>HG992180.1:21827007-22427007 GCA_905220545.2 Melitaea athalia
TGTTTAATATTGTAATCTGTCAATGTCCCTCTAGTGGGAATAACGCTTTTTCCATTCACTGCAAGTTGGCGGATAGTAATCCTAGTACTAGTAACTCTTTCAGGTGTCTATAATAACTACCTATACTATACTAGAGCTTTAATACAGCTCTTTAAGTCTCCCGCGTTATTAATACTGTTTAAAATTACTGAGTACTACATAATGTATGATTGTTTCTACGTATGTAATTTAAATACCTACAAACGAATGCTTTGGTTGGTTTATGATAACCACCATTTAGCAAGCATATTAATGGAATAAAATAGTAGAACATTGCATGCAACGCAACACGAAATGCTAATTTTAAAACTAATTTGCATAAGTTACTGTATAATGTACTTTATCTTCTAACACAGCGGTGGTTCATAATTTAGTTAACACATATATTATTTCTAACGTGTTGCTTTTAATATCTGAGGAAAGCTTAGGGTCATCAATCACCTTACGCTTGCATATACAAATGTTTGAATTATATACCTATTGAATAATTTTTAAATTTCTATATGTCCTTATAGACGAACGTTGTCGGTAATTAGCTTGAGGTCGCCAATGATCCTCCATACTTCTCCGCCTTCGTCGCTGATTCTAGAGGAGGTACGAAATGCTACCCTTTAGATTGACAGACGTACTTACCGGGCATGGCTGCTTCGGTAAGTGCCTGCATCAGATCGCGGGTAAGAAGGTAACCTCTGCGTGCCACGACTGTGTCGAGCCAAGTAATTTGGCACGTCACACTTTCGAGGACTGAGGAAGTAAACACCTATCGCCTACGCGGCTGACCCGCTTGCACGAGACGAGCTTGACACAGAACAAATCTCAAAGTTATACTTACAGTAACAATTATAACTACTGCGAGAAGATAAGTTTTGAACGTAATTTTATTCACTTAAACAGTATCGTAACATTTTGTAATACATTCATATATATACATTTTTTTATAAAACTATGTCGGTAAACAAGCGTACAGCTCACTTGATGGTAAGCGACTACCGTAGCTTATAGACAACTGCAATACTAGAAGCATCGCAAGCGCATTACAAACCCTAACCCCAATCCCCCTAAGAGCTCTGGTTACCTTACTCAACACAGGAACACAACACTGCTTAAATACTCTAGATTTTGAGCAGGGTACTTCCTGTTGTGCCTTACCTCAGTAATATATATATTATGCTATATATTATATTATTGTAAAAATAAATTAATATTTCTCTTAAAGTTATTAAAATAAGCTTTCGGTTGAAAAATTTATTCGTCGTTAAGATCCTTAGGGATTTTTCGATATTAAAGCATACAATTAATTATGAAAATACAATTTAAGATTGTTTTAATCTTTTTTAAATGGATATTATATTCTAAAAACTTCTAAATTACTTGACAGATTTAAAATCTAGATATGCTGTACCATAATATCGTCACAATTAAACTTTAAGCAATATACTTCTCACATTATCGCTACATTAAGAGTAACTAGTGGTTGCATATTGGTCAAAATTCGACCATTATTAAATTAGTATAAGTTTGAACATTATTAAGGTTCAGTTGTCAAAGACTATACTTTTTAATAATAAACAAAAAAGTATTACGTATATGCATCATCTATGAGTCAAATACACGGTAGTGTGTGTAACGTTTTATTAGGTATTGATTTAATGTGTTTTTGTTGAATGATTAAAAAAAATTAGTATTCTGCACTCCTTCTCTATATAAACTGTATGTGTGCGAAATTTCATACTCTTCCGTCCGCGCAATTTTCGTCAAAAGAGGTACACAATTTTCGCTTCACATATTAACATAAAGATAAACTTTAACAGAGTGTACTATTTCATGTAATATAATTAGTTAGTATAACAGCTGATAATTTTAAGCGTAGAAAGATAATATGAAACATAACAGCTAACGTGGTCTCATGCGGGTCACGTTCGCTTTCCCAGCTAATGAACGGGATTATAATAGATAGGCTTTAAATACATAGTTAAGTCTGAAGATCAGACGTAATGAACGCATCGGCAAACAAGGCAATCGTCGGCAATCGTCGGCAATCGTCGGCAATCGTCGGTAAACAAGAAACACCAAAAACCTCCTAGGCCCTTCTTAGGAGGTCTGGACACCCAATCCTCCCAGGAGCTCTGGTCATTTTGCTCACCACAGGAACACAATGCCGGTTGAAAACCACATTATTTAGATGTGATCTTCTGTATGGTTGAGGTACTTCTCAAGTCGAGCTGCTACAGATTTCAGTAGGATATATCTTGCTGTGCCCTACTTCAATAAATAGATTATATATAGAAATGTCTCTGAGTGTGTATATATATGTAATATGTTATAGTTGTTTAATCAGCATTTTATCGAGAGGTTTCTGAAAAAACATTCTTTACATAATATAATCGGAGTACTAAGAATCTATTCTTCTAATATATAAAGCTGAAGAGTTTGTTTGTTTGATTGTTTGTTTGTTTGTTTGTTTGAACGCGGTAATCTCTGGTTCTACTGGGCCGATTAGAAAAATCCTTTCAGTGTTAGATAGCCCATTTATCGAGGAAGGCTATAGGCTATGTATCATCACGCTAAGACCAATAGGAGCGGAGTCCACGCCGACGAAGTCGCGCGCAGAAGCTAGTAAATTTATATTTTCATAGGGCTGAGTGGGACTGAGGGTTAATTATATACAATATTATTTTGTACTATTATCGTTTCGCTCACCGACTTGTAGAGCTATTTATATTGTTTTACTGAATAATCCTTGCGGTTTCAATCACGGTAGGTTATATAAGACGACTTTGTTAAAGTTGCTGATATTAGTGATTACTGAATAATAACTTCAATTCTAGATGGTGTTATCTTATTCTTATACTATTAAACGAGCAATTCTTGTATATATATATATATATATATATGTATATATATATATTTTCTGAATCTCGGAATCGGCTCCAACGATTTTCGTGAAATTTAGTATGCAGGGGATTTCGGGGGCGAAAAATTGATCTAGCTAGGATTCATTTAAAAAAAATGTCGTTTTATCCCTGTTTTTAGGCAACGAAAAAATATCATTAGAATACGAAGCTTAATTTCACCGTTGTCATGACAGCTGAAATGGCGTAATATTAGGAAGTCGGCGGATGTCGAATCGTGTTAACCCGGGTTCCAATCTCAGTCTCCAGATAAATTTTTTTTCTTTTTTTTTTAATTTCACTCGTAATTTATTATTTAAATAACATTAAAATATAAAAATACCGAGCAAAAAAAAAAAAAACAAAAAAAAAAGAAAATACCGAGCTAGGCTCGGTCACCCAGGTACTATAGATTTAAATTCAAAATGAAAACTGCACACAATGTCATGCAGTTGATAAAAACACGTACAAAAAATTAACATTTCAATAAGTCAAGCTTACCAACAAACTATTTGTGTTGATTTTGTAACTTAATTAAATATTTTTTCTACTCTTGGGAAAGCTCTCTTAAGTAAAATTATGTTTGTTCTCAAACAAAAAAATTAAACTTCAATTAGTTACGGAACCCTGATCCCACGAATATGCTGACGTAC
Organism: Melitaea athalia; assembly: GCA_905220545.2. Taxonomy (NCBI): domain Eukaryota; kingdom Metazoa; phylum Arthropoda; class Insecta; order Lepidoptera; family Nymphalidae; genus Melitaea; species Melitaea athalia. The sequence continues at coordinate 21,830,591 of HG992180.1, forward strand.
CAAACGGATGGAATCTTCCCAAGCGAATACCTGGCGGCTACCTGGCGGCCACCTGGCGACCACCGTACGAGTTTTCCACATTCGCCGATTTCCCCGTATTAGCCTTTCAATGCCCCACTTTTTAACTTCTAACTTTATTAATTGTAATAAAAAAACAGCCTACACTAAAGCAATCGTAAGTTATAAGATGTATTTATAAGATAATTATTGTAATAATATCGAATTAATACATAATTAATAATTATGTGGTTTCTTTTCGACCTCCTGACTGCCAAAATTCAGATCGATCGGAGGTATGGGAAACGGTTTATCCGCTACTTGAGTACAATAATTATAAAAAATGTGTGTGTACTTATGTACGTACGTAAGAAGTTATACTTCATTTGCTAGCTAACTTCAGGGTGTCGGTTTTTTTCGTGACGGTATGCGAGCGCATCGTAAAAATTTACTCTCATAGTTTTTCCCTAACGCGCCAAAAGAAGTATAACTTCGATATATAAAAATATATATACTACTAATTTACTATAGACCTTTGAAAAGGGAATAATTCTACCGTGTATTATGTTGCTACACCTCGAAGGGTTTTTAGTCAACGTTTTCGGTGAAAGCTTCCAGGTGACTTAATTTATTTCGACATTGTTAACAATAATTATCGTCAAATTTCAAGTAAATAACTAAACATCTTATCAAATTATGCACTAAAGCCCTTTTTGAAGGAAAACTTCTTTACGCGAATTACCAAAAGTGTGATCGGGTGAGGCAAACGGAGCAAGAGAGAGAGAGAGAGAGAGGTGCGAGAACACATTTTCTTTCTCTCTTTCTCTCATAGACAGTTTACGTTTCGTATATCTAAGACACAGTGCAGGCATATTGTGCAGAAGTTTTACTTCAGTCGTGTGGTTTAAATTACACTCGTTTCTTTTTTAATTTAAAGTTTTTATTTAATTTGCAATATACATAATATGTATATACATTATTATTTTGTTGGGGTGATTGCCGTAGCTTATAGACGCCTGCATCACCAAAACATAGCGAGCGCGTTGCAGACCCTATCCCCCCATGAGGAGAGTTCGTTTATTGCAAGTAATAAACTAAATAACCAGTGGTAAAAAAATAATAAATATTTAATGATGTTATAGGTAAGGATCCCTAGTACATATTTTTCACCTGATTAGTAACAAGCTAATTTTCTGGGAGTAGCTTCATTTTGATGAGACGAACAAAAAGTTCCTCTTCGAAAACTCTCGATTGTGTTAGATAATAGAAAAAATCAGCTGGTTAGTAATAATTTTTGATGACCTTACGAGGTCATCTACTTGATGACCTCGTAAGGTCATCAAAAATTGATTTTTTTTCTGACTTTTTTTTCTTTTAATTATTTAATATTTATATAATTTGATGGTAATATTGTCCTACAAATTGCGTGGTACGTTATCCCGGTCCTACGCTCACTTCTGCTCTATCTCCTGCTATTATCTACCACAATCGAGAGTTTTCGAAGAGGAACTTTTTGTTCGTCTCATCAAAATGAAGCTACTCCCGGAAAATTAGCTTGTTACTAATCAGGTGAAAATATGTACTAGGGATCCCTACCTATTAGGTAGCAAACGAAAAAAAGGTGTGTTTATTTGACTAGCCCGTTGGAACAGTTTGTAGGGGTCCTGCTTTCTGCTTTGCGGGTTGTGAGTTCAATTTCCGAACGAGTCTGGGTGTATTATTTGTATTTATATATGTATTGTTTTCATAAATGTATACATATTTATCAAAACAAAAAAATTGCTATAGGAGTCGGCTGTTAGTTGCTTACCTTATGAACAGACACGACCGTGTGTGAATATTATAAGATATTTATTTATTAAATCTCGATTAAATTTAAATGAGACCACATGAAAAATACTACTTTTTGATTTAAAAAATAATAATCGACAAAATCGGTGCACTTAGTAAAAAGTTATGAGGTAACACACATAAAAATACCGTCGAATTGAGCGTCCTCCTTTTTTGAAGTCGGTTACAAAATAAGAAAAAGCAAACTTGACGTACCTCGACATGTAAATACAAATCTTAACGTAATGTTTATTTTCCTTTGCACAAGAGAAATAAAAATCAAATCAAAACCCGAAAATGTATTTGAAAAGATCTGCTCCCAAGTTTTATTATAAAATAATTTTCTCAAAATTCGTTTCGCTTCTCTAAAGTTTTAAGTCTTTCATTAAAGACTTTATTTTGTCGAGAGCTTTATCTCAATTTTATTTGAAATGTTACAATTGATTACATTGTAGTTAAGTATATTGAAGATTGGAACAAAATACTTAGGTACTTATTTAATGTAATTTCAACTGTTGTCTTAAATTATTAATTGAGAACGTAATTTGATTTTTCGTAAGTAATGGCCCTGGACATTTCATTTAGGGCCTGTTGCACCAGGTGTCGATAAAGTTTATCCAGTGAATAAGTTGTGATTAGACTTAACAGCAGGAGGACAGGCCTTTACGACTTCATTACTTCAGCCTATCGCAGTCCACTGCTGGATATAGGCCTCCACAAGTTCGCGCCAAAAATGGCGTGAACTCATATGTGTTGCATAAACACGCTGGGCAGGCGGGTTGGTGATTAGGACTTATTTCACCTCAATTGATAAACTATGGCTTTTAGATTTTTGCTAATAATAATTGTGTTTGCTCGCAAACGAAAAATAAACCGACTTCAATTACATCGACAAGTAACACAACGCAGGTAGACGAAAAAAATAGTCAAGTAAAAAAGGGTTATTATATATAACTTTAAAAGTACTTGTCATATCTCAATGAAAATTAAATGGGACCACATGACACGCAACACCTTTCAATTAAAACAAAATTCATCGAAAACGGTGCACTCAGTCAAAAGCTATGATCTAACATGCATAAAAAAATACAATCGAATTGAGAACCTCCTTTTTGGAAGTTGGCTAAAAATATGTCATAAATATAGTGGAATTTGATGGTGAAAAAGGAAATCTTCATCAAAAACTTTTATGTGATGAATATCCGTCGAATAGCGTCCAAAAACTGGTGAAACATGTCCTTAGTATTTTATGAATATTTAAAATTAATTATATTATCGAGGCGACTAGACGGCTTTGGCGACATTGAAAAATGAGGCACTGAATTATTTTAGATTTTACGCGTACCCATTATTTATTTGTTGCAACAAGGACTATGAATATATAACAACCGCTCTCACATGTCTCTCATATCTCAACATTTTAAAGTTTTTATTAAAAAGAGATTAATAGATAAAGCGTATTATTCGGTGCAGGATTGCATAGTTGATAAAGATGTGTGCAGTGTGGACTTAGTGACGCTGTATTTCATGCAAGATATTACTAATTTTGTACTATAACACAGATTATATTATATTACTAGCTGCTGCCCGCGACGTTATCTGCGTGAACGCTATACAGAAAATAACGGTTCACTGCTCGTTCCCCGTAGGTGATAACGTGATAATATGTAGCCTATAATTATGTTGACCCGACTTCTTAATAATATTCGTGCCAAATTTGAAGTAAATCCATGCAGCACTTTTTGAGTTTATCCCGGACATACATTAACTTTCTTACCATTTTATTATATGTATTATTATAAAAATTTAGAGGCTCAAGAGTAAACGCTTCCGTATTTTTCATTTTTTGAGAGTAATGGACACCCTTCTTTACAGGCGCGCAACATGTGTTTGAACTTGAGTGGATAAATATAAAGGACTAGCTTCTGCGCGCGACTTCGTCCCCGTGGAATAAAAGGAAAAAAAACCCGATTTTGAAACATTTTTCATTGGTGCTACGCTCCTATTGGTCTTAGCGTGATGATATATAGCCTATAGCCTTCCTCGATAAATGGGCTATCTAACACTGAAAGAATTTTTCAAATCGGACCAGTAGATCCTGAGATTAGCGCGTTCAAACAAACAAACAAACAAACTCTTCAGCTTTATTATATTAGTACTAGCCGACCCGTGCCCACTTCGTTGGGCGTTATAATCCATTTCACATAAGAAGGGTACGGTGAAATTTGATATGTTCCAATACACTCTCACTATTTTCAGCAAATCAGATAAATATAAATATTTTAAAATCACCAATTAATTTCTAAGGCAAATAATAATGCTTGATTAGATTGAATTGTTGACACGGCACGTCAGAGGGCGCAGGTTCAAATCCTGCTGATTTAAAATCTTTATATATTTTTATCTTTTTCCTTTTATCTTGTCACTCCTGAATAGTGTAGCTTTCTGTTAGCGAAAGAATTTTCATGATCGGATCAGTATTTGCGAAGATTACCCCGTATATACAAACAAAGTTATATTACCTCTTTATAATATTAGTATAGATAGATTTGACTAAAGATTATAAGTTCGAATAAGGGTATGCGAAATTGAATAACAGTAACTATAATATATTAATAAAGTAAACAAAGATGTATTTTTGTTATTGTATCGGTTAATTCAGAAGACAGTCTGTTGTAATTCAAAGGAAATTGTTTACATTGTTTAATGAATCTTCTCGTTGCTTAAATTTGGTTGCTTTGAAATTAATTTAACGAATTGAAATTATTCAAGTGGTAGTTTTTAATAAAGGCATTAATACTGAATTGATTTTTTATTTGGTAACAACTTTCTTTTAGTCGTAGAACAAAGACAATTCAAGTTATGAAAAACAATTGATTCTATTTACGTCATTTTATTGATTGAAAATTGTTTTTGTGGTTATTCTAGTATATTTTTCAAATTTGACAAGTTTCATCTTATGCTTGACCTTCAGCCTGTAATATTCCACGGCTGGGCATAGGCCTCTTTCCTCATGTAGGAGATGGATTAGAGCTTAATCCAACACGCTGCTCCAATGCTTGTTCCCGCTCGGAGTGGATATTTGTGTTTACACAAATATTTTCTTTCCGGTCTGGTTATTAGTAGGGTAGGGTCACCTAAGATTGCGCACTTAACATTTGACTTGCTGTAAGTCAAAAATAGAATGAGTTAGCATAATCATCTTTATTTATTTTCAAACATACATTAATATACTTTGTTAACAAACAACTTAATCAAATAAATGGTAATTTTTTTTGGAATAATTGAGCAATATATGAAAAATGGTAAATGCGCAGTCTTAGGACCCTGGGTGGGTAAGATTGCGCAATAGGATCGCTAAGACTGCGCATGGAGAACAGAAGCTTTTAAGGTAATACTAAATTAACTTAAGCCCTATTAATACTAAATTAACCCATTTTAGGTACAAAAGTCAAACTTGAAGTCTCTAATACCAATAACTGCTGTGCATTTTTCATGCTACTGATGCCACCATTCAGAACATACAGAACAACCAATCCAATCTTCTGTAATCGATATACCTATTTTTTTGATTAGGCATCCTGTAATTAAATAAATTTCATTGTGATAATCAATAAAAACAAAGAAAAACAAATAAATAAACAAATAAATATCTTATAACATACCTACACGTCTGTTCCTAACGGTAATTATTGAGGTATTATTGAGGGTAGAAATAAATGTTGTTTTTAATAAAATAACTTCTGGTGTTATTTCCAACAATATATATACTAGAAGGCAGGGCTACTACAAACTGCGCCAAAGAGCTAGTCATCAAAAATGAAGTTTAAATTAGGGGGAGGTAAGTCTGCGCGCGCAGTTTTAAGGACCCTGGCTCTGCGCAGTCTTAGGGAATCGTTTAATATGCAAATACATTACTATCCATGCCATCTCTTGAGTAGATGCGTAAAATATGCAACCAGGCAGCGTTGTAGGTGGAATTAGTTTTTAAAAACGATAACTAGATTTATTGGAATATAGCTTAATCAGACATGACCACAGTTTCAAAATGACTAAAATTAACATCATTTACACGAATTATCTTCAAACTTACCTAGCAGATCCGATATTCCACTGTTTTCAATTTTTTTGTCGCAGCAAAACCACTCATATGTACGCATCAAAATACGACTGAAGTTAGGCACAGATGTCGTTTATGTTTTGAAATATTAGCATTGCGCAGTCTTACCTCCCGCGCAATCTTAGGTGACCCTACCCTACTTGTGGGTCTCCCCACCATGCCCGGAGAGAATGTTAAGCCGTCGGTCCCGGTTGTTATCATGTACACCTGATAGCGATCGTTACTCATAGTAGAGAATATATCCACCAACCCTCATTGGAGCAGCGCACTGTGGAATATGGCTGAACAAAGTCATATCATAAATCAGTTTTACCAATGACAGAGATAGGCTATTTTATTAATTTTATTTAATAGTTCGATAGTTAGACTTTAATATTATGTAAGAATTAATTATGTTTTTGGCGCAAAACGTTGTTTTACATGACGTGATGTTAACCGTTTTTACTAATGAGAAAATTCAACTTCTTTGTTTACGTTTTTTTAAAAAGATATAGTTAAAAATCTTGAACTCTTGAAGATATGTATTTTTGAAAAGCTCCTTTTTAGGGTATTACAGGCTGAAGGGTATGATTATGTACGCTTTAGCCTGTTACATCCCACTGATGGGGCTAGGCCTCTTTTGGATATGTTCCCTACTATGAGTAACAATCGGTATCAGGTATTTATGATAACAACCGGGACCGAGCGACGGCGTAACGTTAATTTCTGGACTATTAAGTATATTTAATGACATTGTCTCCTATTTCTCGATTTTTAAACATAAATCAAAATTAAAAAAGGGTAAGTTTGGTTTGTTTTAACGAATTATTAAATGTATCGAGTAAGTTCACGCACGTACAACTTCCTATTGAAATCGCACCCTTAGCTAAGACCGACGCTGATTAAACCTAACCTAATTATTTTTCATCCTCGAATATTCTGTATTAAGCCATAAAAATCCTTTGCGAGGAACGAAAGAACTTAATTATATCAAAATGTTTTTAGAAATATGGTCTATTGAGCTGTAATATTATTTTGTATTTTTTTTACATAAATTCATGTTTGTATTGAAAATTACACATTTTTACGTATATTTATATTATTTACTTGTGTAAATCGTGAATATATATCAATATTGATAAAATTCTAAAGCCAATTGAAGTATTGAAAGGTTCTTTTGAAAACTGTTTAAAAGAAATTTCGCCTCGCGTCTTTGATTCATAAAGGCCATTTAGGTTAATAGGCCATAGATGACATATTAAGGCACGGTCTATAACTTTTTTTTTATACAACTAGGTCGGCAAACGAGCTCGCCAGACGGTAAGTAGGTACCATAGGCTATAGACGCCTGCAACACCAGAAGCATCGCAAGCGCTTTGCTGACCCTACTCCTAATCCCCCCCAGAAGCTCTGATCACCTTACTCACGACAGGAACACAACACTGCTTGAAAACAATATAATTTAGCTGTGGTCTTCTGTAAGGTTGAGGTACTTCCCCGCTTGGGATGCTCCCAGACCAGAACCAAGACCAGGGAAGTACCTCGACCAGATTTAAGCTAGATATTTCCTGCTGTGCCCTACCTCAATTACCTTCAGTACTACACTAAGTACAAATATATAAGTTCCCGAATCTGTCAGAATATTGATATCTATATACCTAATAATAATATAGTGATCCTTTTACATTAGATGATTAGACTCACAGAAATATGACGAAAATTTCTCATTTTTTAATTCATCAATTTTACTACTAAGTGCTACTTTGGATGAGGATTGCGTAAAACCAGAATGTTTGGCGCGAAATTGGGGAGAACTATATCCAGCAGTGGACTGCGATAGGCTGAAGTGAAGTGCTACTTGGACATTGTTAGTATGTATTTTTACTGATCGTTAAATATAAATAACAATGACAGGCAAAAGACAAATATCCAAAATAATAAACATCAGTATTCCATATTTTGGCCTTTGAGAGAATTACCCGTAGTCTTTTTTATTTGAAAAAAAAACCTGTGTAAGCACACTGGTTTTTTTTAGCCACATGACTGAAGTAAAACTTCTGCAAAATAGGCCTGCACTGTGTCTTAGATATACGAAACGTATGAGAAAGAGAGAAAGAAAAATGTGTGCTTACACCTCCCTCGCTCTTGATTCGTTCGCCTCGCCCGATCACACTTTTCGTAACGCTCTCACCACGCATTCATCAGCTTACTCGCCAAGTCAAGCGTGGTTAAAGAAGTTTTATTTCAAAAAGAAGCATTTTAATTTCAAACGTAACCATGAATACAAATTCAATTTCAAATCAAAGTATTTTACTACAATTTCATACTGACGTTGTTTTCGCCGTGCATTCTACTTGTACATAAAATAAGGTTTTGTTGATAATAAAATCAGGGTAAAGTAGCGCAATATGCCTTGAGCGCTGCCTGTTTGACACGAAGTAACGTGATATGAAAATTACCACTTTCTGATTTATTTCGTGCAATAAAACCTTTTAGTCCGGGATCCCTAGTACATTTTTTTCACCTGATTATTATCAAGCTAATTTTCCGGGAGTAGCTTCATTTCGATGAGACGAACAAAAAATTCCTCTACGACAACTCTCGATTGTGGTAGATAATAGAGTTAGCAGGAGATAGAGCAACAGTGACCGACATTGTATTCTATATAAAAAAAAAAATCGAAAATTTCTGACCTGCGTTGTATTATATCGTACCTATAACTTTTTACTCCATTTGATTTTGATGATTCTTGTTTTAATTGAAAGCTGATGCTTGTCTAGTCGTCCCATTTTCATGATCAGATAAATAATTTTTGAGTAATCTTTGGTAACGCGTATTAACGCGTATTTACTTGTCGATGTAATTGAAGTCGTTTTTTTTAAATTACTTTGAGCCATATAAATAAACAACACTTTTTTCACTCACATTTTATTTTCGTTTTTCATTACTCCAGAACATTCTTATCAGATAAGAGATCAGCAAATAAATCACTTCAAATAATGTCAAGATTGAAATTCCAAAGGTAAGCGAGAACACACCACCGTACGTAGCTGCAAAAAATATATTATGAATCAGTTTTTCATTTCTCAATTTTTTTTTCTTTTTTTTTCACACATGTCAACAAGACGAGACGTAAGTAAAAAAATATATTTTTAATATGGATAGGAACAAGGCTTATATAGGCAAATGCAGAAGCTGATAATCTTTTTGCACTTTATTTGATAATTAACCTTATTAATGAGATAATTTTCGCTCTTTTTAAAATTCGTCATTAAAATAATCTAACTTATATGTCTATTGTTTTCTGATACTTCATTTAAATGAAAAAAAAAACAGGCGGTCACCCATCCAAGTACTGAACGTCATGAGGCTGCCGCGTTACCGGTCGCTTAAATTTTACCCATCATGCGCCTAAAGGAGTTTCACTTCAAAAAAAACTGCGCTTGTGTACTCTGCTTTCAATATTTACCGATGAAGTAATTAAAGTCAATAAGAAGCATTTTCTTAAAACAATTGCAAGTCGATTTTGCGAAGTAAACTTGCAACGCAGACAGCTCGCTGACGTTACGGCCTTCTCTGCAAATAAAAAACTTAAAATTAATAATACCCTACAGACAGAGCTGTGTGGTTACGGCACTAAAGAATGTAGCCACCCCCTCTCTTCCCGTGGGTGTCGTAAGAGGCGACTAAGGGATAACACAGTTCCACTACCACATTGGAACTTAAAAAGCCGACGGATGGCGAGATAACCATCCATGCTGGCTTTGAAATATACAGGCCGAAGACGGGCAGCAGCGTCTTCGGTGCGACAAAGCCAGCCCTGCGGTCACCAACCCGCCTGCCCAGCGTGGTGACTATGGGCAAAGCACATGAGTTCGCGTCATAATATCGGGCGCGAACTTGTGGAGGCCTATGTCCAACAGTGGACTGTGATAGGCTGAAGTAGTAGTAGTAGTAGTAGTAGTACAGACAGAGATATCCTCATAGATGTAAACTCGGTAAACCAAATCACATTTTTGAATCGTAAAAATTTCACCATCCATTCTAGTGTAGTGGTGATGAACGGTCTATTAATGCTATTGGTCACAGGTTCAGCGTTCTTTCAGAACCCGCTCTGTATTTCTGCAAATAATAGCCTCTTATCTGATTTTTTTGGCTGTGTTTTTTGGGGTAGGGTCGAGAACGCGCTTGCGATGCTTCTGGTGTTGCATGCGTCTATAAGCTACGGTAATCACTTACCATCAGGTGAGCTGTACGATTGTTTTCCGACAAAAAAAAATGCGTACTAGTAGAGTATAATACCAAAAGGAAAATAGTTTTTCGATCACGATCACGATTAAGCCTGTAATATCCCACTGCTGGGCATAGGCCTCTTCCCCATGTAGGAGAAGGATCGGAGCTTAATCCACCACGCTGCTCCAATGCGGGTTGGCGGATATATTCCCTACTATGAGTAACAATCGCTATCAGGTGTACATGATAACAACCGGGACCGACGGCTTAGCGTGCTCTCCGAGGCACGGTGGGGAGACCCACAAGGACTACACAAACACCCAGACTACGCCAAACATCTGTATGGCCAATACAAATATTGTAGTGTGCGGGAATCGAACCCACAACCGCCCGCGCAACAGCCAATCGCAATCCAGTGCTGTGACCGCTGCGCCAACGTGGCGTCGTAAAATAGTTTTTACTGTCTCATATTTAATAATGTTACCAACCTCATAATCCTTATGGTTTGTATACAACAATATCACGTATAGAGAATAAAATATTGATTATACATTTCTAATAATTTATCGCATCGTTTGCACTAGCTCTGTCGTCCCTCAGTGTAACAAATTGCGGACGCACTAAATCAGGCTTTCTCGTGAAATTTCTTTTGAGCTTGGGTTACTTACAGAAATATTTCATAAATCATGAACTAATATCTTCTACAGTATCCGATTATAAATAATGCACATCGACCTTTAGAAAGAGACAATCGGCCGACTTCGTAGAGCGTTGTCTCTAACGCACTTACCTTTATTACGTATCGGACTGTCAGTATTTCGTAGTCGTATCGTGAGATTTGCTTGTAAACAAGTAAATTAAATAAATCGATGTTATAGATTTTAACTATTACAATTTTCAAAGTAAGGAAATACTAGTACTCATATCTCGCGACAAGCTTTTATATCATAAATAGATTATGTAATGACTTTGTAAATAGATAGTAAAAAGTTTTAAATTAAAAATTTATTTAATAATATTCTTTTGTAGGTATATAATATTCTGTTCCTTTGTATCCGCCAACCCGTATTGTGTATATATGTGCGTGCATTGTGTGTGTGTATGTGTTTGTATGTATGTATGTGTTTTTTCTATGTGTGTGTGTATGCTCATCTCTATATTATAATTATTTAACTTACGTTACATTCGTTGGATAAAAATCAGGTAGTAATGGCATGACGTCACTGGTAATACTGTACTTCTTGTCTTGACATTCTATGTAACATACTGTTGTGCATTCTGTCTCCCAATCTATTGTATGAGCTGATAGGAATATAAGATACATTTTTTAATTGCCATCGTAATATACCTTTTTAAGTTTACAAATTAGATATAAGAGATCAAATGATAAAGTTGCATTTTGGACTTCGAAATCTATTACTGAAAATATATTTCTATTTTTTTTTCAACGCTCTGAGCATTGAAAGAATTTGGCCTTTTACAGATTTTCAGTAAGTAGTAAACAGTAGAGATGTTGTCTTGTATAACGTTAGCTCATATATCCGGCTGCATATATTTTAAAGTGACTTAAATTTATATTTTGTATGTGACTTAATTAACTGAAGAAGCCCCGCTGTTGCAACTGTGCATACTATTAATATTAAGCGCTAATGATATTATTCTCATAAGCGTACTAGCTTCTGCGCGCGACTTCGTCGGCGTGGACTCCCCTCCTATTGGTCTTAGCGTGATGATATATAGCCTATAGCCTTCCTCGATAAATGGGCTATCTAACACTGAAAGAATTTTTCAAATCGGACCAGTAGATCCTGAGATTAGCGCGTTCAAACAAACAAACAAACAAACAAACAATCAAACAAACTCTTCAGCTTTATTATATTAGTATAGATTTAAAAAAAATGCGTGCGTACAAAGTGTCAGAAGTGAAACTTCTTTGGTAAACTAGTTAAAAAAAACTAATTTAAAAAAAAAACGAATAAAAAAAACTAATTGATAAAATAAAAAAAGCCAACGTCACGCGGTGTGCCCAGGCGGTCACGCATCCAAGTACTGACCGTCCCCGCTGCCGCGTTACCGGTCGGTCGCTCAAATTTTACACCTCATGCGCCTAAAGAAGTTTCACCAATACAGTTTATAAATTATTTCCGAAGGTAGACGAAACCTCTCCAACTTACTATTATTAAACATAGAAATCATTATCTTGTTAAGTAATTCATTGTTATAATTATTTCAGCGTTGTACGTTGCTGAAAAAGAATTAGTGAAAAAAATGTCAAAATGAAGAAAATCTTACTGAATCTAAGTCTTACCCCGCAAATTGTTTAAGCACTTTAAATCTTCGTAATCGCAAATTCGTGACGCCTTATCTGAGAACAGAATGGAATTCCTAATTATTCAAAAAGCTCTGACCCTGCTACTAAAAGGTAAACAGAAAATTAAACTGACTCAAGTTTGAGTTTTCGTCGTGGATTTGAAATAAAAATCTGATATTTAGGTATTGATGTTGCGTTCCTATGAGTTACAAGACAACGTTTTACAGCTTCACCCTTTTCTTCTCATTGAGAAAAATAAGTTAAGAATAAGACATATAATCAAACAAATGTTCGTTTTCATTTCGTTATATTTATTTCTAAAACTGTTGACTTTGCTTATTGAATAGTGTATAATCGAAAAGATGTTCAGATTTTTTTTTTTGTAATACGAATAACAAAAAGAATTTTTACATGCACGATCTGACATGTAATATTAAATTCAACTCATCTGTACTAATATAATAAAGCTGAAGAGTTTGTTTGTTTGATTGTTTGTTTGTTTGTTTGTTTGTTTGTTTGTTTGAACGCGCTAATCTCAGGATCTACTGGACCAATTTGAAAAATTCTTTCAGTGGTAGATAGCCCATTTATCGAGGAAGGCTATAGGCTATATATCATCACGCTAAGACCAATAGGAGTGGAGTCCACGCCGACGAAGTCGCGCGCAGAAGCTAGTTTCAAATAATTGTAAAGTGCTTAGAGAAAACGAAATGGAAAATAAATTAAAAAAAAAACCTATCAGAAAATTTACAAAATAAGTTCACTTGGTTAATACAATGAAAGTTTGTTAAAAAAGTACCCTTCGTCACGTGCGTAGAAGTTACAACGTAAAAGGTATTCGTATTTCTAATCACATACAGATTACGTGTTCTCATGTTAGAAATTATGTACACGTAAATTGGGTCTCATTATTTGCATAATTTTGTTTACATTTTCTTGTGTACATCTGTACAATCAAGGCCAAGATATACATATAGGTACACAAATATAAGTATATTTCTTGGCCTTGATTGTTATATTAATAATTGGCCTTGAGTGTATTAGGTCGGTGAATACGTTTTGTCGTGCTTTATATAGAAATTCAAGGTAAGATTTTACAAAATTTATTGACAATAATAATTATAATACAATTATATGTACCATTTCCGCCAACCTACATTGGAGCAGCGTGGTGGATTAAGCTCCAACCCTTCTTCTACATGGGGAAAGATGCCTGTGCCCAGCAGTGCGATATTGCAGACTAAAGCGTTATGTACCATTTTGTTCAATATCTTGATGCCATATCGTAGGTAGTGACAGGATTCCGTTGGTGTAGAAATTTAGGGACTTCTCCCATTTCAAATCATATATACGATTGAGTGTACACTTTATTGCGTGTCAAACCGAGTTTCGCGGTAGTCTGTGCAGCTTGACTGACCTTTAACCACGATCTCTTTCGAACATTATTATCGTAGATGATCCTCTTCTCGTCACCAGTGATCAATCTCTTCAAAAATGTTTCGATATAATTACGTCTTAAGAGAGCTGAAACACTGCGTTTTCCACACGTTTCCACTCCAAGACATGTCTGCACCAACGGCAATCAGTCTTGCGACACAGGTGACCAGGCCACTGCCGGGTCAACATGCTGATTCTACAGGAGATGTCAATTACTTTGTATCGTTCTAGGTCCTCCAACGTCTCCGCGAAGATGACGGAGGCATCGGAGAAAGGAATTGGAGAAACGTATTCGCCGTTGACGTTGATATACCCCCCCCTCCAATCCAAGGTGATAAAGACATCTTCCACGCCATTGATAAACAGTTTCCGTGATATTACATCCCCCTGTCGTACCCCATGACGAAGGAAAATGTGTCTTGTTCGTAATAAACAGACCATAATAATTATACTACCTTAGTTGTATATTATTAAATAGTTTTTTTTTGTGTTTTGTTTATATTCCGTAACACGTAAATGTCTTAATTTTAGGCAGCTATAAGGATAGAAATATAATTTTATAATTGGACTCCATATTCAGGCAGCGTATTCAGCCTAAAACTTTTAGCATTAATTAAAGTTAATGTTTAAACAAAGTGCCTTTTACTGTAAAAACTTTAACTATTTTGTATTGTGTTTGTCTATGTATAAGAGCGATGTTCACAGTACCTGATATGCCAGAGGTCGCGGGTCGATCCCCGGACGTTACAAATGTTTTTATATGCCATGCAGATGCTTTTCGTGATCTAAATTGTTTTCGCATATGAGTGAAATTATTATGATATCTCATTGCTGGTAATTAGCCTGCATTCTTTCAAACCTTGTCTACAGAGAAAATGGTCTAGATGTAGATCGAAGCATCCGAAATTTGATTTAAGTTAAATCAATACATATTATAAAATAAAGTTGCTTCCCGCTGTCTGTCCCTATATATTATGTGCTTAGATCTTTAAAACTACGCAACGGCTTTTTTTTTCTTTATTTGGGTAAACAAACAGTATTACAATAGGTATAATATAACAATTAATATATGAACAAAAAGTACTTAGTGTAACACCAACACCGTTTACCACTTATTACATTTGATTTTGATGCGGTTTTTTTAAATAGATGGAGTGATTCAAAAGGAAGGTTTATATGTATAATACATTCATAATATAGTACACTTATAATTTTAGAGGTTTCTAATGTGATATCGTAAAAAAACACATTTTTGCGCTTACGCGTGCGAAGCCGGGGCGGGTCGATAGTTATTTAATATGCAAAACTTTGTAACTCATTGCTAAATAACAGATTGCGTTGGTGATATCTTGAGCTAAACTCGGTTTCCCAGACGTTGTTATATTACAATACAATCTAATTTCCGGGTTTTAGTTAAGATTAATTACAATTTAAACCAGGTACCTACTTCCTACCTTGCAAAATGTATCATTACAAAACTTGTTAACTTAAGCGTAGAACTTGTGGATTTAGATTGAGTTTTCCAATTTAGTTGCAGCACCTGTAATGTTTGTGATTTAAGTTGAATAATTTACGTAAAAACTGGAACCCAAAAGTTTCGTATTACTATTAAAATTACATTTAAACGTTTTCTGTTCATGCTGTGTGGTTACGGCACTAAAGAATGTAGCCACCCCCTCTCTTCCCGTGGGTGTCGTAAGAGGCGACTAAGGGATAACAGTTCCACTACCATCTTGGAACTTAAAAAGCCGACGGATGGCGGGATAACCATCCATGCTGGCTTTGAAATAAACAGGCCAAAGACGGGCAGCAGCGTCTTCGGTGCGACAAAGCCAGCCCTGCGGTCACCAACCCGCCTGCCCAGCGTGGTGACTATGGGCAAAACACACGAGTTCACGCCATAATGTCGGGCGCGAACTTGTGGAGGCCTATGTCCAACAGTGGACTGTGATAGGCTGTAGTGTGTGTGTGTGTGTGTGTGTTTTCTGTTTACCTTTGGGATATTTAAACGGAACGCATCCACACTTTTCTACGTAGTTCTTCATTTTGCATTCTATTTTACAAGTCTCGGTGCTAAATCTATCTGTGTGTTGAAGTGATAATTCACCGTGGAACACACAACTCCTCTTTTTTAACGGTATTCCACGAATGGCGTCCTCACTTTGAAATATCATTGGTTCAACCTTGATGTCTAGTGACTGTCCTATCACCAAGTATTTGTACAAAACTGTTACTTCTGGGTAATCGTTTGGATCGCTTAAAAGGATCTGAAAAACGTTACGATATTACAATTTTCCGTAATATTTTTGAAGTGAAACTTATTTAGAATCACTCGATGAAACTAAAATGCGTCACGATAAAGAAACATAAATGTAATAGAACTAAGTTGGCAAGAGAATAAGATAGAATACATTACACAGTATTTTATATTCTCGGTGAAAAAAAAAACTCTCGTAAGCTATTTTTCAGAAGTTTAACTTCTGCGGTGTGAATCGCGTACACTATTGGTAATACAAAAATACTTTTTGAAGTTATACTTCTTTTGGCGTGTTAGAGAAAAATGATAAAAGTAAATTTTTACAATGCGCGTGTGTATACGAAGTAGTTCAAGCATGCATGAATAGATGCTGCTAGTTTTGCAGACAAGAAAGTAGTCTTTTTCATTTCCAAGAGGTGGCGTTGTGGACTAAAACAAGAAAGTAGTCTTTATCATTTCTAAGAGATGGCGTTGTGGACTTATTGTCTAATTATTAAGTGGTAGGTTTTTTTGGAAGTATTTTAATACTCTAGCTTGAAGTATAACTTCTTACGTGCGTACATAAGTACACACATACACTTTTTTTTTTCTTATGTAGATGTGTAAGCAGGGATTGGTACGAATATGTTCTAATTATGGGTAAATGTGTTAAAATAAGCGTGAGAATTATTTTCTTAATGGGCTAGTGATAGCACGCATTGATTTGTGATTATGCTTGTCTGTCACTAATTGACATCGTTCCTTACAATACACCATATCATGTATGGACATGAGATGGTGTATTCCAACTTGAAATAGCTTAGGTCTGTAGGTGGTAGGCCATGATTGAGTCAGCAAGTTTAAGTTACACATTTATTTATTTTATTTTTAAGTTTTTAAGTCACTCAACTATGTAATAATCTAGATTTATAAGAAGTATCAATATTTCTTGTAAAAGTATATTTAAGTTTGGAAAATTTTATTACGCGACAATGTGAACTGTTTAACTGAATAGCGTCTGTCTTCATTCATCTGACCTCTCTTTTAATAAAGATCAAATAAATGTCGTCTACCTTTAAAAATATATACTGTCGTTAAGGTGACGAGTTGTTATTATTATTAACAAAATCTAGATACTCGAACAGAGTTTAAGTAGCTCTTTTAATGTCTTTAATTTATGGCTTGGATTGTAAGATCTTTTTACATCTCAACCTTTTCATCGGACGTGAATCGACGTCAAGTAAAATATATCTTAAATTTTTTATTCAAATCTAAGTTATTAGAGCTGGGTTGATTTAATTTAATATTTGAATGACTGTAAGTGAACAAATCATTTGCAGTTACCTTTCGTAGCTGTTACTTACTATCGGTGGTAATGATAACTTCTTCGACTTGTACATTACATATGTTTTTAACCAACTTCCAAAAAAGGAGAAGGCTCTCAATTCGACTGTATTTTTATGTAAATATGTTACCTCAGACCTTTTTACTTGCCATTTAAATTTGATAGATCTAATGAATATTTTTTGTGTTGTCTCCAATAATGTGTATTTACTTAACTATTTTGTCGTCGACCTACGTTGTATATACTTCATAACTTTTTACTGGGTGTACCGATTTTTGATGATTCTTATTTTATTCGAAATCTGATGCTTGTCTTGTGATCTCATTTATAATCAGGACATATGAGATAATGATATTAGCAACTTACCTTGGCTCCGTTGTATGGCGTCAAAGACCATTTAGGGTAATCATTTGGCTCTACAGTAAAAACTACGCTTAGACCTGATCCTCTGTAAAAAAAAATAACCTAAAATGTTACTTCAGAGCTTTTACTGATTACTTGTTTTGATAGGTAGGGGAATTGCTCGTGCAATTCGAAAATGTGGAAACATTTAATATCTCTAAAAGGTTTTCTGATGCAAAATAATCAAGTAACACTTTATCAAGAAATATTTTCAGGTCTATGATTTCTTTGAGAAATTAACCCTATTGAGTAGAGTAAACTAATTGTAAATATTAAAGAAAAATTTAAACAATAATTTCTTGATATAGGAAGATGATGTCTAACGAGACACTAGTATTTACAGTATCCTTAAATATATACTAATATATAAAGCTGAAGAGTTTGTTTGTTTGTTTGTTTGTTTGTTTGTTTGTTTGTTTGTTTGTTTGTTTGTTTGTTTGAACGCGGTAATCTCTGGAACTACTGGGCCGATTTGAAAAATTCTTTCACTGTTAGATAGCCCATTTATCGTGGAAGGCTATAGGCTATGTATCATCACGCTAAGTCCAATAGTAGCGGAGTCCACGCCGACGAAGTCGCGCGCAGAAGCTAGTCAAGAAATATTTTCAGGTCTATGATTTCTTTGAGAAATTAACCCTATTGAGTAGAGTAAACTAATTGTAAATATTAAAGAAAAATTTAAACAATCATTTCTTGATATAGGAAGATGATGTCTAACGAGACACTAGTATTTACAGTATCCTTAAATATTCTGAGTAATTTATTAGGTCAAGAGCCCGGTAGCGCCAGACTTTCATCATTTCATAAGAACTGAAAACTGCACCACATACTCCCTACATCGGTTGAAGCAATGGCCAAATATGAAGCTTAACACATAGTGGCTTGGCAGCTACAAGGTATTATTCTTTTTTTTTTTTTTCGTTACGTGTGTACCAGTCGCTTTACAGCGATATAATTTATTTTTATTTCAATGCACATTAAAGCAAGGTTGCTGTGTGTGTGGTGCATAATAAAGTGTATTATTATTATCATTATCTGCAAGTATCGTAGGATATTGAACGCAATGTCAGTTGAACTATATATTTCAAGTCAGCGAGCGAGTTACAATCTTTATGTAAAGTAGTTTACCTGCCAGACTCCGAAGTGACAAATATACCAGTAGATTTTTGGTTACTGCTTGGGTCTATGTAGTATTCGATGTCTTCGTCAGAGGAAATTTCACTGAAACAATATTTTAAATATTTACGCAGCTTCTTAAGACGTGGACTTAGTGACGCTGTATTTCATGCAAGATATTACCAATTGTTTACTAAAAACACGGTTTACATATTATTTTCAAAAGAGTAACTGCAGAGTTTCTTGCCGATTCTTCTCTGCAGAATCTAAATTATGTGGTAGCTTCACATTTAAAAATAATAATCACTTTAAAAAAAATTAATCTTTTAAATGACGATTCGAAAGTGCCTTTGAAGCCTATTTGAATAAAATTGTTTTTGATTTTGATTTATTTTGATTTGTTAATTTATGAGTGTGAAAGTCTACATGGCTACTCAGTAGGTGTGATATATGACATAATCCTGTTGGTGAGTAAGGTGACCAGAGCTCCTGGGGGTATTAGGGATTGGGTCGGCAACGCGCTTGCGATGCTTCTGGTGTTGCAGACGTCTGTAAGCTACGGTAATCGCTTACCAATAGGTGAGCCGTACGCTTGTTTGCCGTCCCAGCCATATATTATATTAACAAAAAAATGTAGCTTTAAATGTTAAAGAAACGACTAAAGTATCAAGAAATATGATCTCATAATCACAGAATATTGTACGATATTATCATTACACTTTTTTAATAGATATGGTAGATTGCTAGTTATGAAAACGTTTATTATGTGAATTTATCGTATACTGCTTTTAAAATCAATAAATATTCTACAATTATTTTAAGAACGAATTTTTCACAATCAGTGGCCCACTATTGGATAGTTAGGTCTAGGTTCGGAAACAAACACAATACACAAATAGAAACGCCCCAAACCACAGTAAATATACATTATACGGTCTGTGTGTAAATGTTTGGCATGAGCGGGGATCGAGCCCGCGACCTCTCGTTATAAGATCGTCACCGTATTTTATGGACTTTTATCTATTGAAAAATAATACGAAGCCTATTATACCGTATAACGACTTCCTATTTGTATTCATGTATATAGCAAATTATAATCTTCAAATTCAATTCACTGCTACGAGTTGCATCACTCGAACCTAATTCATCAAGTATACCTACTTGATGAATTAGGTTACGGAAAGTGTAGTTGCGTAGTGTGCTTTAAACCACACGACTGAAGTAAAACTTCTCTAGCTCCTATAGTTATGTACGGAACGTAACTATCTCTCTTTCTATCTACACGAACTTATATCTCCCTCTCAACTTCCCTTCGCTTCGCCTGATCACACTTTTCGTAACGGTCTTGTCACGCATTCACCAACTTTTTCCCCAAACGGAGCGTGCGTTAAGAAGTTTTACTGCAAAAATGTTTTGAACTATTTACTTTCACGGATGTACAAATAGTATCAACTCTGCTCACTCACTCTATATTTTCGTCATTAAGCGCAGCGTAGTTGAAAGCGCAGCAATGACCTTCAGTCGTTTTAATCAGATTAAAAATCTCGTTGCAGTTCTTTTTTTTATTGTTGAACGTGCAGTATAGTAAAAGGTCTTCGCATTTCTGGTGAACCTGAAAGATTAGTTAACAGTTGAAAAATAATAAAAACTATAAGTAAAGAAGTAAACTAGGACCTCACTATCAAGAATCATCAGAATCAATCTTTAAGTTATTTATTGTAATATTTAATAAAGCCGAGGATAAGGTAGGTAGGTAATGTCTACCGAGACATTAGTAATTTATTATTTTGACTAAGTTAAGGTTGCTTATAACACTGGGTACATTACGTAAGTTTGTAATGTACCTAATGTTAAGATATAAATTTTTATTTTTATTTTATTGTTTGATTGTTTGCTGCCTTAACTTTCTATTGTATTGTTTAGTTTTTTTTTTTTTTTTTGTAAATGATTTTTTTTTGGCTTTCGTTAAGTGTGTGTACTGTGTAACCACCTTATGACGAAATAAATGTTTTGATTTTTGATTTTGATTTTGAAGAGTTCAATCTATTATTTTGTATGGAACGAACAACACGTTCCCACCCATACCTTTAAAAATATGTACAGACAGTTCACGATTCAGCTTGGCCTTTTTCCCCATGCGGAGAAGGGTCGGAGCTTAATCCACCAAGCTATTCCACTCCGAATTGGCGAATGTATTCCCTAATATGAGTGGAGATCGCTATCAGGTTTCTATGATAGCAACCGAGACTCATATAGGCCTTTAAGCATATTAATTAGTTCGTATTATTTTTGTTTTTCCCACACATGAAAAACCAGTTGCTTAAAAACCGAATAAAATCATATCAAAAAATTACAATCCGGTGGGTACCTACATCGTTCTATAGCTTGATTGGCTAGAGCACCGACACGGTATGTCAGGGTTGCGGGTTCAAACCCCGCTGGATCGACATTTTGATATGATAATAAAAAAACATTTTACATATTAATTAGGTTCGAGCTAAACTGACTATTGCGTCTACACTAGAGATTGCAACCCGGTATGTTTTTCAACGCGGCCGGGCCCGGTGGCATTCGTCGCCAACCCGTAGGTGTCTAAAAGGGCACCGGGCCCGGGCGGCCCGGCCCTGCCGGGCCCGGTTTGAAATCTCTAGTCTACACGCTTTCTTTTATGACGTCTCTCGCTTATATTCTTCCCATACAATTCGTTTTCAAATATTTTTTTAACTAGACATACCTCCTCCATTATAGTTTCAGGGTTGAAGAAATGGTTCTTCAGGATAGTCGATATTTTTGAAAATTTATCGACGTTTTCATAAACACGAGTGAAGTGTATCAGACTCGGTAAATATCGATAATATTCTTCTATTTCTTCGTTTGTCACGTTGTTGTTTTTTCTAAAAAAATAATAATTTACGTTACGTCACGTACGTTACGTTACGTTAAGCGATTTTCGTGACGCTGTCAGAGAATTAATTCTCTGACAGCGTTAAATTCACTGACAGCGTTACGAAAATCGCTTTTCATAAAATAAACGTTTTTGTCGTACGATAGTAAAAATTAAAAAAAAAACTAGTTCAAAAAAAAATAATTAAATAAAAAAATATAAATAAAAAACCAATTTAAAATAAAAAAGTAATTGAAAAAAAAAAGAAGTTTCACTTCAAAAAGGAAGATATAAATCATTTAAAAACCAAATTCAACTGAAAGAGTTCACAATACACCTCAACAAGCTTGATACACACATAATACAACTCTTTACATTCTCTTAAGACATTTTATTAATCATGATTTCATATCTCAGAACCTTCATCTCATAATTTTAATAGAACTATACAATAATGGATTGTCCATTGTGCTTTATCTCGGAACAGAATGTAAATGCCAAGCGATAATTTATCAACGTTTATGCCAGATAGCCCGCCCGAAACTATGTACGGCGAGTAATCTTTGTTTTTAGAATAAATTACAGTTGATAAATTAGTTTTAAGATAAGGATGAATTTATCCTGAAACAGCTTCATTTTCAAATATTAATCCTTTGGTTAATTGATGTGTTCTGAGTCCAATATACATCGTATATTCATATTATAATTATTGATGTAGCGCACAGTAGGATATTTCTTCCACAAAATCTGGAGCCCGACCGAAGCCGTTGTATTCCTGTGGTGGTTAAAGTGACAGCAAATTTTTAGACGTTTTTGTATCATGACATGAACGAAGAAAAAAAAATCTAACGATTTCAAAGCTGATTATTCTTCAATAAAACATTTAACTTTCTTGTCCCGATTATTATTGTCCATTTTAGCTCCAAACAATATGCAAAATTGGTAATAGAATCAAAGTCAAAACTGTTTACTATTTGGGTCAAATATGTATCGTTAGCTAAAAGTAAGAAAGCTTTTTTTCACATTTCAGAGAAGGGTGGAGGAAAATACTTTTGTTTCAAACTTAAGAAAATGGATGTTAAATTACCAGTACCACATGTTACCAGTTATAACATTTTGTTAAACTTAAATGTATGGTTTAGGAACCTTTTTAAGTTTCTCAGTTTTGTGTCTACATCTATACTAATATTAAGAGGAAAGATTTGATTGTTTGTTTGTTTGCATCAAATGGGCCCCGAAACTACTGAACCGATTTTAAAAAATCTTTTACTGTTGGAAAGCTACACTATCCTCGGATGATATAGGCTATATTATGAAAAAAAAATTTAATTTTTTGAAATACCCGTGTGAAGTCGGGGCGAGTCGCTAGTTTATTATAAAACAACTAATCAATGTAATGAACTTTTGGCTCGAAGTATTTCTATTAGCTACACTGTGTCGTCAGAATGTTAACTGTAAACTAATCTAATGATGAATCTATGAATAATGAAATTTAATGTATAATCGTTTATTTGATCCATGTAACAATTACGCGTATGTTTCGTTTTTATATGCAACTAGATCGACAAACAAGCGTACGGCTCACCTCATGGTAAGCGATTACCGTAGCTTATAGACGTCTGCAACACCAGAAACATCGCCTGCGCGTTGCCGACCCTATCCCCAATTCCCCCTGGAGCTTGGTCACCTTATTCACCAAGACCAACACAATACTGCTTGAAAACAGTATTATTCAGCTGTGATTTTCTTTAAGGTTGAGCTACTAAGTACTTCAGTCGGTGGGCTGCTCTATATTTTGAGAAAGAAATTTCCTGCTGTCCCCTACCTCAGTTAAAACTACTAAGGCATATAATAACTTATCTCTGCTATTGATGACATTTTGATACTTCAAACTTTAATTAAAAAAATTCAAAATGTTTGTGTAACTTTATTTTAATAGTTACACCTGGCATAAACAATAAATACTTTTTTTTACTTCACCCTACATAAGACAATAACAACTTACTACTAAACTGTTTATAAGTCTGTTACAGATTCTTCTCTTGAAACTTGTATTTCTTAATCTAAAGATTTTATTTTATAAAGTTTTATGAAAATCAAATAAAATACTCACAATATTTGAGTTATACCAGCGGTTCGCTTGTATGATACGGCATTGAAGTTGCAGATACTGACAGCGGGAAATGGAACTTGATTCACTTTGCAGTCCGCATTTATCTGACAAGAAATATTGTTTAAATGGAACTTGGTTGTAGTCAATGGGAAAAAGTTTTATACCCTTCAAGCACAGAAAGTTTGTGTAATTTGATTACAGTATAGTAATTAAGTTGATTCTTCATTCGGCCTATAACATTCCACTGCTGGGCATATACCTCTTTCTCCATGTAGGAGAAATATCGGAGCTTAATCCACCACGCTGCCCCAGGGGTCGGTAGATATATATACTATGATTAACTATCGATATCCGGTGTCTACGATAAACACCAGGATCGACAAATTAACGTGCTTTCCGAGACATAGTGGGAAGACACAAAAAGACAGACAACCAAATTGAAAACAAATATTTGTTTAAATACAAATATCCAACCCGAGAGAGAAAAGTAAAGTTCTGTATTTGTGCGAACTAAATATATGTTATATGTAATTATAATATATATATATAGGTTTAATAAGGTAGCTTTTGTACTATATTTTACAATGTAATGTATGAAATGTAACTGTGTAATTTTTTTATAATATTATAAAGAGGTAAAGTTTATAACTTTGTTTGTATATACGGGGTAATCTTTGCAAATACTGATCCGATCATGAAAATTCTTTCACTCACAGAAAGCTACACTATTCAGGAGTGATATAGGCTATATTTGATTGTAATTGAACATAAAATTCAGTGAAAATAATAGTAGGTGTTACGAATCGCGCCATCTCTTGACGAACTGTAGTTACCAACTAAATAAACATCGATGTAAAATAGCAGCGGACGGCGCGCCCAACGACTGTGTTCACGATCACGACGTTTACCAAAGTATACTTCATTTAAAAATTCGTTATTATTCTGTAATAGTTAAATTTACAAAACTTGAAACATATCAAATTATGTAACGTAACACGTAAACACAATTCAGTTCTAATTTAGTAGTGCCATAAATTTTAAGATAACAAACGCATAAATTGAAATGTGAGTTGACACGTAAACATAAAACAGTCAATTCAATGAACGAAAATTGTTAAAATCCATTAGGGACTCAAATTTTAAGTTGTACTTAAGAATAGAAATTTATTAGTTGGGAACTCAAACAGTTTTTAGCTAGTTGTTAAAATATTAGAGTGATAAATTTTATATTCGAGACAGGCTTAAAATTTTGTGTTGACAGATGCGGTGGAACGTTCTAAGGGCCAGTTTCCACTGATTGATATAATCGCGATTAGTTCGACGTAAAGTCGGTTTACGCATTTAACAAAGTTTAGAGCTGGAAATTGCATTTCACTAACATAAACTAAACGCAGTTAGAGAATAGCAGCTGAACCGATTGCACTAATTCTTTTTTTTGTGTTCCTTGAAGTATGAGGATGTTTGTTGCGGAGAGGAATTTTTGGAGAGGTTGCCTGAGAGAGTCTTAAAACAGCACTTTGCTATGTTCTCATACAAATGATTCGTAATAATAATTAAACGAAAGCCAAGATTAGAATCGAACTATAAATTCGATTAAGCAAAACATAGCTTTATTAAACGGTGGAACCCGGTCCTAAGAGTTCGAGATTTGGGTAAGCATGTAAGTGGGTTTTTTGTTACTGTATTTACAGGACGCCAGGGTTGCCATCACAAAGTTTAAGTTACCTTGTTTGGATTAAAAACTACAAAATTGACGTGTATTTACTTTACATTAACACGTAAGGTTAAAAATGACAATGATCGGTTAAATAATTTCCCTTTCGAAATCGGTTGAATAATACATTATTCTCCACAACCGTCATACAAATTTATCGTAACTAACAATTTTTCTCTTCGGCTCTATTCAATGTATATTGGGTTTTCCCTTTATATTGTTTATCTTTGTTGTGTTTTTGTTTAATTGATTTACGCAATTTCCTTTGGATCGGATAAAAGTGCTTACAGCCAGTAAAGCTCAATTTTTGAGAAGTAATAATTTTATTCCTTGTTTTTTGTGTAATAATTTTATTCCTTGGTTTTGTGTTGCACTATAATGACTTATAAACTATCGATTAAATTATTAGGAAGAAACAATTATACATTGGAATGCCGTATCTTTGAACACGGCAATGAACCGAAGATATCCAAATTTCCTTGTGAGACGGGAATTGCCGAGTGTATGGTATCACTGCAGAGCGCGTTGGTAAACGTGTTAGGGTGGGGGAAAAACAGACGCGAGATTTCAATATATACGATGGGAGGTTGAGTTCGGGGCAGTCAGTTTGGAAGACAGTCGGGATTCGATTTTGAATTCGAAGTACAGTAACGAGAGCCCTCGGCTGGCGAAACTATGGAACTTCTGAATCAGATTAATGATAGAAATACCTAAAAAGTATTTTTTAGATCTGATTCAGAGATTTCATTAGTGTAAGCTGGCCGAGTGGCTATGTAGCTTCAGTTTAGTCCGCGAAATAGTTTTAATTTAATTTTACTGATTAATATTAAGTGCAATTCTTTATTATAGAATCTTAATTTGTAATCCGCTAAATAAATTCAGTGAAAGACCTGTGATGAAGCGCTCCTGATTGGTTCGAATGCATTAATTTTTTTATTTATTTGCATGTGTGTTTTTCTGCATGTTGTGGTTCTGTTACTAATTTTTATAACTTTTACGGAGATTTTTAATAAAAGATATTTAATGAATTATTAGTTAGGTTTACGTCGAAACTATTAATTATTGATTAATTATTGAAAGGAATTATTATCTAGGTTTACATTGATATTAACTATTGATTAATTACTGAATGAAATTATTATGAAAAGGTTACATTGATAATATTAATTATTGATTGATTAATGAATGGAATTATTATGAAATAAACCTTATGACCATAATTATATTGAATTTAACTGATAAAATGAAATCTAATTTAAGTAAATAACCACAATATGATGTTGTTAGAATAAAATGAAATTACATCCGTTTGACGTTAAAGTACATATATAAATTGAATGAATCTTGGTTAAACTATCATATTAGATATTAAGGGTTAAATAGATTTTCGTTAGGGCGTATTTAAATAATGAAATGAGATTTTACTATGTCATTACTTTGGAAGTGAATAGAGTGGTGAATAATTCTAGGAAAATATGACCTATAAACAAACTAATGATTAGTTGTCGTATCTTATTGAATATTCTCTACATATAAATATGCTTCTATTGTATGTATATGTATATATGTATATATATATATATATATGTGTGTATTTGACTTCATTTTGACATTACACAAACTTTGTAGTTCAAACATTAATTTAAGAACTTGTAGATCTTAAATATATGTTGGAGCGAGGTAACACAGGTGGTTTGTAGTCTTGAATGAGTTCAAGGATACTTTTAGCTCTTGAATACATTCTAAGATGAGGTAATTACACACTGAACTATGATATTACGCAAACTATTGTAGTTTTGAACATTGATCTAAGAATTTATGTTCTTAAATGAGTGTCAAAACGAGGTATCTGGTGGACTGGAGTGTCTCATTCTTACGATGACTTTCATTGAACTATATAAACCATGTTCAGGTGAATCCATAAATGTTTGTATTCGCCAGTGTTTTATTATAGGTTTCCCCTATAAGGCTAGGCCTGTCTAAGCCACAGTTCTTCGCGTCATCGATGCTAGGTAGTTCCTAATCTAGGTCTATCTAGTAAAGAAAGTTGCGAGTACTTCCTACCAACCTCTGCGTTTGTGTTTGCCTAACTGAACTATGTTCTTGGTAAATACTATACGTACGTTTTCTTATCTTTGATAAGAGCTCCTCATCTTTGATGAGAGACATGGACAAACTTCATCATACACCTAGTGTATGGTAGTTGTTTGAACTGCAACAGAAATTAGTGATTTATATTTGGACAGTGGTATGTAGTTCTATTTAAACTAATAGAGAAACATATTCACTTTTCTAATGAATTTATTGCTAATTTTTGTGGACAGTCTCTGTTAAGTCCTAAGGCGGATTTACTGAGATTTAAGCCAAGCCTTAATCAAGTCCTCTTGTGTTTTTCAAACATACAAACATTGATGGATCATAAAACCTATTAAATATACATTCTCTTTTCATTGTGAAAATGAGATACTCTCAGAGATTCTGATTGAGTAAATGAATATGTTATATTTTAATTGTTTTATTTATCTCTCGACACTACTATGTCCTTTGATAAATCCATTCAGTTCCTAAGAGAGCCTGATATATTCAAATGTTTAACAACTTAATTACTGGTTCAATGTTTCAATTGAACAACCTATTCTGGTTAATGAATGCTGTTTCATGTGAATGCTGTGAGTCATGCAAAGACAAACCTACACAATACACCTACTCTACATGTTGGTCTTATACCTTTAATTATTCTTATTTTCCTTATAGGACACTCGAACGGTTACGCTGTCGCAAGTCGCTAGTCGCCGACGACCCATCTCACAATGGTGGCGAGGCTTGACAATATAGCTGACTATAGACCCGTAACTCAGTAGGTCTTACCTATGGGAAATTACACTACACAATCCAATTGTGGCAAAAGTAGTAGGTTTCGTGATCGAATTTCAAAGTAATTGTGTGACCGAAGTTCCCGTATGGGCTAGTAAGCACACAATGAAAAGATCAGTAGACACGATCTCCTTTTGTTCACGTGGAACACATCTTAATACCATGTCTGATTACAGCTTGGTAATTACATCAACTCTAGTAATTCACTGGTTATGTCTATATGACGTCCCAAGGGATTACTCAAATACTGTCATTGCATGATTGTGCTGCAGAGGTATGAAACAAGCATTTGTTAGACAGGATATATTTCCGTCTAACTTATTGTAGAAAATTGGGTACTCTCATTTCCTACCTACTACCTTTCTTTTGATTGGATAGCACCAACGTTGTGCCTAATTTAATTTAGAGCCTTCAGCACGGTGTGGATCGGTTGGGGTCGGAGGGGAATGGTGGTTGCGACCCCCCGGGTTCAGTTGAACCCGGCCTTTTAATTCTTTAATACCTATAAATCCTATCCTAACAGAATAACACATACAAACAAACACTACACATTATTTTTCACAATTATCTGAGATAATTTATTAACTGAATAAATTATTTCAAGATAATTAATAACTATATAATATGTATTTAATCATTATTTCATTTACTTATCTATTTTTATTTATTTCATTTGTTTAGAGTTATTAGAATCTATCTATTATATCAGGTTTGAACTAAAAATACATGTAAAAGAAACTTAGACACTATTCAATTAATCAATGTCAATATAGGATATCCTGAATATAAATATTTAACTTTATTTCTATTTTAGCTATTTAGATTCACTAAAATATTAACAATTATAATTTACACATTCTTAAGGAAACGTCAGAACTTTTAGTTAAACAGTAGGTGATAGTTATTTCTAAATAAACAAGTTTATTCCTATTTATTCTTAATGGTTCAAATTTACTAAATCTTAATTAATTTTAAATAAGTTACTTATAAGGTGTTATAAAGTTTAATATCTTCCTTTCTTTTTCATAATAATTTTCCTGAAGCTAGTTATCTATAGTGTTTATATCACTGGTAAGTGTAAATATCTTTATAATTAAATTTTAGGATACTAAATCTTATTAATTCTAAATAAGTTAATTATAAGGTGTTATATCTTTCTTTCCTTTTTAACAGCATTCCAGAAGTTAGCTATCTATAGTAATTATATCACTGGTAAGAGTAAATATCTTTCAATTAAATCTTAGGATAAATTAATTTCAGTAATTTAATGTCATTGTGCAGAGATGTTATTTTAAATTAATGACTAGATAGGATGTTAGTTAGAGTTTATATAGAAATCAAGGCTTCTAATAACATATACTATGTCTTTCCTTCGGCATACCATAAAAAGAACTGAAGTTACTCTGAAACAAAAATCAAACACAACGTAGAGTCCTTTCTTATACTAGACGATCACAATTATAAGGCCAAAGATAATTGATATCCTCTTAAGCTTAATATTAGCTTGTAACGCCACTACCATGATAGTGTTACAAATTGGTGACGTGACCAGGATATGATAATGGGTCTTAGGTCATCCATAGGAGATCATTACAAAATGGTGACGTGACCAGGATGTTATAAATTTATATATGTTGGGGTCTTTCTCATCACACCCTCATTTGCATAGGGTAGTATCGTTTCAATTGGTGCCGTGACCAGGATATTTATGGTTGCACAAATGCCGGAGTAAGCGAGTATCTTAGAAGCTTTAAAGTAACTTTTCAAAGCATTTACAGTGAATAAATGTAATGCCAGTGATAAAATGATAATAGTTGCACGATTGTACTGATAGATAACAAGAATATACCTATTGATTGCATTTTGAAGAAGACAAAGCATATTAGTTAACAATTCTTTAAAGTTCATTTTACACAAAATAAGCTAAATCTATTAAATTTATATTATGTAAGCATATTAACTTGTTTTAGACAATCTAAGAATGGACCTATATATATATATAGCATCTTGGTGCAGTTAGAATTACAGTTAGGTACATAAATCTAAATAAGTCTGTTTTAAGAGTAATATTGAAGAGAAGTTTTAATACATAAAAGTTGCATTAAGTTTCCCAGTAATAAGTTTTAAAAGGTCAGACCATAACAGCCTATTGTCTCATGTATTATTACTAATGATGGATAGTTACATATTTAAATAATTATTTATTCATGAAATTACATGAAAGTATCTACTTACACAACATTGCTGAATTTGCCTAGTAGAATATTGAAGTATGTTTTAAGCATATCTAATTATTATCTGATTATTATTATATTATCGTCAATCAATAGACATTGTTAGGATAGTTAATAAAATTTAGATTGTATTAATTAAATATTGTTAGGGAATTTTTAAATAAAAGCCTGCAGTAAATTTTAATATTACTTACAGATACAAATTATTCTAGGTTATGTACAATTTAAACTTATTTTGTCACATTTAGTCACTGACGCTGAAGTAATTTCCTTCCTTGTAGAAATTGGTCCCAATAGTTATGCGTTGAACATCCTGGGCTGGCTAGATGTACGTGGATGTTAGGCTGAAATGGTAGTATTCAATAGTATTAAAAAAAATATGCGGACATAATGTGAAGATAGAATGTATTAATATTATAGTTAGTGCAAATTGGAAATTAATTATAATATTAACTAACTGTGGAATTAACTTTTATTCATTTATTTGCAGAGACTGTACAGGAAAGACTATGTATTTTGGTATATTTATTCATGTTAATGTTAGATTTTAGAAATAATTAAGTGTAGTCATTGCTATCATAGCAAATTATACTCAGGTTAAATAACAGATTTTAAAGTATAGAAATTCAGTGCATTATAGTCATGTGTGCGAGAATGTACTGGTTAAATAGAAATTGAATTAGGTTATGAAGGTAACAGGGTTATTTTGACCTTGAATTTTAGGAATTGACTGCAACTGTTTAAGATAATTTTATTTGTAAAAAGGAGTATAGCTTACCGAATGACTTAGCATTCATAAGTTAAAATACAAACAAGTTTAAATTTTAAAATGTCTAATTGTCTATTTTATTTTGACTTGATTTGACAACAAACAATGTTGTTGTTTTAAAATTTATCCCCAATAGGAAAAGGCAAAAGTCTATAATCCATACAGCCTAGTCTGAATTTGTATATTTTTTCAATTCTTGACAACAAACAAGTTTAAAATACCAACCACGGAAAAATGATCCAATTCACACATTTAATTAAATTATATATATTTTACGTGCTGTTTCGATATAAATTTATATCGATTCAAATAATTAAGTTGTTACTTATAGAGAAAAAAAAAAACAGGATAATTTCTTATGAAATTGCGTTCTAAAGACAAGTTCTACAATAAAATCTTTTGAAAAAGTTCTTGTTTTAAATATTAATAAGACATTATTGGAAAAAATATAGAACATTTTTTATGAACAATTTATTACATTATATTTATTCTAATTTATTATTATTTGTTAGCTTTCTTCGTATTTTTGAACTGTCAGTTGTCAAAGTGAAGGAAACTTTTATTTCAAATTTGAATTGAATAGAATTTTATATCAACCTGGTTAACTACTAGTGTTTATATCAGAGGATGTGTGGTTTTAAAAGTATTTTGATTGAATGAGTGTCTTGGAGCGTTGTTTATTCAAATTATTCATAGTAGGTATCGCGAAAAGTCGAATATCAGTAGATAACATAACTAAAATACCACCAACATTATAAAATGCTAAAATTGAAAAAATGTACAACTATGTATGTTCTATTGTTTTATTAAGCTAACCGTAATAAAAACTGGCTGGGTCAGGCCTAAGGAATGGTTCTCTGTACAAAAAAAAAAAAAAAAAAAAACGATAGCGCTTTAAACATCTGCAATGACCTTTTTGCCCAGGTAGCAGTTTGACAGCGAAATTGAGTAAAATATGCAAGTTTTAAGTCAGACAAAATTGTTTAATAATATTTACTAGAAAGAATTTGAAATTGCATTTAAAATTTAAAATATAGTTTGGGAATTGATTATTATTGCATAAACACTAGATGATGTATGATATTAAGTATTATGGTATTTCATTCTGACATAGAAATTAATAGATATTTTTACAACTCTATGGTGATTAAGTAAGATTAATGTAGTAATTGAATATCAAATATATAGTAGGCATGAGGCGTATTTATCGTCATTGGTATAAATACTCGTTATTTAAAAGTCACAGTCTGTCACTATGACTAGATTCGAAAAATACTCGTGACTGTGTTTTTCATCTCACTTGTACTTAAACGAATACACTAAGAGGAGGTGAGACAACCGTAGTATTTTTAATGTATGAATATAACAGTGCCACCTGGTCTCCGTAATTTCAAGGAACGCTAGTTTTTAGAAAATATCAACTAAAAAAATAGCTTTTTTGTCTCATTTATTTCCGACATCAAGTAAAGCAACCAAATTAAACCTAGACCGATATTTTACTAAATTACGCTATCGCGCCACCTATTGTGAAATACGTGTAAGTAGTTAATCAAATCTTTAAATATAAAATGTAACAACTAACTTATCTTTTAGCTTAGAATAGCATTAATAATACAAATATAATAAACGGATTAGGTATACTCATTCAATAATAGATACCTACATAACAACTTTGCAATTGCTTAGTATTTTTAATACCTGAGCATACAGCGCCATCTTGTTCCCGTTCCTATAGTTTTAGAAAATATCTAATAATCGCGAACCTAGTATTTTGTCACTGGTATTTGTCATTGATATTTTTAAAATAACAGCCACTGTGATAACAATTATTGCCATGTACCTAGTACGACACAACTCTAATATATAGTTGCAGTAGGATTGGTAGCGACATCTGGTGGACAAACGTGAATTAATATCGAGTTGCTTACGAAAGTTATGGATGGTTGTGCTATGTGTTCGTAGATGGCGCTGAAAGAATTTCAAAATGTTTCATATCAGTAACGCCATCTGTTGAGAGTGAGTGGTATTGAAAGGTAGGCTTAGAAGTAGAAATGGCGTAGTATCGAGTGTAGATATGGAAGTGTTTATTGTGAAACAAAGATGGCGTGGTTGTGATCTTATAAGTTATATACAATGGTTCAGTGGATGAGGGAATTGAATGTCATATGCAAGGTGGAAAGTTCAATCCGAGTAAATTGAATTTCAATTTAAAAATATATACTGTAGTATTTTTTATAAAAAAGGACGATTAGGGATAGTATGAATTTGGCATTTAACATTTATGAGGATTTGAGAATATTCTAATTGTTATGATTTCACAGCGATAGTTTTATTATTCTTTTGTTGATGGATGTATTGTTTGGTGTGAATGGAATGGAATTGATGTTTGTTAAGAATGTTATCAATGAATACTAGAGAAGAAATGAAGTTGTCATATTTCATTTGAAGTATGATAGTTGAATTTTAATTAAACTTGTAAACATTTAATATTTTAAAATTAAAACTAAGTTTTAACATTTGCAGAATCCGGTCGACTTGATAAAATTTCAATAAAATATTAGAAGTTTAAAAGGTGATTAGAAAGAGATAGTTTTTGTGTGAACATTTGGAAAGTTTATTTAAATTAAACTCAAATTAAATAAGAGTGCAGTGAATCTTTTTTTGAATTAGAATAAATTAATTAAAATTTAGATAAACATTATCAGTGTTACATTTGAAGCAAATTAAATCTATAACAATGCCTAGGCGTCAACCTAAAGCTAGTCCTGTTGGAACCAAGACAACCAATTCTAATAACAAGCGAGTGTCTGCAGTTAGACCTGCTACTAAAGTAAGGAAGATTAATTCTTTACGATACATATCTCGAATGATGGAAAAGGCAATGAATAACATCAATAATAGAATCTCGGAGTTGGAAAATAGAATGTCTACTCCCAGTGGATCATCGGACAATGTTATGCCGAGAGAAAATTTTATTCAACCTATCATACAGCCGGGAACATCAACGGTATACTATCCAGTGGCGCAGATGCCTACGGAAAGACCTAAGTTTCCATTTAAGGGAAAACATCCTGTGACGTTCATCGAAGACCTGACTGCTTATTTAAGAAGGTCTGCACCAGAGGCGAGAGATATAATAGACATTGTCATGGATTGTCTTGAAAATGAATCGCGA
Organism: Melitaea athalia; assembly: GCA_905220545.2. Taxonomy (NCBI): domain Eukaryota; kingdom Metazoa; phylum Arthropoda; class Insecta; order Lepidoptera; family Nymphalidae; genus Melitaea; species Melitaea athalia. Next base: position 21,865,360 of record HG992180.1, read on the forward strand.
AATTGGGCGCGTATTTATAGAGATAGATGGACAGTGTTTGAAGATTTCAAAAGGGATTTTTTAGACACATATTGGGGCGAGGCTGAGCAGAATGAATTAAGAAGACGAATCAGTCAGAATTCGTGGGACGGAGTCCAGTCTATGTTAAGCCATTTCATTACTTTATGTGGACAAGCGAAGATGTTGACGTATCCTATTCAAGAGAGACAATTAATAAACGACATTATGAATCATTTTCCTAAAGATGTTCAATATGCTTGGTCAACAAGTAATTACACATCGATTCTTCAAGCTACGGAGTTTCTACGAAAGTTAGATAACATTAATAAGCAAAATAACTTCAGTAGTGGCATTAATGCCCATTCTAGCAGCGTTCAAAGACCTGAGATGGCAGCTCAACAGCAGAATGGCAGAGGCGGTCTCAACCGGAAGCGAATTATGAACACTAGATCAATGAGTAAGGTGATACCAAACAAGAAGAATAGCATTAATGGTACAAATAGAGTAGATAATGATAACAATGTTTCTATAGAAAACTCTGTATCAACAGAGAATTTAAACTAATAAGTGTTGATGTGACAGACCCCGGTACATCAACGTTAGTAGGGGCGAACAGTACATCAGTAGCTTTAAGAATTATGCTTAAACTCGGGTGGGAACCTGGACAGACATTAGGTAGACATAATAATGGTATACGTAAACCAATCATAGCTAAGGGACAATATTGTAAATCAGGGTTAGGCTCAGGATTAAATAAAAATAATTCAACAGATTTCAAGTATAAAATCATACAAACATTAAAAAATCAATCGGAAATAGATAATGAGTCGTTAGTACAAACCGAAGCAGTTTTTTCATTATTTGACGAGGAAGATAATATTACCGCGGATAAATTAGAAATAATTAAATCTGAGATTGAAGTGATAGTATCTGGTAAACGAGTCATATGTCTAGTCGATACAGGGAGTGACATAACCTGCATTTCAGAATCATTTTGGGAATCTTTAAAATCATTAACTGGGAACAAATTAGACATGTTACCTGTTAAGCCGATTCAGATACGTGGAGCAGTAGGACAAAAGAGTGCTAAAATACAACAAATGGTTTTATTGCCTGTAAGATTTGGGGTAATTGATTTAGAGATTAGATTTTTTATAGTACCAAAATTAGTTCATTCAATGATACTAGGATTTGACTGGCTTATGGCAAATAATGTTAATATTAAATTACAAGAGCCATCCATAGGGTTAGTTATCGAACATAGAGATCAACGAGTATTAATTCCGTTTATTAAATATAATTTTGAGGAAAAGAGAATTTGTGATATTACAAAGGTAGATAATAGCTTTGATTTCAATAAATATTTACAAGAAATAAAGACGGGTACACCTCTTAAAGGAACTCAATTAAATAAATTAAAACAGATTCTAATTAAATATAGCGAAGTATTTGTTAAAAGGTTAGGTAGAGCAAATTGTTATCAACATATTATCAAAATGATGGACCATAGTCCAATAATTAAACGGTCTTATCCCGTTCCGTACGCGTATAGACAAAAAATGGAAGAAAAATTAGCCGAAATGGTTGATATGGGAATAATATCTAGAGGTTCAACACCGTATTGTAGTCCGTTAACTTACACCTTAAAATCTGATGGTTCAATTAGAGTTCTACTAGATGCACGTGAAATCAATAAATACATGATAGCTGAGTCGGAAGCACCTCCGATGCAAATAGATGTTTTAAATTCATTTCATGGGGTTAATTATATTAGTATAATAGATTTGAATAATGCATATTTTCAAATTGCCATTTCTGAGGATAGTAAAAAGTATACCGGGTTCACATTTAATGGAAAATCTTATATGTACAATGTTTTACCACAAGGACTTAAGACTTCAGTAGGTAGTTTCAGTAGAGCTATGGACTTAATATTAGGGCCTGAGGTTAGACATTTTTGCGTGAATTATTTAGATGACCTTGCTATCTTAACTCAAGGAACGTTAAATGAACATTTAGAACATATCGATATAATACTAAACAAATTAAAGTCAGCGGGGTTAACATGTAATCTTGAAAAATGTAAATTCATTTGTAAAGAAGTTAAAATGTTAGGACATATTATTTCTACCGAGGGAATTAAAACTGATCCAGAAAAAATAGAGTCAATTAAGAATTTCCCAGTTCCCAAGAAAATAAAACATTTAAGAGCATTTTTAGGACTTTGTAATTATTATAGGCGGTTCATTCCTGATTATAATAGTATAATTCAACCTTTATGCCAATTATTAAAAAAGAGTAAAGGATGGACATGGACTTTAGAAGCACAAGTAGCCTTTGAAAAATTGAAAATTAGTTTTTTAAAGACAATAATGTTGCATCATCCGGATATGTCTAAACCTTTTTATTTACAAACAGATAGTTCGGGAGTAGGTCTTGCGGGGGTTTTATTTCAGTACGATGAACAAAGGGAAATGAAAATATTAGGCTATTGTAGCAGATCTCTTAGGGGCGCCGAATTAAGATGGACTGTTACTGAACAAGAGTTTTGGGCTATAATCTATTGTTTAAGGAAGTTTGAAACCTATTTGAGGGGCGCAAAGCTTATAATTAGAACTGATCACAAAGCATTGACGTTTGTTAGGACATGGAAATTGTATAATAGTCGAATAATTAGATGGATATTGTTTCTCGAACAATTCGATTATAGTATCGAACATATAAAAGGTAGAGATAATGTCGCTGTTGATGTGTTATCTAGGTTCCCACCTGATTCTTCAATGATACAAGAAGATAGAATTTATTGTCCTGAAATACATTATATGGAAATTAATAAAAATAAAACATTAATAACAAACTTAAAAAATATATCTAGTTTTCAATCTAATGATAATGAAGTACAGTTGATAATGGATATTATAAATAATATTAGTAATAATCATAGTGGTAGAATAAATAATATTGCTAAGCGCTGTTATATCAAGAATGGAGTGTTATATTTTAAAATTGATTCAGATAAACATGTAATTTATTTTTTTTCTCAGTTACGAGAGGAAGTAATTTCTCAAATTCATAAAGAAATGGGACATCAAGGGGTTTTTAAGGTACTCAAATATCTTAAGGATAGATTCTATTTTCCTAATATGCATAGAACAGTTAAAGTATTATTAAAGACTTGTCATCTCTGTCAAGTTTCTAAAAGTGATAATATAAAATATGTAGGCAAATGTAAATCTATTGTGACAGAAGAAATAGGTGACTTAGTTATGGCAGACTTATATGGTCCATTGCCGAAAGGACGGTTTGGTTCTGCTTATATATTTGTAATTCAGGATTCATTTAGTAAATTTATTACATTATATGATTTGTCTAAAGCCACTTCTCGTTCAGTTATTACAAAATTAAAACAATTTGTTAAAATAATTAAGCCTAAAGTACTTATGACTGATAATGGTAGTCAATTTTCATCTGAAAGTTGGAAACAAACTTTAAAGGATATGGGTATAAAACCTATATTTACAACTGTAAGAAATCCTCGACCTAATACGACAGAGAGGGTTAACAGAGAACTAGGACGTTTATTTCGAACATATTGCCATAAAAATCATAAAAGTTGGGCAACAATATTAAATAAAATCGAAACATTATATAACAACACATTTCATGAAAGTACGGGATTTACTCCTAATGAAATATTATATGGATTGAGTAATGACATGTCATTTGATAGTTGTTTGCCTCAATTAAATAAGTCTAAAGATATTAATCAAATTAGAATTCAAGTTAGGGAAAATTTAAAAGATAACAGTATTAAACGACAAACTAAATTTAATAGGTCCCATCGTTTAATTGAATTTCAGATTGGAGATTATGTAAAGATTCGTAAAGTAAATAAGTCAGAGGCTCAAAAGAAACTTATAAAAAAGTTTCAATTGCTGTATGAAGGACCTTATGTAGTTAGTGCGATTCCATTTGCAAATGTTTACACATTAATGGATCCTATAACTAAAGAAATTAGAGGAAACTTTAATACAATACATCTAAATAGATATTATCAATAATAAATTGATCACGATCAATTATAGATGTTATCAATGTTTAACTGTTGATATAAACAATTGAATTAATAATGTGGAATTGAAAAGGATAGATTTTAAACTAGAATATCAATAAACTTTATTGAAGATTTATTATATTTTCACAATAATTAAATGTCAAAACTATAGATGGTTTTATAAGGAAATGAATTGCACTTAAATGTTTAACTGTTGATATAAACAATTGAATTAATAATGTGGAATTGAAAAGGATAGATTTTAAACTAGAATATCAATAAACTTTATCGAAGATTTATTATATTTCACAATAATTTAATGTCGAAACTATAGATGATTTTATAAAATGAATTGCACTTAAATAAGTTAGATATATATGTAAAAGATTAGGTTATTAAGATAGTAATTAGATAATTAAAATAGATAGTAATAAGTTAGATAAGTGTAATTGTAATTAGGTTTAGTTATGAATATAAATAAAAATTAGGGAATGATGGGTCAGGGAAATGACTCAACTAATTTTATTGGAGCGCTTAAAAGTTCTCACATAATTATATAACAATTTAATTTTCAATTGACTATTAAGTCATATATTAATTTTTTTTTTCATCATTACTTAACCTATTAAGCGCTAGCTTAATAGAAATATTAATTTAATTTTCAACGGACTACTAAGTCATATATAAATTTTTTTTCTTCATCAAATACTTATTAAGCGCTAGCTTAATAAAAATAGTTGGTGGGGAGTAGGGCGGTCATTTCTTCACAAAATTAACTGAACATTTTAAGTTATATTCAATCTAAATTGAATTGCAAAAATATAGGTCAGACCTTAAAGTTTGACTGTTTGCAATACAAGTTGTCCAAGTACTGCAATATACTAAACAACATATCACCAATTCATATTAGTATTAGATATGAATTGTGCAACTGTATTCAAATATTTTAATTTATTCATTCTGAAAGGAAACGGATACGATTCCATACATTCCTGGGCCGAAATGCAATGTAAAATATAACGTAATGAAATGGTACCAATTAATGTATTTACGCTTATTGATTCCTCGCTGAAATTCTGTACATTTTGGCTATTTAAGAGCGGAGTTATTAGACGTTTTGTAAAATTGAGGTTATGTTACAATGTCTATGGAAAATCACTAAGTTCCTGAAGCACTAAAGGTTATCATATTATATCATTACAAATATCAATCACTTGAAACCATAAATAAATATCAGGAATGGACTCAGGATGCATTTGAATACACTGAAAACATTAAACAATTATAAACATGATTACATGAAACGAGTGACAGTGACGGGACCATGACGGGGCACACAGTTTCAATATCAGTCAGCTGTCAAAGCTGTTATTAAAAATAATTATGATTTATTTTTAATCGATACGAAATCGATAATAATTTGGGTTTATCAGATATTAATTTTTATTTTCGATATTAATGTAACTTTATTTAAATACACTTTATTGTTTATAACTTTAATTGTGTATCCGAATACTTTGAGTTTATTAACTAGTGCAAATTTTTTTAAAATTCTATAATCGATTATAGTTAAATCGATATGAATTATTTTCAATCGATACGAAATCGATAATAATTTGGGTTTATCAGATATTAATTTTTATTTTCGATATTAATGTAACTTTATTTAAATACACCTTATTGTTTATAACTTCAATTGTGTATCTGAATACTTTGAGTTTATTAACTAGTGTAAATTTTTTAAATTCTATAATCGATTATAGTTAAATCGATACCCAATTAATTTGACGAAAACTATCTTTTTCATTTTTCTCAGCTTCCAGATTCAGAATTGAGCTGATATTTTATATTTTATAAAAAAAAAAAATATATATATATGACCAATTTTTTAAAACCATATCTGTACTTAATACATTTTAGCCTAAAAGTCCCCATCTCCTCTAAAATAAGATGAACTGCACTCTGTTAAGTTGTATATTTAACATTGAGAGCCGGATTTTATATTTTAAAAACAATATGTGTATTGTTATAAGATAAAATTGAGCCTAGATGTAGGAATTCAAATCAAATTGGATCTATGTGAGTGTGAGAGTGGGTGAAGGAGCTGGAATGGTTGGTTGAAATTGATTATTTTGATTTTAACCATTGAATATAACGCTAGTAGTATGATTGATGAGAGGTTGGATGTTTGGGAGAAGAGTATGCTTCTAAGTGCTGTTGATTGAAGCTGAATGTAAAGATTCATGAGTGTCCTTTCAATTGAGAAGTAACATGATACAGAATTGTGTTATTTGGTTACGTTGTTGTGATTAATTAATAATTACGATAAACTACATTATATAATTAAGGGGCGATTGTAACGTAACACGTAAACACAATTCAGTTCTAATTTAGTAGTGCCATAAATTTTAAGATAACAAACGCATAAATTGAAATGTGAGTTGACACGTAAACATAAAACAGTCAATTCAATGAACGAAAATTGTTAAAATCCATTAGGGACTCAAATTTTAAGTTGTACTTAAGAATAGAAATTTATTAGTTGGGAACTCAAACAGTTTTTAGCTAGTTGTTAAAATATTAGAGTGATAAATTTTATATTCGAGACAGGCTTAAAATTTTGTGTTGACAGATGCGGTGGAACGTTCTAAGGGCCAGTTTCCACTGATTGATATAATCGCGATTAGTTCGACGTAAAGTCGGTTTACGCATTTAACAAAGTTTAGAGCTGGAAATTGCATTTCACTAACATAAACTAAACGCAGTTAGAGAATAGCAGCTGAACCGATTGCACTAATTCTTTTTTTGATGAGAGACAAATTGAAACGATACTACCCTATGCAAATGAGGGTGTGATGAGAAAGACCCCAACATATATAAATTTATAACATCCTGGTCACGTCACCATTTTGTAATGATCTCCTATGGATGACCTAAGACCCATTATCATATCCTGGTCACGTCACCAATTTGTAACACTATCATGGTAGTGGCGTTACAAGCTAATATTAAGCTTAAGAGGATATCAATTATCTTTGGCCTTATAATTGTGATCGTCTAGTATAAGAAAGGACTCTACGTTGTGTTTGATTTTTGTTTCAGAGTAACTTCAGTTCTTTTTATGGTATGCCGAAGGAAAGACATAGTATATGTTATTAGAAGCCTTGATTTCTATATAAACTCTAACTAACATCCTATCTAGTCATTAATTTAAAATAACATCTCTGCACAATGACATTAAATTACTGAAATTAATTTATCCTAAGATTTAATTGAAAGATATTTACTCTTACCAGTGATATAATTACTATAGATAGCTAACTTCTGGAATGCTGTTAAAAAGGAAAGAAAGATATAACACCTTATAATTAACTTATTTAGAATTAATAAGATTTAGTATCCTAAAATTTAATTATAAAGATATTTACACTTACCAGTGATATAAACACTATAGATAACTAGCTTCAGGAAAATTATTATGAAAAAGAAAGGAAGATATTAAACTTTATAACACCTTATAAGTAACTTATTTAAAATTAATTAAGATTTAGTAAATTTGAACCATTAAGAATAAATAGGAATAAACTTGTTTATTTAGAAATAACTATCACCTACTGTTTAACTAAAAGTTCTGACGTTTCCTTAAGAATGTGTAAATTATAATTGTTAATATTTTAGTGAATCTAAATAGCTAAAATAGAAATAAAGTTAAATATTTATATTCAGGATATCCTATATTGACATTGATTAATTGAATAGTGTCTAAGTTTCTTTTACATGTATTTTTAGTTCAAACCTGATATAATAGATAGATTCTAATAACTCTAAACAAATGAAATAAATAAAAATAGATAAGTAAATGAAATAATGATTAAATACATATTATATAGTTATTAATTATCTTGAAATAATTTATTCAGTTAATAAATTATCTCAGATAATTGTGAAAAATAATGTGTAGTGTTTGTTTGTATGTGTTATTCTGTTAGGATAGGATTTATAGGTATTAAAGAATTAAAAGGCCGGGTTCAACTGAACCCGGGGGGTCGCAACCACCATTCCCCTCCGACCCCAACCGATCCACACCGTGCTGAAGGCTCTAAATTAAATTAGGCACAACGTTGGTGCTATCCAATCAAAAGAAAGGTAGTAGGTAGGAAATGAGAGTACCCAATTTTCTACAATAAGTTAGACGGAAATATATCCTGTCTAACAAATGCTTGTTTCATACCTCTGCAGCACAATCATGCAATGACAGTATTTGAGTAATCCCTTGGGACGTCATATAGACATAACCAGTGAATTACTAGAGTTGATGTAATTACCAAGCTGTAATCAGACATGGTATTAAGATGTGTTCCACGTGAACAAAAGGAGATCGTGTCTACTGATCTTTTCATTGTGTGCTTACTAGCCCATACGGGAACTTCGGTCACACAATTACTTTGAAATTCGATCACGAAACCTACTACTTTTGCCACAATTGGATTGTGTAGTGTAATTTCCCATAGGTAAGACCTACTGAGTTACGGGTCTATAGTCAGCTATATTGTCAAGCCTCGCCACCATTGTGAGATGGGTCGTCGGCGACTAGCGACTTGCGACAGCGTAACCGTTCGAGTGTCCTATAAGGAAAATAAGAATAATTAAAGGTATAAGACCAACATGTAGAGTAGGTGTATTGTGTAGGTTTGTCTTTGCATGACTCACAGCATTCACATGAAACAGCATTCATTAACCAGAATAGGTTGTTCAATTGAAACATTGAACCAGTAATTAAGTTGTTAAACATTTGAATATATCAGGCTCTCTTAGGAACTGAATGGATTTATCAAAGGACATAGTAGTGTCGAGAGATAAATAAAACAATTAAAATATAACATATTCATTTACTCAATCAGAATCTCTGAGAGTATCTCATTTTCACAATGAAAAGAGAATGTATATTTAATAGGTTTTATGATCCATCAATGTTTGTATGTTTGAAAAACACAAGAGGACTTGATTAAGGCTTGGCTTAAATCTCAGTAAATCCGCCTTAGGACTTAACAGAGACTGTCCACAAAAATTAGCAATAAATTCATTAGAAAAGTGAATATGTTTCTCTATTAGTTTAAATAGAACTACATACCACTGTCCAAATATAAATCACTAATTTCTGTTGCAGTTCAAACAACTACCATACACTAGGTGTATGATGAAGTTTGTCCATGTCTCTCATCAAAGATGAGGAGCTCTTATCAAAGATAAGAAAACGTACGTATAGTATTTACCAAGAACATAGTTCAGTTAGGCAAACACAAACGCAGAGGTTGGTAGGAAGTACTCGCAACTTTCTTTACTAGATAGACCTAGATTAGGAACTACCTAGCATCGATGACGCGAAGAACTGTGGCTTAGACAGGCCTAGCCTTATAGGGGAAACCTATAATAAAACACTGGCGAATACAAACATTTATGGATTCACCTGAACATGGTTTATATAGTTCAATGAAAGTCATCGTAAGAATGAGACACTCCAGTCCACCAGATACCTCGTTTTGACACTCATTTAAGAACATAAATTCTTAGATCAATGTTCAAAACTACAATAGTTTGCGTAATATCATAGTTCAGTGTGTAATTACCTCATCTTAGAATGTATTCAAGAGCTAAAAGTATCCTTGAACTCATTCAAGACTACAAACCACCTGTGTTACCTCGCTCCAACATATATTTAAGATCTACAAGTTCTTAAATTAATGTTTGAACTACAAAGTTTGTGTAATGTCAAAATGAAGTCAAATACACACATATATATATATATATATACATATATACATATACATACAATAGAAGCATATTTATATGTAGAGAATATTCAATAAGATACGACAACTAATCATTAGTTTGTTTATAGGTCATATTTTCCTAGAATTATTCACCACTCTATTCACTTCCAAAGTAATGACATAGTAAAATCTCATTTCATTATTTAAATACGCCCTAACGAAAATCTATTTAACCCTTAATATCTAATATGATAGTTTAACCAAGATTCATTCAATTTATATATGTACTTTAACGTCAAACGGATGTAATTTCATTTTATTCTAACAACATCATATTGTGGTTATTTACTTAAATTAGATTTCATTTTATCAGTTAAATTCAATATAATTATGGTCATAAGGTTTATTTCATAATAATTCCATTCATTAATCAATCAATAATTAATATTATCAATGTAACCTTTTCATAATAATTTCATTCAGTAATTAATCAATAGTTAATATCAATGTAAACCTAGATAATAATTCCTTTCAATAATTAATCAATAATTAATAGTTTCGACGTAAACCTAACTAATAATTCATTAAATATCTTTTATTAAAAATCTCCGTAAAAGTTATAAAAATTAGTAACAGAACCACAACATGCAGAAAAACACACATGCAAATAAATAAAAAAAATAATGCATTCGAACCAATCAGGAGCGCTTCATCACAGGTCTTTCACTGAATTTATTTAGCGGATTACAAATTAAGATTCTATAATAAAGAATTGCACTTAATATTAATCAGTAAAATTAAATTAAAACTATTTCGCGGACTAAACTGAAGCTACATAGCCACTCGGCCAGCTTACACTAATGAAATCTCTGAATCAGATCTAAAAAATACTTTTTAGGTATTTCTATCATTAATCTGATTCAGAAGTTCCATAGTTTCGCCAGCCGAGGGCTCTCGTTACTGTACTTCGAATTCAAAATCGAATCCCGACTGTCTTCCAAACTGACTGCCCCGAACTCAACCTCCCATCGTATATATTGAAATCTCGCGTCTGTTTTTCCCCCACCCTAACACGTTTACCAACGCGCTCTGCAGTGATACCATACACTCGGCAATTCCCGTCTCACAAGGAAATTTGGATATCTTCGGTTCATTGCCGTGTTCAAAGATACGGCATTCCAATGTATAATTGTTTCTTCCTAATAATTTAATCGATAGTTTATAAGTCATTATAGTGCAACACAAAACCAAGGAATAAAATTATTACACAAAAAACAAGGAATAAAATTATTACTTCTCAAAAATTGAGCTTTACTGGCTGTAAGCACTTTTATCCGATCCAAAGGAAATTGCGTAAATCAATTAAACAAAAACACAACAAAGATAAACAATATAAAGGGAAAACCCAATATACATTGAATAGAGCCGAAGAGAAAAATTGTTAGTTACGATAAATTTGTATGACGGTTGTGGAGAATAATGTATTATTCAACCGATTTCGAAAGGGAAATTATTTAACCGATCATTGTCATTTTTAACCTTACGTGTTAATGTAAAGTAAATACACGTCAATTTTGTAGTTTTTAATCCAAACAAGGTAACTTAAACTTTGTGATGGCAACCCTGGCGTCCTGTAAATACAGTAACAAAAAACCCACTTACATGCTTACCCAAATCTCGAACTCTTAGGACCGGGTTCCACCGTTTAATAAAGCTATGTTTTGCTTAATCGAATTTATAGTTCGATTCTAATCTTGGCTTTCGTTTAATTATTATTACGAATCATTTGTATGAGAACATAGCAAAGTGCTGTTTTAAGACTCTCTCAGGCAACCTCTCCAAAAATTCCTCTCCGCAACAAACATCCTCATACTTCAAGGAACACAAAAAAAAGAATTAGTGCAATCGGTTCAGCTGCTATTCTCTAACTGCGTTTAGTTTATGTTAGTGAAATGCAATTTCCAGCTCTAAACTTTGTTAAATGCGTAAACCGACTTTACGTCGAACTAATCGCGATTATATCAATCAGTGGAAACTGGCCCTTAGAACGTTCCACCGCATCTGTCAACACAAAATTTTAAGCCTGTCTCGAATATAAAATTTATCACTCTAATATTTTAACAACTAGCTAAAAACTGTTTGAGTTCCCAACTAATAAATTTCTATTCTTAAGTACAACTTAAAATTTGAGTCCCTAATGGATTTTAACAATTTTCGTTCATTGAATTGACTGTTTTATGTTTACGTGTCAACTCACATTTCAATTTATGCGTTTGTTATCTTAAAATTTATGGCACTACTAAATTAGAACTGAATTGTGTTTACGTGTTACGTTACAATTACTGTAAAAATCTTTTAACGCCCAACGAAGTGGGCACAGGTCGGCTAGTTTTTTTATAAAACCAATGAAAAACAATTACTGATTTTTACTTAAGCACGATAGCATAGATTTTTTGTCCTGGTCTGGACGTATGTAAATCTGTACCTTCAATATTATTCCCATAGCCCATATTTATTTACATAAAAAAAACTTCTTACCCTGGTCATGATCTGGTCACTGTTATAAAAAAAAACTTACCCTGGTCATGATCTGGTCACTGTTATAACGAATCCTTATGACAAGTATGTAAGCGATCGTCATCAGCAAGTTACCCAAGATGATCGCGTACCACAAGCTTATTCCAAGACCCTTTTGCGTTATCGAATGACTGATACCATGGATAGTCGTGATATTGTTAAACAATGAGCTAATTTTCAAACGCATTTTTGTAATCTGATATATGATATTTTATTACTAATCTATCAATAAATAAACAATATTTTTAAGTATTTGTTTTTAGTTAGTCAAGTTATCATGAAGACTTCCTTTTTTGAATTAAAGTCAGAAATAAATGATAGGTGTAATTATTCGACACCATTTTAACGTCGATGAAATAAAAACAAATTATACTTTTTCTACGTACGTGAAATGAAGAGCGATTTTATTTTTTATTATTTATGAATTAGTTTTTATCACACATTTTTATAATCAAATTTTACTTGAAACCATAGATATGATGTGATGTTGATGATGACTCAATTAACTATAACTTATGAATCATGGTCAGTGCAGTTATTTTTGATGTCAATACGTCTTTAAAATTGCTTATCCATACGGAGGTAATAAAAAAATTAGGTACATCAAAATCGGGTGATACATATTATGTATGTAGTTTTCTGTTGCAGCTACATATCAATCATCTCCATCTAAAATTCAATTACACTCTGGATAGCTAAGGGAGCAAATAATTCATTACGTAAATTAAGGACATTGTGATACATCGCATACGGTGGAGGGCGAAGCGTCGACATTTTGAGGTCATTTTGCTGCGCATTAAGGTTTTCCATTTAGTATAACCTTTGACTTGGAGAAGCTACGACGTTCGTTTTAGTTTCAATCGTCAGCTTAAGCAACTTAATGTAATGATTATATATAAAAAAGTAGTAAGTAGTATAAATGTAATTATAATAAGGTCCTAAATAAAATAAAAAAATGTCGAGCTATACGCGTCGAAAAGTCAAATCCAAATACACAAATTGTATATGGTTGGAAAGGGTGTCTCAAGAGCAATCGAATGGTACTAATAAAATAACACCTCATGACCGAATCAAGGCACCAGGTAGAAATATTACCCGCTACGAGACGTAGTCACGTACAACACGCGGTCGTGTCCATGACACAGCCACACGATATTTTTCTGGTCTATAGGTACTTATCCCCATGTGTATCTCTACTGTTTTTAGAGAGTTATGTTGTCCTGATCATTATCAATTGAATTTTTTTTGGTGCTTTACCATGTCGGCAAATAAGTGTACGGCTCACCTAATGGTAAGCGATTACCGTAGCAATTAGCATATAGACGTCTGCAACACCAGAAGCGTCGCAGACGAATTGCTGACCTATCGCAAGTCCCCCAGGAGCTCTGGCCATCTTCTCAAGAACTTTAGCTACCTTATTCATCACAGGAATTTTAATAACGCGTTCAATATGACGTGTCATTAGCGTATAAATTTTTTATTAGTATATCGTTAAAAGAAAAGTTTGTATCACTAACAAGTTGCCGTCATGATATCTTATTAATACGTGAAACTAAAACCCTGTACCCCTTTGATTACCTTTGATACTTGAGGAGTATGAAATTTCGCACACTTATAGTTTATATAGAGAAAGAGTGTAGATTTGTAGAATTTTATTTTTATAAATTATGCATAAAAAATACATTAAATCAAGAAATAAAATAATAATTTAAAAAATCCGCTTGTGTGAAGAACATAATAGAAAATCAAGTGAAAAGACTGGAACAAGACAAAAATTCAACAATTACACAAAGCCAACGAAATAAATCGAAACAATATCAAATAACTGTACACTTAAAAATATAAACAGGTAGTCCTTCGAAATTTTATTCAACATCGTACATAGCATGCAGTCGGAGACATGCACAAAGAGAGAATGATTTGACTTATCTTTTTTTTTGACCCAGAGGGAATCCCTAGCGGATGCCTCCAGCCGGGAGGAGGCGGAGGGTATGTCCTATTTGCACGGACTAAAACCTCTGGGATGTTCCTTCGCTCGCCTGGGGCGGGATCACGTGGACGTTGACGGGGAAGTGCTTAGGCACTTCTGCGAACCCGCTGGATGATTTGACTTATCTTTCAATTTCATGCCAAGACAGGCGTTAATCCTAGAGGAGGCCGTTGAGTATGAGGCGTTTACTTATTTATTTATTTATTTTCAAGATATCTCATGAGTTCTGGAATCCTAATCCCACGAATATGATGCCGTAAGAAACTGATGAAGCTTCCCAGGTGACCACTGTGAGCTGGTCTCCGTAGAAGAATTTCAAAACCCCATTGTTTTAATTTTTAACTATATTAAATGTACCGTTATTTAGATCACTCTTTAGTCCCACTTTGACTTAAGCAGTCATTAGTTATAAGATAATTATTGTATTAATATGTAATTAATAAATTATTAATAACTATTCAGTTTTTTTTTTCAACTTCTTGACTGCTGCAAACTTAATTTATGTGGTTTTTACTCATGTTGAAGTTAAATGCGTTTTTAATATTTTTAATATTCGAGATGGGCTGAATTGAATAAGCTATCACAACCCCATTTGCCAGTTCGTTTAGCCATTAATTCTTTATCACGCAGAAAATAAAAGAGAAATATGGAAAAGGCGATCTTATCGCCGAAGAGCAACCTCTTTCATAAAGCCCTTGGGTAAGTTCGTGAGATCGAACGAAGGGTCTTTTAAACGACCATCATAACTATATCTAGATCGTGTACGTCTTATCTTAGTTATGTATATAGTTTACTTGCTTTCTGCTTGCGGCTTTACCTACTAGGGTAGGTACCTACACGATTTTTCACAGACTTAAAAAAAGAGGAGGTTCTCAATTCAACAGTTTTTTATGTCTGTTACGTCATAACTTTTTCCTGGGTAGACCAATTTCGATCGAAAGTTATTTTTTGTCATGTGGTCCCATTTAAATTTAATTAAAATCTGACAAGTACTTCTCAAGTTATCGCTAAGTACCTGGGTGACCGAGCCTAGCTCGGTATTTTTATTTTTATTTTATTTATTTTTTTATTTTGTTTTTTTCTCGATATTTTTATATTTTATTTTTATTTAAATAAAAAATCACGAGCGAAATTTAAAAAAAAAAGAAAAAAGAATTTATTCCGGAGACTGAGATATGAACCATGGTTTTCTCGGTCAATAATCAATATCGACCGTCCGATTTCCCACCTGAGCTATTAAAATATTAATGACAACTGCGAAATTAACCTTCCTATTCTAACGATATTTTAGCCATTTTTTTCAGTGCCTAAAAACTGGAATAAAACGACATTTTCTAAAAATGAATCCTAGCTAGATCAATTTTTCGCCCCCGAAAACCCCTAAATACTAAATTTCACGAAAATCGTTGGAGCCGATTCCGAGATTCAGAAAATATATATATATACAAGAATTGCTCGTTTAATAGTATAAGATAAGATATCCGTATTTACTTGACTAATTTTTCGTCGACCTACGTTGTTTTATACATCAGAACTTTTTACTGGTTCTACTTATTTTGATAATTCTTTTTTTATTCGAAAGGTAATGTTTGTCACGTGATTTATATTTGATAGAAAGACCAAGGAAATTAGGTCACTTACTCACCACAGGAACACAACACCGCTTGGAAGCAGTATTTTACCCATAGTATGTTAAAATACATTTAGTTTTTTTTATTTCATCACCCAAGGGAATTATGCTGAATTTAGGGATAACAAGGGTAGTATTCAATTTCGTAAAATTAATACAATTCAAACCATTTTTATTTCCGTAAATTTTTCTTATTTTCTCTGTAATGTAAATGGTAATTTATTGAATATTTTAGTTACTTAAATTTTCTCCACCCTATTAATTTAATTATGTATCCTTAATGGCATTGCGTCAATATCTTCACATAACCTTGAATCATATGAAATATAACAAAATGGTAAAGTATCAGCTAACATACACGCTACGCTTCAGCCTGTAACATTCCACTGCTGGGCATAGGCCTCTTTCCCCATGTAGGAGAAGGATCAGAGCTTAATCAACCACGCTGCTACAACGCGGGTTAGCGGATATATTCCCTACTATGAATAGCGATCGATATCAGATGTACACGGTAACAACCGGGACACGGTGGGGAGACCCACAAGCACTAGCAACTAGACCGAACATACATAATTACAGTATAGAGAAAATAATAATCTATTCGAATTCTATTATGAAATTTTAATGTCTAAAATATTTACCGATACGTGATCACAAATAAATTATACAGTTGATAAAAGCAAAAAATATGAAACGTAAATTCATTTCATGCAACTGGGAAATCAGTTTTAATGAATGTTATTTGATATTCGCATATATTTACTGTTTGTGTCATAATGATGTCATATCAAACGAGGTATATGTAGATAAAAGAGAAAAATTGGAATACTAAAACAATGTCTACCAATTTGTGGATAATACTGGTGAAGCTTAAACCTAAATTTAACGTTTGAAGTTGACGGAATTGTTCTAGAACAATTTCGTCAACTCCACAAACGTTTCTTTATTACCTTTATTATAAAATTTCGCAACATAGATTTGTAGCAAACGTCGGTAAGGTTCAATTATGTACATTCAATTTTTGATTGACACAGCTTCTAAAATAGAAGACGACATCCAAGAATATTTCTCTTTTCGTTGTCATCTATCTATCTATATGTCTTCTGATTTATCTATCAATATCTTGACAGCACATAATTATCATGTCGTAAATGAAAATAAAATTTTCTAGATACATAGGTACATTATACATATTCTCAACATATGTATTTATGTATGTACGTGTTCATGTAAGTGTGTATATAGTCAAGTAAACATATATTTCATATTATTAATTTTAAATAACTTTATAGATTTATAATCATTATTATTAATCACTCTTGCACTACTTTGCCACGCGGTAACGCAATTCTCACCACCAAGGGTAGACTGGTAGAGATCTCTTAATATAAGTTCGCCCTTGCCAACATTCTTTGTAAATATGTTTTTTTTACTTGTTTTTTTTTTAAAGAGCAATAAAGAATATATTATGTATACCACTACTACCACCACTTCAGCCTATCACAGTCAACTGCTTGACATAGGCCTCCACAAGTTCGCGCCCGACATTATGACGCGAACTCATGTGCTTTGCCCATAGTCACTACGCTGGGCAGGCGGGTTGGTGACCGCAGGGCTGTCTTTGTCGCACCAAAGACGCTGCTGCCCGTCTTCGGCCTGTGTATTTCAAAGCCAGCATGGATGGTTATCCCGCCATCCGTCGGCTTTTTAAGTTCCAAGGTGGTAGTGGAACTGTGTTATTCCTTAGTCGCCTCTTACGACACCCACGGGAAGAGAGGGAGTGGCTACATTATTTAGTGCCGTAACCACACCATAATATATGTATACAAATATCGGTAATGCGATAAAGTAAGTGTTTTCGTGTAGAATCTACACTGTAGCACTGTCTTTAAAATATTTGTCAGTGTTGTAAAAGTAATAATGACGTAATTTGTTGGTTCTCAAATTAGGGTTGAGGATAATCTAAACCACGAAAACTGAACCAGAGTTAATTACGAAACTTTTACATGCCACCATTTGAACTGTATCACAGGGGTCATACAACCACATATTGCACTTTGACATTTAACTGTCAAAACTTTATTCATTTGGTTTAATAGCAGACAATGGGGGAAAGACGAGAGCGGAGACGAAGAGGGTGCACGAGATTATATCGCCAAGGTTACGTATTGTGTAAAATTAGGAAAGGGATTTCGCCGCGGTCAATATTTTAACTAATCTTGTGTTTGAAGGTAAAGGAAAAGTACGAGAGAAAAAACTGTTTATTTTTAATACAGTGAATAAATTTACGAAATTTTTATCTGTAATGAAACTGTCATTCGTTCAAACGAAAACAAAAAGACTTCAATTACATCGACCAGTAATACGTAAGTAGACGAAAAAATAGTCAAGTAAATACGCTTTATTAGTGATAACTCAAAAAGTAGTCATTAGATCTCAATAACATTTTATTGAAATGTTAGTTTAAATTTTGCGCCTTCTAGTGTGTTTTCCTATTCCTAGTTTGTTAGTCTGTCTTTGGTTATACAGTATACTCTATACTTTATGTTTTATCTATGCTCTATGACACTACGAGTGAACTGTGAAAGTACATTATAATTCTTTATTCTGTTTAAATAAAAGTTAATTACTTAGTAAACCGACTTCCACTTATTTAAAATTAACAGGTTATGGGCCCAGTTGCCCTGGAAAAGTGAAGTAATTAAATCGAACAATATAGTGCACGAAATTGTTAAAACTAAAATTGACGCACGTGGCAACCAACTGACAAAGTGACAAAGAAAAGTTTTAAGAGTTTAAAAATGTCTTCAAATAACCCGCTGACCATGATAGAAAAACTAACTGGCCGCGATAACTACTCCACATGGAGATTTGCTGTGAAAACATACCTCGAACACGAGGAGCTATGGGACTGTATAGAAAATCCAAAAGGCGACGTGGCAAACCAAAAACGTGATCTCAAAGCAAAATCTAAAATAATCTTGTTAGTGGACTCGGTTAATTATGTTCACATACAAGAAGCGAGGACAGCAAAGGAAGTTTGGGACAATCTGACAAGTGCTTTCGATGACTCCGGGCTAACACGCCGAGTAGGTTTACTTCGTGAATTATGTACTACAACCCTCGCAGAGTGTCAAAATGTAGAAGAATACGTTAGTAAAGTAGTCACAACAGCTCACAAGCTGCGTAATATCGGATTTAAAGTAGATGATGAGTGGTTGGGAACCCTGCTTCTCTCCGGTCTACCCGAGACATACAAACCGATGATCATGGCGATCGAGAGTTCTGGTATGAAAATAAGTGCCGATTCAGTTAAATCTAAAATTCTACAGGACGTGAAAATGAGCAATAGTGATACAAATGCCTTTGCAACAAATTCAAAGTGAAAGGTAATTAAAAAGTCTTTTCAAAAAGGTCCACGTTGTTTTAAATGCAACAGATATGGCCATATAAGCACAGAGTGCAAGTCTAAGCAAAAACAGAAACACGAAAGTCCTAGCTATGCCGCTGCATTCATAGCTTCTTTCAGTAACAGCGATGCCTGGTATATAGACTCCGGTGCCTCAATGCATATGACGAGACACAAACAATTATTGCATAACGAGACAGTGCCGCTAGTAAAGACAATTAAAGTTGCAAATAACAAATCCTTACCAGTAGAAAGCTCTGGTCAGCTGAGTTTGAATATCTGCGATGACAGAGGTGGAAGTAACAAAGTTTTATTCCAAAATGTTTTATATGTGCCTGAGTTAGCGACAAACTTACTATCAGTCAGCCAGATTGTAAATCATGGTGGTGCAGTGAAATTTAATAATGAAGGCTGTGTAATTTTTAACAGTCACAAGAAAATAGTTGCAACAGCTACCTTAATCGACAATATGTACCGACTTAACCTGTACAATGTTCAAGCATACATATCCGATGTTGATAAACAAGATATTTATCTCTGGCACCAGCGTATGGGACATCTCAATTTCAGTGATTCAAAGAAAATTGAAGAAAATACAAATGGTGTGCAATTATCTAAGAAAGAAGACAATTTGACCTGTGTGACTTGTTTAGAAGGAAAACAAACACGCCTGCCATTTAAGTCAAGCCATTCAAGAGCTACACATTTACTTGAAACCGTACATTCTGATATATGTGGACCGATGGAAACCACATCCATTGGTGGTGCAAAGTATTTCATCACGTTTATAGATGACTTTTCAAAAAAGGTGTTTGTTTATTTCTTAAAGAAAAAATCAGAGGCTCTTGAAAAATTCAAAGAATTTAAATGTCAAGTAGAAAATCAATTGGAGTGCAGTATAAAATGTTTGCGTACAGACAATGGACTTGAATATATAAACAATGCTTTTTCTGAGTTCTTAGCAAAAGCTGGTATCGTCCATCAAACCACAGTACCTTATACGCCTGAACAAAATGGTGTCTCCGAACGCATGAATCGTACGCTTGTTGAAAAAGCAAAGTGTCTGTTGATTAATGCAAGACTTCCTAAACTGTACTGGGCAGAAGCAATACACACAGCTGCTTACCTCATTAATAGATGTCCAACACGTTCACTGGCTTTTAAAACTCCAGAAGAAATATGGTCTAAGAAGAAACCTAATATAAGTCATTTAAAAATATTTGGCTGTGAAGCAATGATACATCTCCCAAGAGAAAAACGTAAGAAGTGGGACAGTAAATCACAGAAAGCTATATTCATTGGATACTGTGATAATACAAAAGGGTATAGGTTTATAATACCAGCCTCTAAAACTGTGATTAAAAGCAGAGATGCCGTTTTCTTAGAGACCACAGTAAAAAGAAACTATCTTCCTATAAATCTGACAGAGAAAGAAATAATGTGCGATACATCTTTGAAACAAAATGATAATTATACATCTCTGAATTCCAATGACACATCAGATACTTCGAACACCACAAGTGAATATATGTCAGATCAAGAAGATAAAGTAGATCCTGATTATAAACCAAATATAAATGTTCAACTATCGTCAACACCTTCTAAAATAACATTGAGGCCTAGAAACAGAGAATTGTCAAAATTAAATGAAAATAAAGATAAGACTTACCTATGCTACAGTGAAGAAAATATCAATTATATTCCGCAGAATTACAAAGAAGCTTTAACCTCAATTGAATCTGAAAAGTGGAAAACTTCAATAAAAGAAGAATTAGAATCACATTCTAAAAATTTTACATGGACATTGGTAGAAAAACCCCAAAATACCAAGCCTATCGGATGTAAGTGGGTATTCCGCATCAAAAATGAACCAACAGGTCCTCGTTACAAATCAAGGCTTTGTGCAAAAGGATATGCACAAACAGAAGGGATAGATTTTGATGAAACTTTTGCGCCAACAGTAAGGTATGACTCTATACGATTATTATTATCACTTGCAGCTCAGAAAAATTTAGAGATAATCCAATTCGACATCACCACTGCTTTCTTGTATGGTGACCTGGAAGAAACAATTTATATGACTCCACCTGAGGGATTGGACTGCAACCCAAACATGGTATGTAAACTTAACAAATCTTTATATGGGCTTAAACAAGCACCGAGATGTTGGAATACAAAATTTAATTCAGTTTTAAACAAATTTGGATTTGAAAGATGTAAAACAGATCAGTGCATTTACATTGGATTAACTAGAGGAATAATATGTTACTTGTGTCTATATGTCGACAATGGTCTTTTACTGTGTAAAGATAAATCAGTTTTAACTGAAGTGATTAATGATCTTCAAACCAATTTTAATGTCAAAACATATCCTCTCTCCTGCTTTGTAGGAATGCAAATTGAAAAATCTAATAATCATATTTTTATACACCAGACCCAATATATTGAACAATTATTAAAGAAATTTAATATGACTGAAGCAAACTCTAACAGTGTACCAGCTGATCCACATGTCAAACTCACAAAGACTGATGGGCTACCTGAAAGAAGATATCCCTACAGAGAAGCCGTAGGATCTCTCATACATGCAGCAACAGTAAGCCGACCAGACATTTTGTTTGCAGTCAGTCAGGTGAGTAGATTCTTAAACTGTCATAATGAATCTCACTGGAATGCTGTCAAAAGAATATTTAAGTATTTAAAAGACACTAAAAATTATGGATTGTGCTACATGTCAAAGCCGGACAGCACTGATGTAGTAGGGTACAGTGATGCTGACTTCGCCAACGATGTTGAAACAAGACGTTCAACAACTGGTTATGTTTTTCTTAAGAATGGAGCCGCCATTACCTGGTCCTCACAAAGACAACAAACAGTTGCCTTATCAACAACTGAGGCAGAGTTCATGGCTGCTTGTGCTGCCACTAAAGAGGCTATGTGGCTTAGACAACTATTACAGGAAATAAGTGAATATAAACAAGAGTCTGTGATCATAAACATTGACAATCAAAGTGCAATTAATGTTATTAAAAATAGTGAATTTCACAAGCGTTATAAACATATAGACATTAAGTATAACTTTATTAAGGAAAAATATTTTGAAAATGTTATCAGTCTTAACTATGTAAACACAAACAATCAATATGCTGATATGTTTACCAAAGCATTGTTTAAGGATAAATTCATATTTATGAGAAGTGGCATAGGCATGTGCAAACTTAATTAATATAAGTAGTTTATTTTTATTTTGTATAACAACAATAAATTCATATTGTATATTTTAAGGCTTTATACTTTATGCTAGATATAGTATAGAAAAGAAGGCTCTAATTTAGGGAGAGTATTGAAATGTTAGTTTAAATTTTGCGCCTTCTAGTGTGTTTTCCTATTCCTAGTTTGTTAGTCTGTCTTTGGTTATACAGTATACTCTATACTTTATGTTTTATCTATGCTCTATGACACTACGAGTGAACTGTGAAAGTACATTATAATTCTTTATTCTGTTTAAATAAAAGTTAATTACTTAGTAAACCGACTTCCACTTATTTAAAACTAGCTTCTGCGCGCGACTTCGTCGGCGTGGACTCCGCTCCTATTGGTCTTAGCGTGATGATACATAGCCTATAGCCTTCCTCGATAAATGGGCTATCTAACACTGAAAGAATTTTTCAAATCGGCCCAGTAGAACCAGAGATTACCGCGTTCAAACAAACAAACAAACAAACAATCAAACAAACTCTTCAGCTTTATATATTAGTATAGATTAACACATTTAAATAAGACTATATGACAAGCCTTGCGATATAAAAAATGCGTGCGTAGAAAGTACAGTCATGTCAGAAGTGAAACTTCTTTGGCAAACTAATTAAAAAAAAAAAACAAATAAAAAAAACAATTTAAAATACAAAAAAAGCTTTAAAAGATGAAAAAAAAACAAAAAGCCAACGTCACACGGTGTTCCCAGGCGGTCACCCATCCAAGTACTGACCGTCCTTGACGCTGCAGCGTTATCAGTTGCTCAAATTTTACCCTTCATGCGCCTAAAGAAGTTTCACTTCAAAAGAAACATCGAAATCGGTCCACCCAGTACAGAAAAAAAAATGAAATCGAATTGATAACCTCCTCCTTTTTTAAAGTCGGTTAAGAAAGTCATAAAAGTTTATATGTATTTTCTTCCGATTTCATACTGAAACATTCTTAAATTGTTACTCTTTATTATATGAAATTCCTTACCTCCATAAAAACCCTTTAGATAATAATCAAGCGAAGGGACAGCTGCCGCCTTTTATAACATTCCTGACACGCCTTTGGGTAGAAATATGGCCTGGAAAATATTGTATCGAGGGTATTGTAATACATATTGGTTCGAATATTTTTAAATATAATTTTAGTTTTTCTTTTATCCCTGGGTAATTTAATATTTCTTCAGTATGTTTTGCAGTACTTACAGTACAAACTTTACAACTGTTTCATATTTGATTGTACTTTTATTTAGCAGTTCAACCGCATTTGGTAAGTTAACCGCATTAATGAGACATTGATTCTCATATTCATGTGGTTTTTTTTTATAAACTAAGTCGGCAAACAATCGTACGGCTCACCTGATGGTAAGCGATTACCGAAGCTTAAAGACGTCTGCAACACCAGAAGCATCGCAAGCGCGTTCCCGGCCCTACCCCCAATTCCCCCAGGAGCTCTGGTCACCTTACTCACCAACAGGAACACAACACTGCTTGGAAGCAATATTATTTAGCTGTGGTCTTCAGCTGTAAGGTCGACTACTACCCTAGTCGGGCTGCTCCATATTTTGAGCAGGAAATATCCTGCTGTTTGTGTAACACAATTATTTTTAAAATTAAATGCGTTAGGTTGCAGTTATTGTGCTAGGATCCATATATGCGTGTATAAGTGTATAACAATAATACGCTTTTAACAGTTCATATTAAACGAGTTTCTCTCATACGAATCCTCGTTTCGTAAAAGTTTTGACATTAAATAGAAGTAGCATTAATCAAATCTTATACTATTAAACGAGCAATTCTTGTATATATATATATATATTTTCTGAATCTCGGAATCGGCTCCAACGATTTTCGTGAAATTTAGTATGCAGGGGATTTCGGAGGCGAAAAATTGATCTAGCTAGGATACATTTAAAAAAAATGTCGTTTTATTCCTGTTTTTAGGAAATGAAAAAATATCATTAGAATACGAAGCTTCATTTCACCATTATTAATATAGCGGTAATAGCGTAATTAGGAAAGCGACGGATTTCAAATCGTTTTGACCCGGGTTCGAATCTCAGGCCCCAGATTATTTTTTTTTCTTTTTTTTTAATTTCACTCGTGATTTATTATTTAAATTAAATTAAAATATAAAAATACCGAAAAGAAAAACAAAAAATAAAATAAAAATACCGAGCTGGGCTCGGTCACCCAGGTACTATTTTATTAATTATACATCACCTGATAGCTGAACTTCGAAACACTTCATTTATTATTTAGATTGATGACGCAATTAATTAAACATTCACTAGAGATTTATCAGCTTCTTGACTAGATGGTTAACTTGACTTTATCTTCTATCTATACATATAATAAAATGATAGGAAAGGCAATGTATGTCCGGGATAAACTCAAAAAGTAATGCATGGATTTGCTTCAAATTTGGCACGAATATTATTAAGAAGTCGGGTCAGAACATAGGCTGCATATTATCACGCTATCGTCTACGGGGAACGAGCAGTGAACGCACGCAGACGACGTCGCGGGCAGCAGCTAGTCTATACTAATATTATAAAGAGATAAAGTTTATAACTTTGTTTGTATATCGGGGGTAATCTTCGCAAATACTGATCCGATCATGAAAATTCTTTCACTAACAAAAAGCTACACTATTCAGGAGTGACATAGGCTATATTTTATTGTAATTGTACAAAACAATTCAGTAAATAAAAAAAATATTAAAATATATTATCAAAATGACAAAGAAACTGGCGTCATCTATCGCTATTTATTGGGCTATTTATTTTATTTAGCCTTATTTTAGACTATCGACGACGAAGTTTTGATGATGTTTTTTCGCTTTTTGATAGATGGCGTTGGAGCAACATTTTATTTATAATTATTTGGTTCTGTAATTTAAAATAATAAATACACGATATTATTACGATTTTATACGTCAAATTCTAAACAATGAACCTAATAAAACAGTACTAAGAACTACACAGCATAATTGCATCACAAAGATAATAGTTAGGGATCCCTAGTACATTTTTTTAACCTGATCAGTATCAAGCTAATTTTCCGTGAGTAGCTTCATTTTGATGAGACGAACAAAAAGTTCCTCTTCGAAAACTCTCGATTGTGGTAGATAATAGAGTTAGCAGGAGGTAGAGCAGCAGTGAGCGTAGGACCGGGATAACGGACCGCGCAATTTGGAGGACAATATTACCATCAAATTATATAAATATTAAGTAACTAAAAGAAAAAAAAATCAGCTGGTTAGTAATAATTTTTGATGACCTTACGAGGTCATCAACTTGATGACCTCATAAGGTCATCAAAAATTGATTTTTTTTCTGATTTTTTTCTTCTCAGTTAGTTAATATTTATAGGTATAATTTGATGGTAATATTGTCCTACAAATTGCGTGGTACGTTATCCCGGTCCTACGTTCACTGCTGCTCTACCTCCTGCTAACTCTATTATCTACCACAATCGAGAGTTTTCGAAGAGGAACTTTTTGTTCGTCTCATCAAAATGAAGCTACTCACGGAAAATTAGCTTGATACTGATCAGGTTAAAAAATGTACTAGGGATCCCTACCTATAATTAACGCCCAACGAAGTGGGCGCGGGTCGGCTAGTCAAGAATAAATATAAATAACTAGCCGACCCGTGCCCACTTCGTTGGGCGTTAATTATTTTTGTGATGCAAATAATATACTTACATATACTTAAGTTTTCATCTCGCTCACATAAAACTACCACCCCCCGTTTCAGCCCCAAAAAGGGTTGATTTCTAAAAATACATTATTAGTACACCTCCACACCATCTATAGAGCATACATTTTGAATTTCAAGTCTCTTACTTCAAAAACATAGGACTTTCATACAAACTTCCAACCCCCGTTTAACCCCCTTAGGGGTGGAATATCGTAAAACCCGTTCTTAGCTGACCTCTACTCGGCGAAAGGAATATTCCTACCAAAATTCAAGTCTCTACGCCTTATGGTTCCAGAGATATCGTGATGAGTCAATGGGTGGGTAACTCTTTTATATATATAGAAGATAGATAACGAGAACGAATCGATAAAAACAAAAAACTAAAGCGATCTGTCTCTTCTTGCAGATTGCGCTATGTCAATGTTGTTTCTTTGTTCGCTGGCCGGTGCACGCGTATAAAAAGCGGGTAAGGAGTAGGTAAACATTTTCGATGTTCGATGGCAACGTGGTGTTATATTGTGGTTTTAATTGTTATATATTTGTTGTTTTACTTTTAGTTCGTAAATTTCACTGTTTTGATTCATAGTATAATGTGTAATATTTGAATTGCACTGGACAAGTTACTGTCATTATTATTCACCTAAATTGGTTGTACTAGGAAGACACGAAGTACGCAGGGAATGGAAGTGATATCCTAGACACAGGTTTCTAGTTAGGAGTAAGTCCCTACCTTCGTTTGCAAACAGCCAAGTTATGACCTTAGTAACGTTCTAAGTATTAAGTTCCTACAATATTGTATCGCGTTTTATGGTGTGGGCATAACCATAGATATCTCCATAACCATGGGGTTTCGCATAGTGGGAGTGGTACCAGAGGTTAAACCCCCAAAACAACACCACAAATCGATTTCCGTAGATGTAAAGAATAACCAACATCTGTATGGCCAGTAAAAATGTTTGTCGTGTGCGGGGATCGAACCCGCAACCGCCAGCGCAACAGCCACAAACCAGTGCTGTGACCGTTGCGCCAACGCGTCCCTAGGGGTGCTTACAACAGTTTAAGACACATTCGCAACAGCAGGCACTCATTATGAATCTGTCAAGATACAACTATCTACACAGTTACAATAATAAGTGGGTAATAATCATATACCCAATGACTTACTGAGTATACACGGACCCCCTAAATATTTAATGAAAATGACGTATGAGAGTTACAGACACAAAATGTACCTACTTACAAAAATTTCCGTGATCGCACGTGCACTGAAATACTAGAGTGTAATGGGAACACAGAAACACTTGACTCGTTTTACTAACAAGCTCCTAACTAGTTTTAAAAGTTATTACATCTTCCGTAACAGCTTAAGTTTGCTTAGAATACTTCTTCCCTTAACAAGCTTTTGAAATTGTTTTTCTATTTGTATCATCCGTATATATCACCTTTTGATTACCAAAGTTTTTATTATATTTAGACGAATATAATGAAGTAAAACACATACAAATCTGTCAAGATAAAAATTTAATGAAACGTGAAAATTATAAACAATTTATCTATTTCTTTAAAAAAATTATCCATTATATTTAATCGTGGGTGAAATATGAAAAATATACTAGGTATTAATAATAATAAAAAATATTAAAAAAAATTACTCATATAATTTATTCTCTCAAGGTTTTAGAGTCTTTGTCAAAATACTGCTTTAGAGACAATAATTAACGTCAAACCAACCCTAGGGTAGGGCCTATGCAAACCTTGTTTTTTAAACGGGCCGTCGCGCGTCGACGCGCTTTTTAAAAACGCGCGTCGACGGCGCGCTTTTATCCTACAGAGCAGTTTTTTGTCGTTTGTATCGATACAAACGCGCGTCACCGGCGCGTCTGTATGGATACACACGCGCGTTTTGCATCGCGTTTGTATCGCTACACACGCGCGTCGACGGCGCGCTTTTATCCTACAGAGCAATTTATTGTCACATCGCATCGTTTGTATCGATTAAAACGCGCGTCACCGGCGCGTCTGTATCGATACACACGCACGTTTGTATCGCGTCTGTATCGCTACACACGCGCGTCTACGGCGCGTTTTAAAAACGCGCGTCGACGGCGCGCTTTTATTATACAGGTGTGAAAAGGTCTATAGGCTGCGTCTGACTTGCGTGTGTATCGCGTCTGTATCGCTACAAACGTGTTTGCATAGGCCCGTATTGTTTAGCTTTAGATTATAAATATTAGAGAGAGCTACTATTGCATAATACTATAACACTGTGCATACTACTATAGACGCCGCGTTGGCGCAGCGGTAACAGCACTGATTTGTGGCTGTTGTGCTGGCGGTTGCGGGTTCGATTCCCGCACATGACAAACATCACATTGGCTTTTTTGGCGTTGGCGTTTTACATTGCTTTTTTTTTGTAGTACACTTTTTCAATGTGCTGTGTGGCTACGGCACTCTAGACTTTAGCCACCCCCTCTCTTCCCGTGGGTGTCGTAAGAGGCGACTAAGGGATAACAAAGTTTCACTACACCATGGAACTTAAAAAGCCGACCGATGGCGGGATAACCATCCAACTGCTGGCTATGAACTACACAGACCAAAGATGGGCAGCAGCGTCTTCGGTGCGACAAAGCCAACCCTGCGGTCACCAACCCGCCTGCCCAGCGTGGTGACTATGGGCAAAACACATGAGTTCACGCCGTTTTTGGTGCGAACTTGTGGAGGCCTATGTCCAGCAGTGGAATGCGACAGGCTGAAATGATGATGACACTTTTTCAATAATATTCTTTATAATTCCTTAACATTATTAATATTGGACAATTGTATGTTAAATGAAAAAAATATATGATCAAATTTCCGAATTTTGTTAAAACGCTCAAGTGGATCCGTCTTCAGTGTAAGACTCATGTTCTTCGTCCTCTATACTTCACTCTGTTCAATCCATTAGATCCACACACCCTATTAAAAAGAATGTTTTCAGTTCCTAGGATCGCCGCATAACCACACTATTCGATCAGAATAAAAGTTTAAAAAAGTTAGTTTTAAAAATACCTTCCCAGTCCACATCATTTTATACAAACTCTATTACCGCGCAATCCATTCGATAATGGAATTCTCTACCACTTGAAGCGAACGTGCATAATCTCTTATATCATTAAAAATTATAAAAAATATTATAGTCTTACTTGATAGATATTTTAGTAGTATATGTATGTATATGTAGATATGTATGTTTAAGTATTACGATGTGTGGAAGTATGTATGTAATATTTATATATTTATTTTTAATCTATGTGTACAATGTACATATTTAGTGTAAATGTTTATTTTTTTCATATGTTACGTATTTATTTTTCATTAATTTGTGTGTTAAAACATCTATATAATATAACGTACGCTTTGTTGATTTCCTTTACATAATGTTACCTGGAAGAGATTGCTGCTTTAGCAACGAGCCTGAATCTTACACATTTGCCTTATAAGCAATTTTAACTCTCCATTTGTAAGATTTTTAGTAGAATACTTAAAGAGTACTTGTATTGTATTGAGTTGCAATGCAAAGAGCAATTCAATAAAGTTGAATTTTTGAAGTGAAACTCCTTTAGGCACATGAGGGTAAAATTTTTAAGGGTGAAACGTACCTACAACGTTTTGATGAAACGGCAATGTTTTAAATCTATGTTGTTTTATGTAGGTAGAGCCACCTAGCGTGTACTATAGAAACTACAAAGGTTGTTACATTAATATCGATAGTATTACATTGCAAACTAACTAGATGGCGCTAGAACGGAAATCTGAAGTTTTACATTTGTATAATATATAAACAAGTATAACTGAAATGTGTAGTTTGCACGCAGGCACTTTTTTTTTGCATGTCACACAACTTTAAATCTGAAATTATAAATTTTTGTCGGATTCTCATTCTCTATAAGTTTTTTTTTATACATTATTATCGAAAATCTCTTCTACTTATTATATTTAAAATATCTGTATAAATTATCGATTGCTACATGAAATTTTGTTATGTTATTATTAATTTATTCCACTGCCTATTTCTATTATAAACATAAAAAAACAAAGACATCTTTTTTCGTAATATAAACGGTTATATAAATTCCGAAATAATAAGGGTTATATAAAAATATTGTAATCATACGCTTGAGAATTTACAAACACAATATTATTCTTTCGCTTACAACACGTATTTATTGCCCCATTGCCTCGAATAAGCGATCCTGAAGCAATTATTTATCAGCGAGGTTCGTCGATAAGTATCTAGATAAAGTGTTTTTAACCGACACAAAAAAGGAGGAGTTTCTTAATTCGACTGTATTTTTTTGTATGTGTAATTTTTTTTTGTTTTTATTGAGTATACAGGTTTTGATGATTCTCCTTTTATTCGAAAGCTGTTACTTGGTTGGTACCTGTTTTTTTTTGTTTGCGAGCAAACAAAATTATTGTTTTATTGTTTACTAGCTGCTGCCCGCGACGTCGTCTGCGTGCGTTCACTGCTCGTTCCCCGTAGGTGATAGCGTGATAATATGTAGCCTATGTTCTGACCCGACTTCTTAATAATATTAGTGCCAAATTCGAAGTAAATCCATGCAGTACTTTTTGAGTTTATCCCGGACATACATTTGAAGACATAAAGGTTCACTGCTCGTTCCCCGTAGGTGATAGCGTGATAATATATAGCCTATGTTCTGACCCGACTTCTTAACAATATTCGTGCCAAATTTGAAGTAAATCCATGCAGTACTTTTTGAGTTTATCCCGGACATACATACAGACAAACAGACAAACAGACAAAAATTCTAAAAACTATATTTTTGGCTTCGGTATCGATTGTAGATCACATGCCAAGTATTCTTTTAAAAAAATATTCGATGTACAGTTTTGACTTTTCTACCATTTTATTATATATATAGACTAGCTTCTGCGCGCGACTTCGTCGGCGTGGACTCCGCTCCTATTGGTCTTAGCGTGATGATATATAGCCTATAGCCTTCCTCGATAAATGGGCTATATAACACTGAAAGAATTTTTCAAATCGGTCCAGTAGATCCTGAGATTAGCGCGTTCAAACAAACAAACAAACAAACTCTTCAGCTTTATTATATTAGTATAGACTAGCTTCTGCGCGCGACTTCGTCGGCGTGGACTCCGCTCCTATTGGTCTAAGCGTGATGATACATAGCCTATAGCCTTTCTCGATAAATGGGCTATCTAACACTGAAAGAATTTTTCAAATCGGCCCAGTAGAACCAGAGATTACCGCGTTCAAACAAACAAACAAACAAACAAACAAACAAACAAACAAACAAACAAACTCTTCAGCTTTATATATTAGTATAGATTATGTTACATTACTGTGTTTTGTCTAGAGGATGAAGTGAGTGTTTCCTTTTTTTATTTGTTTTTTTACGATAATTTAGATATGTTACGACACACATTTAATTGTTATCACACTTTAAAAATTAAAGTTTAGTATGTTGTTCAAATAGCTTAAAATTTAAATTAGTTTGAAAATACGTATTAAAAATAATATTATACGGTAATAATAAAATAAAATCATCGATGTAGGTCACTGTAGTCATTCAAAAAAATTCAAAAAGTACTCGTAGATCTGGCTCAAATTTAACGATACCTGACCAGCACCAACATAATTGTGTTTGCTCGCAAACGAAAAAAAACCGACTTCAATTACATCGACAAGTAATACAACGTAATAAGACGAAAAAATAGTCAAGTAAATACGCGCTATTAAAGATTACTCAAAAAGTTGTAATCAGTTTTCGGTCTAATTTAAACAAGACTACAAGACAAGTATTAGCTTTTGATTAAAGTAAGAATCATCGAAATCGGTACGTCGAGTAAAAAGTTATGCGGTATAATATAACGTAGGTCGACGAAAAAGTAGTCACGTAAATACGCATTATTAGATATAACTCTAAAAGTACTTGTCAGATCTCAATTAAATTAAAATGGGACCACATGACACGCAACACCTTTCAATTAAAACAAAATTGATTGAAATCGGTCCACCCAGTCAAAAGTTCTGAGCTACATACATAAAAAAAAACCTACGTGTCGACTTGAGAACCTCCTCCTTTTTTGGAAGTCGGTTAAAAATCGGCACAACCAGTAAAAAGTATAAGGTAAAACACATAAAAAGATGAATTGAAAACCTTCCTTTGAATTCGGTGAACGAAATTATATTGTAACTTTCAAATATAGCATACAATATTATTAAGTCTATTAACCATTTGGTATGGTATGGGTAAATTAAAACCGTTTGGTATGGTATAAACAACATTTGTAAAAGAAAATATAAACAATCTATAATGTTTGAAATGTTCAATATTGAAATGCTTTCATTCGGTATATGCTGTGGTAGTCGTAACAATCAGACTCGAGAAGATAGCCTATGTTGCTAAGACACATTTAATGCGGTTTGTTTGGTTTTTTTTAACAGTAGGATTTTTATAACTCATACAATTAAACTTTTTATTACTTTCCACATCATTATTTTATCGTGAATAGCATCAATAAAATCAAAATCATTTTTTCTACAAATCAATTATTTCACAGACCCATTAATTTACATCCATTAGACCAATACCAAGGTTTTTAGACACTTAAAATCGTAATTAACGTTACTATTAGAACAATAACTACTTTCAACTTTATAAACAAAATTTCTTTTATTGCTTTTAAGAAAATTATCATGAAAAATATCAAATTTAATTTCAAAGTGTTGTCGAACAATCTTCAGAACAGACTTATCATGTTTTCAGGAAATGTAGTTTGGAAGATCGTCAGAATAAAATTCAAGCAGTTCTGTAGGCACAGTACTATTCATGGGATCTATTACTTTTCAACTAACACGAGCTGGTGGATCCAAGCTGTTTGGAGTATTGTTATAGCATGCAGTGTCAGTTTGTGCGTTTATCTTAGTGATATGATTTGGAATAAGTTCATCGATAATCCTACGTTTACTGTCGTGGGTATTCATAATTATAATTTATGTATTAAGTAGCTGTTCAACCGCGTTCATTTGAGGAGAAAAACGTTCTAATATATTATATAAACTATAAGACTTCCTCGGTAAATAAAAATTCTCGAAATTAGCGCATTCAAACAAACAAACAAACAAACATCACACTATTCATCTTTATGACATTAGTATAGAACTATAGATAGTAAAATAAAAAAATTACGTGGGTACAAGTACACATGTCAGAAGTGAAACTTCTTTGGCAAACTAATTGAAAATACAAAAAAATATTAATAATTGAAAAACGAATTGAAAAAATACAAAAAGCCTCAAATTTTACCCCTCATACGCCGAAAGAAAATTAACTTCAAAAAAAGAAGAATCAAAAAGTAAAAAATGTACCCCATTAGATTTTCTGTTTTAGTTAAGCGACTTATCATCTATATAGCGTGTCTATCTATACTGTTTGATTGTATGTGTGTCTTTTTTCAGGTTGAGACAACTCATTATCGTGTTGACAACATACCATTCCCTGCCGTGGCTATTTGCGATTCAGAAATGGTTTACGGCCCCAACACATTAAATTTCACACAAATTTTGTAAGCATCTTCTTATATATACATAAAATTCTCGTGTCACAATGTTAGTTACCATACTCCTCCGAAATGGCTGGATCGATTTGTATAAAATTTTGTGTGAATGTCGAGTAGGTCTGAGAATCGACGAACATCTATTTTTCATACCCCTGAGTTCTAAAGGGGGGATCCTAGAGGGGGTGGTGTTAAGGGGATTTATAACATACTAGCTACTGCGCGCGACTTCGTCGGCGTGGACTCCTCTCCTATTGGTCTTAGCGTGATGACACATAGCCTATAGCCTTCCTCGATCAGTGGGCTATCTAACACTGAAAGAATTTTTCAAATCGGCCCAGTAGATCCAGAGATTACCGCGTTCAAACAAACAAACAAACAAACAAACAAACAAACAAACAAACAAACAAACAAACAAACAACAAACAAACAAACAAACAAACAAACAAACAAACAAACAAACAAACAAACAAACAAACAAACAAACATACAAACAAACAAACAAACAAACAAACAAACAAACAAACAAACAAACAAACAAACAAACAAACAAACAAACAAACAAACAAACAAACAAACAAACATACAAACAAACAAACAATCAAACAAACAAACTCTTCAGCTTTATATATTAGTATAGATATAGCAAAACAACGTTTGCGAGGTCAGCTAGTAGGTATATATCATGTTTCATATCACTATTGTTTAGCTATAGAAATAAATATGATTTTATGATTGCTAAACAGCGTCTATAAAGGAGGAGGTTCCTATTTTGATACTATTTTTTGTTTTACTTCATAACTTTTACTGGGTGTGACGATTTTTTTCTGTGATTGTCGCGTCATCCCGTTGATATCACTTCATTAATGATTAAAGCTACTAATAACGTGGATTTTGGTATACTTGTCGATGTAATTGAAGTCGGTTTCTTTTTGAGACTAAAAACAATTATTTTGACCACACCATGCTAACTGTACAACCATCTTTACATATTGGAATAAATAAGAATTCAAGAAGGCCATATCGAGAGAATGAATAAAGAACGAGTGACGAAAAAAGTGTATAAGGCGAGTATGAATGGAAGTGTTGGAAGGGGTAGACCTAGGCGGACGTTTCGAGACCAGATCAGAGACGTCTTGAAAAAAGGCCAGGTCAAGAGTACCCTAAACCGAAGAACATGTATGAAAGGAATAATGAAAGTGGATGAAACGAAACAAGTAGGTATGTAAGGATCCTAGCAAGTGGAAAGAAGTGGTCTCTGCCTACCCCTACGGGAAAGAGGCGTGATTATAATATGTATGTATATAAGAATCTCCTTAGTGGAGGCAAAGAACCTTTTGAGTGACACTTAATCAAATTTCAAACCCGTATTTAAGAATCAAACTTCATCAATTAATACATATGATAAAAATGTTAGTGAAATATGTTTGTCCACGCTAATCTCGGAAACGGCTTATCCGATTTAGACGCGGTTTTTTATTAGTATATTTTGGTAAGCTTCACTTAACCTTTAATGTTTATTTTATGTCAATTAGTTAATAAATAAAAAAGTTATGCTAATTTAAACAATCATGTTGAACATGTAAATACGCAACGACGTACCCAAACAACGGTATTTATAATCCAAAATAAACCAAAAGATATATCCAAAAAATGCTGCCCAAAGTCACTATTCCACGCGGACGAAGTCGTGGGAATAGCTAGTATCAAATAAATACCCAATCACATACACATATATTATATATAATTATATGCCAGCATAATTATTTTACATCCAGGAAATTAAAGCGAGAGAAAACGTAAGGTTCAAAGGTCATTCGATCCAAATTAATTATGTTTGCTAGATTGCTATTTACGTAGGTATTTTATTATCGAAAGATATTTTTTGTCAAATTACAGGGAAAGGAAAATGATAGGCAAAGTTCGTTGAACTTTCGTCCAGGAATATAGGAGAATAAATATAGTTACAAAATATTTTAAATAATATGTTTCGGTAAACTATTATGAAACAGCCGTTTTAATGTAGTAGTGAGTGTTCCATGTTCGCAGGTTCGATACCTGCTCGGGGTGGATGTATTTATACAAATATTTCTATCCAGTTTGAATGTCAAACCTTGTGGGTCACCCCACCGTGCCTCGGAAACCTCTTTAAGCTGTCGATTCCGGTTGTTATCATATAGGTACACCTGATAGCGATCGCTAATCATAGTAGG
Organism: Melitaea athalia; assembly: GCA_905220545.2. Taxonomy (NCBI): domain Eukaryota; kingdom Metazoa; phylum Arthropoda; class Insecta; order Lepidoptera; family Nymphalidae; genus Melitaea; species Melitaea athalia. The sequence goes on from HG992180.1 coordinate 21,901,534, forward strand.
GATATATTATCCGCCAACCGGCAGTGACCCGCGCACCGAGGGTTCCGTACAAACAATTTTTTTTTTAAATAAGATGTAACTAAAAATTTATGCTTTTCGCAATTTTTCTTTATCTGTGCTGTAAGACGTTTCTTCGTACCAAATTTCAAGACTCTGAGTTCACGGAAAGTACCCTTTGTTTTGATTCCCTTGCGAGTGTCGAAAATTTGCACCATAAACGGCTGTATGTTTTGACTGCGTTGGGTGAGAAGTTTCATTTTTTCACAGCTTCAAGAGACAGAAGACCTGAGTATTTGATATGAATTTCAGCTTGATAACTCTACAGGTTCCTGAGAAAAAGGGTCTTGTCAGACAGACGGACAACAAAGTGATCCTATAAGGGTTCCGTTTTTTCCTTTGAGGTACGGAACCCTAAAAATGTAGACAAACCTTAGTATGAATGATAATTTAACTTTTAGATACTTAATCGTTTCTTGCCGTTATAGTCATGTTACTTACTGAGATGTTCGCGTAAAGTTCTTAAACTATTTCATCGCCATTTTTTAAATTTAGAAACGATTCAACGGAACCTTCTAGGTATTAAACATATTGAGACTGAAGACTAAAAACTTCTTTTCAGGAGATTTCGAGATTACAACGAAACTGAGATTCACGATTTTTACGCAAGCTTTACTAAAATAAAAAGTAAGGATTACACGCCAAATGAAAATGTGAAGAAAATGCACTCAGTTCTAGAAGAGTTGGGGTACAATTACGAAAAATTAAGTGATATAGTAAGCCTTATCATTACTTAATAACATCTATTTTTTAAGTTTGATTAATGAACTTATGGTTATTAATTATGCAAATAGCACTTCTTCCTATTTATTTACGCTTCGGCGTGTAATATCGCACTGCTGGGCATAAGCTTCTTCCCCATGTAGGAGAAGGATCGGAGCTTAATCCACCACGCTGCTCCAATGCGGGTTGGCAGATATATTCCCTACTATGAGTAACGATCGCTATCAGGTGTACATGATAACAACCGGAACCTACGACTTAACGTGCTCTCCGAGGCACAGTGGGGAGACACACAAGGACTGCACAAACACCCAAACCACGGCAAACATCTGTATGACCAATACAAATATTGTCGTGTGCAGGGATCGAACTCGCAACCGCCTGCGCAACAGCCACAAACCAATGCTGTGACCGCTGCGCCAACGCGGCGTCTATTTATTTATTATGAAAAAAGCTAACAAAATGACTTAAGAATGTGTATAATTAGTGGTCTAAGGCATAATCGTTTTTAATTACTTATTATACCTACTGTTATTTTATTTTAAGCTTAAGAAACCGTGTGATGTTTTGATTAAGGAGTGCGTTTGGAGATCTCATCAAGTGGACTGTTCTAAAATGTTCAGACACGTTTTCAGTATAATGGGATACTGCTGTCAGTTTGATGTCCAATATTTCAGGTATATAATAGTTAAACTATGTAGAATTTATATCAGGTAAAATTTACACCTTCATTGAATACCTACTAGGTCATTTCTATACATCGTTGGTATATAGAGCAGCTGAAGAGATTAATACAAATTTTAATGAAAATGAGTGGTTTGTTTGGTTGACTTGTAATCCTTGGAGGTATCGATACCATTTCAATTGTATTGATTTTTTTTATATCGTTTAAATTTTAAAAGTCTCAAGGAAAGAACGCTGGTTCGCCAGGCTTTAAATGTTTCGCTGCTTATTACTTCTAACGACGATATCTCAAAAACTATTCATCTGATTGATATAGTGTTAAGGCCAATTTTAATCTGCATTAAATGCTTAAGTTAACTAACATATTCATTTGGATAAGGATTAATACTGAACTAATGAAAATAGCTTTGAAAATAACGTAATGTTTTTAATTAAAAATTTGAACATAAATGTGGTTACTATACATCAACCGTAAGATATAGACATATGCTATCGCGGAATGTTTTGTAGCATTTTTATAGATTTTGAATTCGCTAGTTCATTACTTAACTATTATATACCTTTGCTACTTTTTACGAGGCGTTCGCGTTGAAAGCTCCCAGTTGGCGAGATTTTTTGCGACCTCTTCAACATTTAGTGCCGTAATTCTGCTAATTTACATAAAAGCATAATAAATTATATACTTAATCCTTCCTTAAGAATCACTCTTTCTATTGTTGAAAACCGTATAAAAATCCGTTTCGTAGTTTTCGAGTTTATTGCGTTCAGACAGACAGACACAAAGACGCGGCACTTCTTTTTATTATAAGTATAGATATAGATAGATTTGTTGCTTTAACATTTATATTTTATTTTTTTGATATTTCCTCAAATATTTACTGCTAAATAACTACTATTTATAAAAAAGAAATATTTATGAATTTTTTTGATAAATTTTTATAACAGAGAGCAAGCAGGTGTGGGTATCAATATACGAACCGGTACCGAGGTATCAGAGGCAATGGATATAATTGTAAACAGCCAGAGAACGCTTTATAATGGAAGCGTTGAAGATAGTTATGAGTTTGTAAGTACAAACTTAATTGAATCACACTGAAAAAACTGATTTAATTACATTTCAGACGTAGCTCCATGATTTTTTTATACAACTAGGTCAGCAAACAAGCTTAGCTTTACGCTTGTTTTCTGACTTACTAGTTATATAGAAAATAAAAATAAAATAGTATGAACTATTGTTTTTTGAAGTGAAACTTCTTTAGAATCGTTGTGATTTCAAACCGGATGCAACGGCAAAAAGACAGGGAAGGACGAGCCGGGCCGCGCTGAAAGCCGCTAATTTTAAATTATTTTTTTTTAATTAGTTTGCCATAGAAGTTTCACTTCTATCGTGTGTGAATCACACACACACCTTTTTTTAACATCGATTACTTTACATTTTATTTGACTATTTATGTAAAGGTATTTTTTTTTCATTTTTAAATAAAGTATAATTGTATTATTGTAAACTTGTTGTATTTAGATAACTGGATATGAGTAATTTAGTGTAATTTGTTGGGGTAGCAGTGCAAATAACTGTAGGCAAGCACAGCAAAGTGGACAAACTAAAAATTACATCGAAAAGTAATAGGACGTAGTTAGTCGATAGAACAGTCAATTAAATAGACATTATTAGAGATATGTCAAAATTATTCTTTAGATCTCGATCAAATTTTAATAGGACCAAAAATAATAAGTACTAGCTTTCATTCCAATGTTTGATTTAAAAATGAGTTACCAAAATCTGTACAACCAGTAAATATTTATGTGGCAACACACACAAAAACACAGTTAAATCGAGAACCTACTCCTTTTTTGGAAGTCAGTCAAAAAAAGGATCGAACCCATACTAAAGTTAGGACAGCTGATTCGTTCATTTCATGTTTTGTCCAGATAATCTGCATTGCAAATAAACAGAGTAATATTTTATTAAGCTTGTAATTTAAATATTACTTACTAGCATCCCGCCCCGGCGTCGCATGGGTATTTAACAAAAATTTTAAAATATATTTTTTTGATTTTTTTTAAAATATAATACGAGTATATGTCTATGTCACCCGCGGATAGTGTAGCTTCCCAACAGTGAAAGAATTTTTCAAATCGGTTCAGTAGTTTCGAAGCCTAGTCAGTGCAAGCAAACAATCAAATATTTCCTCTTTATATTATTAGTATAGATAAGATACATGTAATCCTTGAACACATGGTTATTTATGTTATGTTACAGCTATATGTATTTGACAAGCAAGATAACCTGACACTATTAAACAGACCCATTACCCTGACTCCGCTTACGTATTTTGACGTCACGGTAAACGTGTGGGCGATCGACTCATCCAGCGATGTGAAAGCTCTGTCCTTAGATACCCGAAAATGTTTTCTACCCTCTGTAAGTATATAATACAAGAAGCTGGTTACCGAACTGGATTTATAGATTACCTACAGTTTTTTTTTAAAGATTAACTGCGGCGTTTCTTGCAGATTCTACATTCCTAATTAGTCATTTCTTACCTTTTAACCATATTAATTAAAATTTTAATATCTAAAACGACGACTTGATGGTGTTTTTAAACCTAAAAAAAAAAAATTTTTTTTTTTTTTTTGATTATGATTCTACTAGGTATCTGATAACAGTGAATTTTCTTTGACTTCTTACATGTGTGAATAAATTACATAACTACGTTATCGCTACAGTTGTTTGTCGAGTATTAACTTAAAATTAAACGGCGCTTTAAGATCATACCCAGATAAAGTTTTAAGATTAGAGGTGTACTAAAATATACCATAAAGTGTATCCAAATTAGTATTTCATATTTAAGGTGATCTTTTGGGTCAAGGGCTGTAGATCAAAACATAAAACTGTGGCAGATGTCGTGGGTAAGACTAGATGTAAATAAATGTGGTCAAATATAAACAGGTATTGTGGATTAGGTCAATCGATAATTACAAATACATAGTATTAAAAATCTAAGTTAAAATCGAGATTTTTAAAGTGTTCACGTCATAATTATATCGCACAAGGTTAAAATAAACGAAGTCGTCAAGGTTACAATAAATAAATATGAAAATGCTGCAAGTATCGCAAACTCTTTCATCTTCAGTAAGAAACCTGTCACTTGTTCAATATTCAATATTACATATTTCCTTCGCCTCGTATTTGTAGGAGATCTGAAATAGAGTCGAACTACACCCATCTGTTTAATGGATGAAAACTATTTTATATTTATTAACAGTATGAAGCCTGTAGAAAACGCAAACGTTACGTTGTCTGTTATTTTTCTGCCATAACTACTAGTTTGACAAATAAAGTAAACAGTATATATATTAATATATATTGATACTAGTTACTTTCACCCACATGTTTAATAATTAATCTTAGGTACATCATAATGAGCGCTGTTTCATCGCGAATACGATAACATAGGGTTGCCTGCTGGTTGGCTTGAATGGTGGTTGGCAAATATAATATAGTCTGGCCAGGAATTTTCCAGCCAACCCCTTCGCGATTTATCTTTAAGTTACCAAAGTTAATATAAATAATTTTTATGCATTAAACAGACGAATAAAGAACGTGTCTAGTGTGCTGACATGAAACTGCTTTATTCGGACTGACCTCACTTTATTAAATCCTGCACTAAAATATATTATTGAGTACACTTATGATGGCTTCTTGTTGTGGTAATCGAATGGGCCTCGTCTATCATCTTCCGATTCTTTTAACTTAAAATAGTAACACAGTTTCCCGCCGCACTCGGTTCTGTTTGGTTGTCGCCAGTAAACTGGAAAGCGACACCGGACAGAAACGAATCAAGTTACTAATAAATTTATTATATTGTTGAAAGAAAATTAATCATACATTTAGAATCACAACACTAGTTGGAACGTTAGACAATATTATTCAATAGACGTATGACAAGTCTTCAATAGTCAAATAACATTGGCTTTCTGGAAGCACCTTGTGCATTATGATAGTAAAATTGATATTGCATTTTACAGCGGATTTTGTCCTTGTAATAAATTGGAGTTATTACATCGATTACTTCGTAATTTTTTAATAATTATATTAATTGTTCTGAAGTGGTACATCATAATTATATAGTTTCCAATGTTAGACAAAGGCTTTATTTAAAAGAGAAGGAAGGATTTCTGGTAGACGGAATAAATGGATATACATATCTTGAGTGGGAGACTGTTTGAGCAGTTCAAATTCTTTGATTAAAATTTTCTTTTAAATTTCATTATAGTCATCGCAAAATAATAGGCCCGTTTGGACATATGTCATCGAGACGTAAATAGGGAAGTAACTATACGACTCGGTATTCGATACTCACGATAAATCGATTCAAGTTTGTATGACTATTTGATCGATTTAATTATCTAGTGTAAAGTATATTGAATTAAATTTCTGATTAGAAAATTTAGCTTAAACTTTAATATTGTAAGTAAATTGAAAAAATACAATGGTACAAAAGATCAATTTGTCGTTAATCTATTTTTTTGTTGTTTTCTACTGTTTACGCCAATTTCTCTCATTATAATGAAACAACTTTTTCAGGTTTTGTCGCGTTTTATTAGGTTCTCTACACAAGGACATTGTTCTCCCGTGACCATGGTACCTATAAAGACTTTAATCTTTGATAACGCGTATTTAGTTGATTATTTTTTCGTCTTTATACGTTGTGTTACTTGTCGATGTAATTGAAGTCGTTTTTTTTTTCGTTTGCGAGCAAATACAATAAAATTATTTTCAGTAGAGATCACTACACAATATCGATTTTCTATCAAAATCGAATGATGCTGGTGAAATTCAGTAATTAACTAGTTACAACACTAGTATTTAAAAACAAAAAGACTTAGAACGTAACTGTTTTTGAGACGTTTCGTAATAATTAGAAATTACATGCTACTATAAAGTAAGCGCGAAAAAAACACTTCCAATATATTCTATCATATTATTTAACGAGCCAAAAAATTTACGTATGTTTTAAAAACAGTTTATGTTATTAATAATTCCTTTATTGTTTCTTACAGTTTCGTACCAAGTTACGTTCTAGGGTATTTGTTAAACGTCCAAACGGGCCTCTTATTTTGTGACAACTATAAGAGGGCGTATAAAGCGAGCAAAAAATCAGATTTCACCCGCACGCCCGTGTGAAACAAAATATACACAAAGCCTCGTGTCAGAGTGGGATAGACGATATAGTTTTGAGCGCATTACGAGTGTAAAAAACGACAAATATGTTTATATTATATATAATTCCAAAACTAAAAGTAATTACATTAAATGCCTAGTAAATATCGTCATTCATATTGAAATGTAATTAATTATTAAATTTTTGTCTTAATGGTCATAACCATATCGAGTATAAATAGAAAACGCATAAAAATTAGAGGTTAATTCTTAATTTTTTTTTATCGAGGAAATTTCATTATTTTATGTTTTTAATTAGACTGTAGGCTTGAAAATATCACGTAGTTTGTCATATATTTTTATTTTAAGATTTGGTTTGGAATTTTTCATGTAAAATCAAAAAGCAGATTGATAATTTTGCTTTATGCGCCCTCTTAATGCAAATATTTGTTGATATTTTGCAAATGACACAACTTAAACTTTAATTCATTACCCTCACGTTCGGTTATTCGACTTTTCATTTGAGTCAGTTTTCTTACGAGGTGATTAAGAGTACATTTTTTTATTTTGTTCCAGGATAATGAAGTTATCGCAAATTCATACCAAGGATGCGTGACAGTACTGATGATGAGGAAAGTAATTGGACACTGCCGTTGTATACCTTTCAATTATGATCGTTAGTTTTTTTAAATATTAATTAGGTTTAGTGGCAAGGTTTTTGTATCCAAGCCCTACTATCAATTTCCCTAATGTTAAATAGAATGGAGATTCTATTCTTGACGCTGTAAGATCCCACTTCAGGGCAAAAGCCTCTTTCTACATATAGGAGTAGGATCGGAGCTTAATCCACCACACCGTTCCACCGCGGTTTGAAGGATATATTCCCAACTATGAGTAACGGTCGCTATTATGTGTGTATGATAGCAAGTAAGCTCGGAGGCAAGTTGTGGGACCCAGAAGGACAGACACTCAGACCGAAAATAAATATTTGTAAAAATACGCTAGTTTGACGACGCACAAAATGATTCTGAAAGTTCTATGTGTATGTTCATTATTGTTCATTGCCAGAAAAATTAAATCAGGCAGAACGGAATCAGATCTCAGTCAGTTTAGCCTCCATTGATGTCCATTGCTGGACATAGGCCTTCCTAAGATCGCGCCAGAATCACATCTAATCAGAATAAAAAAATGAACTTTAATTACAATCCTCGTTGCCGATAACAAACGGTTTGACATTTGACCATAGCGATTTTCTGGTTACGTCTCCATTTGAATTTTAATGCATTTTTTTTTCTAGCTAATGAGCTCGAAGTCGAAGATTTTCGGCGATGTTCGTGGAAACGACTAAAGTGCATCTATAAGATGATAGGTAAATGTTATTGAAATCATAAAATAAATTAACTTTAAACATATTTTAACAACAGTTACGATTGTTGCAGCCGCAGGTGCCAAGAAAAGGCAATTTACTTATAATTACATTTATTAACTAAAATTACAATTAAAATTTGGTATTAAAAACTACATGATTAAGAATAAGTGATTCCCTACTGATGTTAAGTAAGAGAATGATGTAATAAAAAGAAGTTAAAGAAAGGTTTCCTGGGTGGGGCCGTCGCGGCGGTGGTCGCTGCGGTGGTCTCGAATCTTCATCCGAAATGATGTTGAAATCTTGCAGGTGCGCGGTACAGAGTAATAAGGCTGTGAGCACACCTGGGTTTCTGATATTAAAATATATTGTTTTAATTGTCTTCCTATGAAGTAAAGCTGAAGGCACACCGATATCTTGGGGTTAGGTTAGCCGAGTGTAACACCTCCCCCCGTAGAACAGCGTCTGTTGAAGACTGATGTCGTAAACTGCGCTGGAAGATGATCAGGATCCACCCTTCTGGTACCTGGGACAGCGTCGACGGCTTGCATATCCGAATTATTTTCTTCATTTTCTTTCATAGTCTTAGCTAATGGTCTGGTATGGCGCTTCCGATAGTACACGCTTAGAAGGGCGCATGTACTTAATAGTATGGTTACATACATAGGTATCGTAGTGTGATAGATACCACAGTTTTCTTCGGCTTTTAACTTTATAGGTTGCTGCATGGAGATTCTAGTTTTAATTTCTTGAAGGTTTTTAAGCTTACGTCTCCATATAACATTGCTTGGGGATTATGACAAGATAGCTGCCGTGAAGAGTTTCATAGGAGTGTCGCTCGCAGAACAAGTGGACCTTTGTTAATTCAAGAAAACTGACTGTGTAATTCTTTTCATCCAATTCTATATATGCTGCGTGGCTTAAAGTGACAGCTATAGGCTTATATGTATAAGGGTCTGCGCTCCTGCGTTGTTATAAGCTGTTGTATGCAGTCCTCTGGTTGATTAAGAGGGTTCGGCTTTTCTATGCATGCCACTTGCTGGCCTTCGGGCTTTCAGCCTCTATGTACCTGAATTCTTTCACATAGGAATGGAAATGTGGGTGATAGGACCTGATGGTATTTATTGGGAATCATAGATAACTTATATAAATTATAGAAATAAGATATAACTATTGGGAATTGAAAAACTAAAACTATTTTCATTTTGCTTTAGATTTCTAATAGCTTCGTTATAATGAATAGCATCAGTGTAATCTAGGTTACCAGTGACACTTTTGATCGCTGAGCCAAGAAAATTTATAAAACCTCTTTTAGCACGGTTCAACACAAATGTCTCTAACTGATTTAAAACACCAGTAAGCTTATTTCTAAGGTATGAAATATGGGGTTCGAAGAGAGAACGGCCGATGGTACCTGAGTAACAATAGACTTAATTTAATTTTTAAAATCTTTAAGGTTGAATGGCAGAATTCCAGGTCCGTCATTTAGGCTTTTAAGTTTTATTTATTGTGATCGGATGAAGCACAGGAGAAGAAAGAGGAGCAGCAGTGTCTTGTAACAATTGTGCTGATTTAGGGACTCTTTTAAGCCTAATTTTGGCAATAGGATTTCGTTTTCTTTTTGTGTATATATGAATAGGTAAATCAGTCATAACTATGTCATGGGTGTATCGTGGGGCTGGCTTTTGTCGGTATGCACATGGATTTACTAATAAGCCGGTTTTAATTTTAGGGTTTACATACTCTTTTAGTGCTACGGCACTAAAGAATGTAGCCACCCCCTCTCTTCCCGTGGGTGTCGTAAGAGGCGACTAAGGGATAACACAGTTCCACCACCATCTTGGAACTTAAAAAGCCGACGGATGGCGGGATAACCATCCATGCTGGCTTTGAAATACACAGGCCAAAGACGGGCAGCAGCGTCTTCGGTGCGACAAAGCCAGCCCTGCGGTCACCAACCCGCCTGCCCAGCGTGGTGACTATGGGCAAAACACATGAGTTCGCGTCATAATGTCGGGCGCGAACTTGTGGAGGTCTATGTCCAACAGTGGACTGTGATAGGCTGTAGTGGATACTCTTTTACTGAATTAATAACGTCTTCCTCTAGCTTAGATTCTGATAATTGTATCGATATTCGCGTATGGTTTTCAAAGGGTTTTGTAATGACGGGGCGGCTTTTAATATCACCTACAACAGTAAAAACGATCTGCCTAGTGAATTTATTTAATGGATCTTCTGAGATAGGAATATTTAATGTAGGTTCTTCATCGCTAGTATGTGCAGTTACAGTCCTTGAAGAGGATTCGCTTGCCGTCATTGTTTTAGAGTCATCTAATGAACTGTGAGATTTTTCTGACACGTTTACAGCTATAGAATTCATTTCATCATTGTGAAGTTCAATTCTAGAAAGAGCATTGGCATTGGTATTACTTTTTCCCTGTTTATAGATTACGGTGAAATCGTATTCAGAAAGCTTAAGACGCCATCTCGTAAGACGTGAACTGGGCTCTTTTAGGTTCATAACCCACTGTAGGGGCTTATGATCCGTGATAATTTTAAATTTGCGACCAAACAGATACGGTCGAAAGTATTTTGTAGCCCAAACTATTGCAAGCAACTCTTTTTCTATCGTACTGTAATTACATTCACTTGAATTAAGGGTTCTTGAGGCGTAGGCTATTGGTTTATCGGAGCCTATCGTACCTTGAGACAAAACTGCGCCTATGGCAACGTTCGACGCATCAGTTATGAGTATAAATTCCTTTGAGAAATCTGGATACTGTAAGATTGGATCGTTTGTCAAAAGCGTTTTACAATGTTCAACGCAATCCGTATATGTTTTATCTAAATTAATTTTTGAACCTTTTTTCAGACATTGAGTTAGCGGTTTTGTTATTCGTGCAAAGTCCGGAATAAATTTACGATAATATCCAACTAGGCCTAGGAATTGTTTTATTTCTTTTCGTGTTTTTGGCATGGGGTATTTTTCTATTGCAGCTATTTTTTCGGGGTTAGGTTTTACTCCGTTTGCGCTTATAATATGGCCTAGAAAAGCTGTTTCATGTTTTAAAAATTCCGACTTATCCATTTGGATTTTAAAGTTGGATTCTCGGAGCCTCTGGAAAACTTTCCGTAAATTTATAATGTGCTCTTGTAGCGATGTACTAAAGACAATAATATCATCCATATAGACTAGACAAATAGAGTTTTGTAGGCCTTTCAGCACGTCATCCATTACTCGCTGAAAGGTCGCCGGAGAATTTTTTAGTCCCATGGGCATACGAAGGAATTCATAATGTCCGTGTTCTACGTTAAATGCTGTTTTATGTATATCCTGAGGATCGGTCTGTACCTGATAAAATCCGCTTGCTAAATCTAAAGTGGTAAAATACTGACATCTTCCTAATTTATCTAATACGTCATTTATATTAGGGATTGGATATTTGTCATCTATGGTTTTTTCGTTTAATTTCCGAAAATCAACTACAATTCGCCATTTTCTTTTACCGGATGCGTCAACCTTTTTTGGCACAACCCAAATAGGTGAGCTCCACGCCGAATTAGAGGGCCTTATTATTCCCTGATCAAGCATTTTACCTATTTGTTCCTGTACTTCCTGTCTATGAACATATGGATACCTATAGCTTCTCGTATGAACGGGGACTTCATCGGTGGTTTTAATTGAGTGTTTTATTTTATTTGTAAATGTAAGTGGCTCGCCTTCTAGATAAAATATATCTGCGTAGTTAGCGCATAAATTAATTAAGTTAGCACGTTCTTCTGGATTTAAATGCTGGGTTCTTAAACGAGAAATTACTTCTTTCGTACGTTTGGATAAAATTTCAATATCGGCGCTTTCAATGTTAAATAATTCTGCTTCTACAGGTCTATCCATAGAGAATATAACATCGTTACACGTAGGATTAGTTATTTCGACCCATCCACGATGATTAATTACTTTTGTAAAACATTCGGAAATATGACAATTACAAATTACCTGATTCTCAATTAAAACATCGCCATTTAAACTATTAATAGGTAATCTGACTAATTTTGATGAGTTAGCCGGGATAATTTCTTCATACAAATTCGCGTTACGTGAGTCATACATGTGAATAGGTATTCTAGCATTGCGAGTAATTAACATTTTATTTCTAAGGTCAATATTTGATCCGTAAGTGTCTAATAAGTCAAAACCTAAAAGTCCGTCGAAGTAGTTATGAAATTTGTAGACGAATAAAGTTATATCATCTTTTTCACAAAATTCTTGAAAGCAAGGCAGAGTAATAGAGTAGTTATTTCTACTAGTAGTGTGCACGTTTGTAACTTCAAAAGGATCATAGTTTAATGGTATATGGCTAAAATATTTTTGTACAGCCTCGGAGCTAATGAAAGACTGATTAGCGCCCGTATCTATTAGGAATTTGAGTGGAGGGTTAAATATTTGAATATAACCTAGCTGTCTTTGGATATGAAAATTAACCTCTATTTTGGCTTTTCTGATTTCTTCCACTGACACTGACTCTGGACAAGGCTCATAATTATCATAAGGTAAGTAGTCGGTTTTTTCGTATATAAAATAGCTTGGATCGTAATTTGAATAGTCATTATAGTCATAGTCATATATGTCGTTATCGTCATAGTCAAACTCATTGTAATTTACTTCGCGTGCTTTTGAATAGTTTGTCGGTGGTGGGCTGCCTGACTTATGCCAGTCATGCCAACTAGGGGTTGGTGGTCCACTACCATTTCGCTGTTGCATATATAAAGTATTTAATTCCTCCTGTACATATTGTAAAGCCTTCTCCATTGATTCCGGTCGCATGCATCTAATTCTATAACCTAGGGGGTCTTTAAGGCCTCGCAAATAAGCTTGCAATGTTAATTTTTTATATAAAGTTCGCTTAGCTATAACAGTTGTAGGGACAGTTTCATGTAATGATATATAGGTCATAATCGTGCTAAAAAGATTTTGACACCTCTCATAAAATTCCTGTGGTGTGCTGGAACCTTGGGTCTGCATCGAAAGGTCACTATAGAGTGCTGTCTCATCACGATGAACAGCGAAGTTATTAATAAGTGCATTTTTTATGCCCTGCCAATTCTCTGGTATGCCACTGGCATTTATTAATCTAGCTGCTGGACCCGTAATTTTATTTAAAATGCCGTTAATTAATGCCAAATTCCCTAATTGATGTCCCGGTTCAGTGCCTACATGTGTTAAGACTATCTGATCACAAAGATTTATAAAACGAGTCAGAACGTGAGGGTTCCCGTCGAATTCGGGTAACATCCTCAATGATTTATAAATTGAATCTAGTTCGTATTGAGCCATATTTTCTGTAAAATCCCTGTTCTCGTCAAATAAATTAATTCTACTTCAATTTGGCCTAATACCTATTACTTAACCTACTATTCCTAATTTCTCGCGGATGAAAAATTTTCGAATTTATTTTAAATTAATACACAACTATATAAATTACACAAAATTTATGTATAATACGCCTAAAATTTACACATAAAAATTATGCGATATAATTTTTACGTATTAATAAAATATAATAACTGAATTAAAATTAACACAGCTATATAATTATATTCGAATAAAATATGTATAATACAGCTAAAATTCACACATAAAAATTATGCGATATAATTTTTACGCATTAATTAAATATAATAACTGACTTAAAAATTAACAGTCAGCTATGTATAATTATACTCGTATAAAATATGTATAATACGGCTAAAATTCACACATAAAAATTATGCGATATAATTTTTACGCATCAATTAAATATAATAACTGACTTAAAAATTAACAGTCAGCTATGTATAATTTATTATACTCGTATAAAATATGTATAATACGGCTACAATTCACACATAAAAATTATGCGATATAATTTTTACGGATTAATTAAATATAATAACTGGATTAAAATTAACACACAGTTATATTATTATATAAAATATCTATAATAAGGCTAAAATTTATACATAAAAATTATGCGATATAATTTTTATGGATTAGGATTACTTATAGGATAGGTTTGGGTAAGGAACTTGAAAGATTCAAGGTACTTACATTTGCATTTTTCTTAGCCGAATCGATTTCTTGATTCCCTTTGGCTGCAACTTCCGTAGATTCTTCTTATAGTACTCGATCGTAGTTCAATAACCACACGGGTGGCACGCGGCGTGACGATTTTTGTTCCCGAATCCCGCGAACCGGCCCGCGAGTACTATCCTACCGACTGCGCCAGTTACGATTGTTGCAGCCGCAGGTGCCAAGAAAAGGCAATTTACTTATAATTACATTTATTAACTAAAATTACAATTAAAATTTGGTATTAAAAACTACATGATTAAGAATAAGTGATTCCCTACTGATGTTAAGTAAGAGAATGATGTAATAAAAAGAAGTTAAAGAAAGGTTTCCTGGGTGGGGCCGTCGCAGCGGTGGTCGCTGCGGTGGTCTCGAATCTTCATCCGAAATGATGTTGAAATCTTGCAGGTGCGCGGTACAGAGTAATAAGGCTGTGAGCACACCTGGGTTTCTGATATTAAAATATATTGTTTTAATTGTCTTCCTATGAAGTAAAGCTGAAGGCACACCGATATCTTGGGGTTAGGTTAGCCGAGTGTAACACAACTATATTGGAAGAATAATAACAAATAATATCATCAAATAGTTTTATACAACGTGTAATTAAACTGGCATCCTTCCGTTTATGGGCTTATAGCCCTACATGTAGGTATAACCGAAATTATAAGTGAAAAATTGCAACACTAATAAGTTACAGCTCATAACTAAGTCACTTTAAAATCGACATAATATTTGAAAATATATTTTGTGAAGACACGGGTGTGTATCTTTTAAGTCCCTAAACGGACGGACGCCATTTTAACAACACGTTGTATATATAGATAGATATAGATATAATGATAGTATATATAGATTTTAATGATATAGGCTCTTTTTTAAATTTAATCTTCTTTCATTTATTTGTTCAGATCAGGTTCAGAACGACATGCGAAACATAATATTGGAGTATGAGTGCTACCAGAGATGTGACTATGTGCAGTTTGATACTGAGGCGGACTACATCAAATCGGACCGAATTCCTATGTACGTATTTATAATACAGCGGCGGACCCTGCAGACATTGTCCTATCTGGAATAGCACCTTCATATTAAATGTGACATACTGATAGCAGCGCCACCTACCGGGTCCAATAGTGTTTTCAAATCATCCATGAACCCATTGAAATGTAAACATAATATAAATTTCAAGCAAATCGGTCAAGCCATTTTACAGAAGAATTATATAATATGTTAAGATTTATCACAAATAATTGAAAGGATTAAATGAGCTCGTTTAATCTCGTTTCATAAGAATTTGTTCTATGATTTTTCCAGAAAATTTGTTCAGGTCTCTGAAGATAAATTTCATAAATAAATAGTTTATCAATCTCAAAAGCTAAATTGTTATTAGATTAGTTTTCGCTTCCCAGTAATTATTTTGTTAGATTAATATGTATTTATTTTATGATTATAAATTTTGGAGGTATAACAATTTTTAATTAACGTGACTGAACAGAGAAACGGTTCGAAAATTTACAATTAAGGTTTTAAGTAAGACTTTTAAGTAAAGTTTTAGTAAGAGTTTTCCTATATTACAAAACTCAATATTAATTATTTCAAACACAAAAGCATTAAAAACTCTTAATAAAGTTAGCATTGATTTACAACTATCCACTGAACAATCTCACTCTTTATCTAATTCATACTTCCATTATGATACAAAATTTAAATGGCGTGATTCAGTCACCTCATATTTTTATAAAACCTAAAAACAAATTTTGGCATTAAAACAAATTTAGTCTCGTGGCCGGTTACTATGTGGTTACGGCAGTATAAAATGTAGGCACCCTTTCTCTTCTTGTAGGTGTCGTGAAAGCCAACTTAGGGATAACAAAATTCCAATATCATCTTGGAACTGTTGAAGCCGACCGATAGCGGGCTAACAATCTGGCTTACCATTCTGGCTTTCAAATACACAGACCGAATACGGGAAGCAGCGTCTTCGGTGCGATAAAGCCAGCCCTGCGGCCACCAACGCGGCAGCCCAGCGTGGTGACTATAGGCAAAATTTGGCAGGAATTTCGGCCTTGAGTTCCAGGCAGCCACACTATTCCCGGCTACGCAGTTGTCTGAACTCCGAAGAGAGGACGAGAACACAAAAGTATTTTAAACTTTAACTGAGGAAATATTCTGCCCAAAATCTGGAGCAGCCTGGATAAGGAAGTACCTCGACCTTACAGAAGATCACAGCTGAATATTACAGCTTTCAAGCAATGTTGTTTTCTCGTGGCTTGTAAGGTGACCAGAGCTCCTGTGGAGATTCGGCAACGCGTTTGCTATGCTACTAAGATATATTTTCTGCTCTGTCCTACCTCAGTTAGAAACTTCTAAACATCTTCCTGATGGCTCAAACCTACATAAGAGAGTGATTAAATTATGTGATCCCTGTCAGCTACTCTTTATTTTCATCACAAGCTTTTATACAAATTTTGTTTTTACGATGTTGTAGTCTAATAATAACAAAGGTTTTTTTTCTGCTCTAAAATTACAAAATAATGATGTTCCTTTGAATGAAAACGATTCGTCATTCAAAGGGAAAATGAAATATAATTTCTTTCATCACAATGGTCGCTATGAATAAGATAAATTCTATCATGAGACAGATTTTCGTCACTAAATGTGTTATAAAGGACGAAACCTCGACCCTCACGAATATTAAATGCCACTATTCTGTTAAATGTCGGTGTATTTTGACGGAATTTAAATTTGACTGTTCCATTTGACAGAAATGTGGATTAACTCTTCATAACTGTCAAATCGAGGCCAACTCTTTTCGAGTAAACTTTTTTTTTTAATTTTAACTACCTAATTGATCAATTCGAAGTTAAATATCTAAGCACTTCAGCCTTTAATATCCCACTGCTGGTCATAGGCCTCTATCCCCATGTAGCAGAAGGATCAGAGCCCAATCCACCACACTGCTCCAATGCGGGTTGGCGGATATATTTCCAATGAGTAGGTAACGATCGTTATCAGGTGTACATGATAACAACCGGGACTGACAGCTTAACGTGCTCTAAGAGGCACGGTGGAGAGACCCACAAGGGCTAACAACCAGACCGGAAAGAAATACTCGTACAAACAAATATCCACTCCGAGCGGGAACCGAACCCGTGACCGTTGGCGCTTAGGCGCCGCCAACACTGCATACGCACCATTACATCAGAGCAGTCGTCATATAAAGAATTAATATTTGATATAATTTTAAGCTAGATTTTTTCTTACAAGCTCATTCTCAAAAAAATATTAATAAATACTTTATACTACGTTCTCCAATCCGCACTTTCACTATCCCCTACGAATATGTCTTAAACAAACTTGAGTAAACTTAACTGGTTACTTTTGAAGAAATATTTTAACTTTTACGACACTTTTGATAGATGTGTAGACTGTAGACGTGTAGATGTATAGATAAATGTTTAGTTATTTCATATCTATCTGGACCATAGGTAGTCGGTAAATGCGGTTTTTCCCACGTAATCGGAATTTACGGGAATACCGGGATAAAAATAGTCTATATGTTGCTCCATAACCTCCTCTATCCTTCAGTGAAAATCCCATAAAAATCGGTCCTTCCGTTTCGAAGATTAGCTCGGACAAAAAGAAAGGCAGACAATTCTTAGTATTCGTATATATTCGTATACAGACAGACAAATTTTAAAATCATTTATTTGTATTTTGAAAAACTTACACACAACACACAACAACACAGTTACTTTGAAATCACAGACAGGCACTTCAGTATTATTTATATGTATAGATTCATAATTTCATTACATATAATTATGTAATCTATACTTCTTATCTATACTAATATATAAAGCTGAAGAGTTTGTTTGTTTGGTTGTTTGTTTGTTTATTTGAACGCGGTAATCTCTGGAACTACTGGTCCGATTTGAAAAATTCTTTCAGTGTTAGATAGCCCATTTATCGAGGAAGGCTATAGGCTATGTATCATCACGCTAAGACCAATAGGAGCGGAGTCCACGCCGACGAAGTCGCGCGCAGAAGCTAGTACTAATATATAAAGCTGAAGAGTTTGTTTGTTTGTTTGTTTGAACGCGGTAATCTCTGGAACTACTGGTCAGATTTGAAAAATTCTTTCAGTGTTAGATAGCCCATTTATCGAGGAAGGCTATAGGCTATGTGTCATCACGCTAAGACCAATAGGAGCGGAGTCCACGCCGACGAAGTCGCGCGTAGAAGCTAGTTTTAGATAAAAGTAAGAATTAATTTGTTTAATTACTGTAATTATGTTTTAGTGGAACAGCGGAACGTAACACGCGTGTAAGTGTCCATTTTGCTGATAACACCTGCATCAAGTACAAAAGAGAAGTTCTATATACTTGGGATCAAATGCTTGGTAAGCTTAATGAAATTTATAGGATTAATTGATTACGTGAAAATTGTTTACGTTAGCATTTGACCAGATATATTTTACTCATTTCGTGAGCAATTTAACCATTAGTTTAGAAACGAATCAAAGAAAAATAAAACAAAAAAACGAGTTTGCTTTAGACCAGACGACTGAAGCAAAAGTGCTACAAAATAGGCCTGAACTGTGTCTTAGATATACGAAAGGTAACTTGGCTATGAGAGAAATAGAGAAAGAAAATGTGTGCTCGCACCTCTCTCTCTTGCTCCATTCGCCTCGCCCGACTACACTTGTCATAACGCTCTCATGATGCATTCACCAGCTTACTCCTCAAGTCAAGTGTGTGTAAAGAAGTTTTACTTCAAAGAGTTTATTATTGTAGGTATTTACTTAAAAATATTTTTATAAATGATAGATTCGAATTGATTTATGGCACACTGTCCTGAAATATTTAAATAAATTATTATTAGAACTTTATACGATACTAGCTGTGCCCGCGACTTCGTCCGCATGGAATTTACCAAAAAAAGTTATTATTCTGTTCGCAGAGTTATAAAATAAATGGGTTTCTAAAATAAAAGTAGCCTAAGTTACTCCTTACTACATCTGCTATCTGCCAGTGAAAGTCCCGTCAAAATCGGTCCACCTATTTTAGAGATTAGCCGGAACAACCAGACAGACAGACAGACAGGCAGACAAAAATTGTGAAAAAAATGTTATTCTGGTATATGTACCGTCACATACATTTAGTAAAAAGCGGTTATTTTAATATTAACAGACACTCGAATTCTATTTATTTGTATAGATATACGATTCAGCCCGAAACATCCCATGTAGGAGAAGTTTCGGTGCTTAATTATAATTTATTATAACTTTATATTGGACTAAACAGTTCGTCGATTTGAAAGTAAAACATTATAACAATAGCAGTTTTATTCGACTCGACTCTATCCTATTTTACTAGAATGTTCCATACAATGACGAAGACTTTCAGATTATAGACAGTGAATCTCATTGAAATTTTTGTACATTTCGTTTTGTTAAGAAAGGAATTCAAACGTCAATTGTTAAGCTATTTGGTCAAACAACATAATCATCTCTTTTATTTACCGACTCAGTATACGCAAGAACTTTTGACAATTAAATAGTTTGAAGTGGCAGTTTTTTTATATAATATAAGTAGGTCGGCAAAAAACGGCTCACCTGATGGTAAGTGATTACCGTAGCTTCTAGACGCCTATAATACCAAAAGCATCGCAAGCACGTTGCTGATCCTATCCCCAGGAGCTCTGGTCGCCTTACTAATCACAGAAACTTAACAATGCTTAAAAGCAGTATTATTTACCTGTGATCGTTTGCAAGGTCAAGTTACTTTCCCAGTCGGGCTGCTCCAAAGTTGTAGTAATATGTTAATTCAATAGTGATAAACTGACGTCATTATATTTATTATGATTAGTTTTAACTATGAACTTCGCTTTAGACTGTTATATCCCACTGCTGAGTATAGCCCTCTTTTCCCATGTAGGAGAAGGATCACCGCTTAATCCACCACGCTGCTCCAATGCGGGCTGGCGGATATATTCCCTACTATGAGTAACGATCGCTATCAAGTGTTCATGATAACAATTGGGACCGACGCACAGTGGGAGGAAACGATCAAAACTACGTGCGAGGTAGTAAATCTAATCCAAATGAAATCATTTTTGTTTTAAAATACTTGTAATATTGATTAGATTTACTACCTCGCACGTAGTTTTGATCGTTTCCTCCCACTGTGCGATGGCTTAAAGTGCTCTCCAAGGCACGGTGGGGAGACCCACATGGACTAACAGGCAGACTGGAAATAAATATTTGTATAAACACAAATATCCACTCCGAGCGGGAATCGAACCCGCGACCGTGGGTATTTAGGCGCCGTTGACACGGCACACGCACCATTACACCAAAGCGGTCGCCTTAGTTAGTATTATATAATTTAAATTCTATAAAATTTTCCAGATATTTTCTAAGAAAACAATCTTTATTTTCTGTATTACTCGCAGTAACAATAATATCTACATAGAGATTTAAAATCTTTTTTCCTTTCAGCGAATCTCGGCGGCATCTTTGGTCTCTGCCTCGGCGGTTCTATTATAAGCGTAATAGAACTGATTTGGTTCGTACTTGAACTATTGTTTACGTTTTGCGGTTTGAAGAATAAGGTGGCGGAAGAAAAGGAGACGAAAATGGTTTTTACGTTGACAAAAAATAACTTCATGAACACATCGTCGAAATTTAAAACGCAGAAAATTGGACGATATCCTTTTTTGAATTAAATTAAAACCTTAAACGTAATTTATAATATACATTATATGAATAAAATGGGATACAAATAAATTAATACTTCTTAAGGCTTAGACTTTTCACGTAGTTTAGAGGCAATATTTAGTTGTTACTTACAAATCACATATTTCGGCTATTATTATATTAGTAAATATGTTAGTTTTAATGGTCAGCGCCATTTTAAAAGCTTCTATTTAACTTGAAATGTATGTTTGTATGTATCTACGTATAAATGTATTGTATGTTTTTAGGGTGGAATCTTGCAACTCAATTTGAAGCATATATCTTAAACAGTAATACACGTTTAATTGAAAGCATAAAATAAAAGCTTGTCCTTTAAAAAGGTTTTTCATTTTCAATTTTTTTTTCATTAGTATATTGCACCTATAAAATAACGTTATATAAAATAATACCTAATAGAAAAATACTTCGGAAATAAATTTGTATACTTTTAAAGAAAAGACAAAACAAACTTTTCTAAGGATACCTCTCGAAATTATTATTCTACATAATTATGTCAAGACAGATATTTTACAAGACATTCTACGACTCTACGTGCGATATTTATTTTATTATCTTAATCTAGTTTCTGTAAGGTTTTAAAATCAGCGTTAGATAAATTAAAAAATCATGCAATTTTTGTTACACTATCCATATTATATAAATAATTATTATTAAGCTGTGTTTTACAGTGCTTCATTTCAACTTTGACATGTTTTTAATCTTCTTATATATATAAAAGAGTTACCCACCCATTGACTCATCACGATATCTCTGGAACCATAAAGCGTAGAGACTTGAAATTTGGTAGGTATATTCCTTTTGCCGAGTAGAGGTCAGCTAAGAACGGGTTTTGCGAAATTCCACCCCTAAGGGGGTAAAACGGGGGTTGGAAGTTTGTATGAAAGTCCTATGTTTTTGAAGTCAGAGACTTGAAATTCAAAATGTATGGTCTATAGACGGTGTTGAGGTGTACTAATAATGTATTTTGAGAAATCGACCCCCTTTTGGGGTTAAAACAGGGGATGGTTGTTTGTATGAAATACACCTACAAACTTGAAATTAAGAAAGGCTATAGCTATGATTTTCCTCAAATTAACGCGGGTGTAACCGCGGGGCACAGCTAGTCTATAATATATTAATACGTGAAGCAAAAACTTTGTACCCCTTTTTACGGAAATTGCGCGTACGTAGGAGTATGAAATTTCGCACACTTATAGTTTATATAGAGAGAGGAGTGCGGAATGCTAATATTTTTTCAAAATGATACATTAAATATAAATTAAATTAATAAAAAAAGAAATACACACACTACAGCACTCACACACGCCAGTCAAGTTGAATTTTTTTTTAAAAGGTTCTTTATTTTCATAATTATTTGGTTTTCTTGAATTAAAATTTTTAATTATGGTCGAATTTCGACCTCTGGGCGACCACTAGTTAATTAAAATAGGACAAACCTGATTACTTAAGTGTTCATAAACAATTGATAAAATAATTGTGTTTGCTCGAAAATGAAATGCAACCGTGCGAAGCCGGGGCGGTATCGTTAGTAATTTATATAACCAAACAAAGGAGTCATTGATATTGATTCATCATTGCCGAAAGTGTTTCTTATGATCGCAAAAATAGCTAATCTAATAAGAAGAAGAAGAAGAAGAACGAAGAAATCTCTTAAGAAGAACACGATAACGATCATAGTTCAGCCTGTAACATCCCACTACTAAGTAAAGGCCTCTTTCTCCATGCAGGAGAAGGATAGGTTTTGCGGAGAAGAACACGCTTTCTAGAAACTATAAAAATCAAAGTTGACCTAGATATTTTACAGAGCAAATTATTTTCGTTCAAATCTATATGCATATGAGTACAAGTGTTCGTCTAACGTAGATTAAAAATAAATGCTGAATAGAAACGTTGACCTGAAATATAGCTTTTGGTCTAGTTTAAAATTTTAAGAGGAGAGGAAATAAAGAGGTTGAAACGTATAAATAGACTGACTGACAAGTACTTTTCGCGTTATATCTAATAATGCATATTTACTTAACAATTATTTCATCAACCTACGTTATATTTTACCGCATAACTTTCCACTGGCTGTACCGATTTTGATGATTCTTAGTTTAATCGAAAGCTGATACTTGTTTTGTGGTCTAGTAATGATGAATTTAAACAGATTTAATATAACGCGTATACTTGACTATTTTTTATTATGAACCGAGTTATTTATTTCCGGTTTCCTGGTTATTTTTTCTTGTGGGTCTTTCCACCGTGCCTCGGAGAGCGCGTTAATCTATCAGTCTTTGTTGTTATCATATACACCCGATAGCGATCGTTACTCATAGTAGGGAATATATCCGTCAACCCGCAATGGAGCAGCGTGGTGGATTAAGCTTTGATCCTTCGCCTACATCAAAAAAGTGGAAGGAAAAAAAGCATATGCCCAGCAGTGAGATGTTACAGGCTGAAGCGCTTAGATATTTAACTTCGAATTGATGAATATTTTAAAATTAAAAAAAAAAAGGTTTACTCGAAAAGAGATGGCTTCGATTTGACAGCTGTGAAGAGTAAATCCACACTTTTGTCAAATGGAAAATTTAAATTTCGTCAAAATACACCGACATTTAACAGAATAGGGTTATTCGTCAGGGCCGAGGTTTCGTCATTTGTATTCACTGGACACCATCGGCTTCTAATAATCACAGATCACAATGTTCACCCGTTGAGCAGTGATTGTAATATCTGTGTTGATTCAAATTCTTGAGGCGAACACGATGTATCGCATTAATGAAGGGATGCTCTGTTTGTTTGAAAACCAATAATATAATTAATACCTAGCTTTCATGGACTGTTTGTGTGTGGTTTACCTATCTATTAGATGCGTACTCGAATATTATGGTGACAGGTTAAATTGTTTAATTATGTAAACTGTATTTTACAATTATGTTGCTTACCAATTTTCCGGGCAAAAAATGAATTAGCCCACCTCAATAACCAGTGGAGGCTGGGAGTAATGGAGTCAATTATTTTGAGAATTTTACTTTACACTGCTGTAAGTGACAAAACTAAATTAATGTTTGAAGATAGCTTGGAGCAGAAATTAACAAAAATTATAACTATATATTAGAGAAAATTATAACTATATATAAGAAGTATTTCTAAATCTCATAAAATATATTTATAATTATGTACATTTTGGTTGAGTCGTCCCATTGAATAGACGTAAACACTCGTTTGGGGAACGGCTCGTTACTCATTTTATGGTCGATTTACATCAGACGAGCGAATGCTCATTCTATCCCCACTAAATCAAATTCTTATCAAATTATTTTAGTGTAAATAAGCGTACAGCATTTTTTGGTTGTTATATATATGAATAAGAGTGTTCAAAGATCAAGAAAGAATGCTCTTGTTCTAGCTCTAGCTCTTTGTTCGTTTGGTCTAAATCCACCCTTATACACATTAATCATATTATACTCTGAGGTTTAAGTTCAACTGCCAGTGAAATTTTGTTTGTAAGTTCGTATCAATACCTTAGCCGTACGGGAACGTCCCTACCATTAACACACATTATCCCAAAGGGTAATAAAACAACATCAACAACGTTTTATTGCCAGAAAAAGGTTTTTGAAGTAAAACTTCTTTACGCACGCTTGGCTTGGGGAGTAAGCTGGTGAATTCGTGATGAGAGCGTTACGAAAAGTGTGATCGGGCGAAGTGAACAGAAGGTTGAGAGGATATATAAGTTAGTAAGGATATAAAGAGAGAAAGTTACGTTTCGTAAGTTTTACTTTATTCGTGTGGTCTAAAGCACCCTCCTTTTCTTTTTAAATGAGTCCAGTAGTTTTTAACTTTTATAAAAACGAATCACTAATTAAACATGACATCTTCATGATAATATTAGGATAAAAAAATACAGAACAATTCAAATTTACTTGATACTACATTGGTAAAAGTTGTAATTTCGCACATTACTTATATTGGCACACAAATTGCTTACTTACGAAATCGTCTCGATTTCAACAAACCAGAGATACAGTTTGATTTTTTCCCTCATTGAGAGCAATCAATGATACGTAGAACAAGACAATTGTATGGTACAAAAGCTTCCCAGCAACGATAATGGTTCTCGAGACACTTGAATAATATGTTACAAATTCAATTCGTATTTTACCCATTTTGACGTACGAAAAACATCTCTATTTCTAGAAAATTTAGGTACAATTTTCTTCGGAATTTTTTTTTATTTTCTTGGAATCCCCTCACACGAAAACGCCTCAGAGTTTGTTGTAAGTGAAAATATATAAAGTATATACAAATAAGCTTCAAAGAACCTTATCCTGCCTACCAACCGAAGATTGTGCCACTTTTTTATTCTGTTTAAACGTTCAAAGGTGGATTGCGTGAACAATCATTTATCTACTAGTCTTTTCTTTACTTACAGAATAACATTGACGTTATATTCTACTCAAAATATGGAGCAGTCCATCTGGGGAAGTACCGAGGTGCTAAGTACTAAAGGTAAGGTCGAGTCTTACAGAAGATCACAGCTCAATCATACTACATTCAAGCAATGTTGTGTTCCTGTACTGGGTGAGGTGGCCAGAGCTTGTGAGGGACCTTGGGGATAAGGTCGGTACTTGTTTGCCGATCTAGTCTCAAAAAAAATTCCTTGTACTTGTAAAGATATGATTGATTAGTTAGACACATATGATTGATTGATTGATTCGGCATTTAACGTTCCACTTGCAGGCAAAGGCCTCTTATGTAATAAGTAGTCAAGTCGTCTGAGCTGACACCCACATTTTTTAATTTCTCATGGTCTATTTTTTTTAAAATCACAAATAGGCATTTGACCGCAATCTCACCTGATGTTAAGAGACGATGCGTTCGAAGGTGGAGCATGCCTGCCTAATAACAGCCTATTCACTCTGGCCTTGAAGGCACCCAGATTATGTCGTTCGGGAAACACAGATGCGGGCAACGAGTTCCATTCCTTAGCCGTGCGCATCAAGAAAGTAGTGCTAAAGCGTTTTGTGCGTGCAGGTGGCATATCGATGACATAAGGGTGGAACGATCGACCGCGCCTAGTGCCCCGATGGCAGAAGGTTGTTGGGGGAATTAGATCGTGCAATTCCTTTGTTTTTTTGTTTTGTCAATTTGTTTTTGTTTTTTTTTTTTTAATATCATCTGTTTTTTTCTATACATGATTGTTATATCACTACATAGTATAAAATAAAGTCGTTTCCTGCTGTCTGTATGCTTAGATCTTTAAAACTAAGCAACAAATTTTGATGTTGTTTTCTTTAGTCAATAGAGTGAGTCCTTCCCTTGTTTCTTTCAAACGCAAATTAAAGGAGCACTTTATTTCTCAAGTCAATTTACAATCATCTGCTTAGTAAATGTGTGAGTATGTAGTTATCTATAATATTATGTTATGTATATGTAGTATGTATATTATATGTATGTATGTGGTGTATATGTATATATATATATATATGTATGTATTATATGTTTATGTATTTATATTAGTAAGTATGTAATATATTGTTATGTAACTATTCTTTAGGTTGTTATTTCTTGAACTGTGTCCTCCGCTATATGACACTCTCTCTCATGACTATTGGTTGACTGGAAGAGATCTCTTCTAGGGATAAGTCCACCTTTGCCATCCACTATACATGTAATTTTCTGTATATTCTTTTTAGTGCAATAAAGTATATAATAATATATAATAGAGTGAATCCAACGAAAGGTTTATATTATGTATAATACATGCATAATATTTATAGTAGAGGAACACTGATAGTTTTAGAGGTTTCTAATGTAATGTCGTAAATAAACACATTTTTTGCGCATATAATTTTTACATTTATTTTATTTTATTACACATTATACATATTTACAAGTCACAACTTAAGAGCTAAATATTTACAGATAGTTTTGGTACAAATCATGTCCCTGTGGAATTTTGCCAAGAATGCTGGCAGCATTTCCCCGTTGAATCGCTATGCCGATTCTCTGGAAAAAAAAAAAGACGTGTGGCACTCGGGGACTGCCGCGGTAAAGCTATTGCATAGCATTTTGTATCAACTTATGCAATAATTATAATATTTATTTATTTTATTTATGCAGTATTTCTTTTTCTTTGATATTAATTCAAGTTACACTTTTTGAGCGTGGTGACCGATAAGAAAACAAATTTTTTTCTTTTATTAAAAAAATTAAATGCCAAATTTTATCCGGAAATAGTAACATTATAGGCAATATCATATTTGCATCAAATGAGTAATACGCTCAACTAGATAATAGTACTAACGCCGGTGCTATCCCATTCATGTAGGTCATATTTTTTATTTCATCACGCATTCATTGATAAATGCCGGCAAACTCGCGTCGAAGCTCAGACGTCAAGCGCACCGCCTAGCCGCGCCCCCGCGCCGCTAGTTTCGTAGAGTCGTACAATACGTCTAATCGCACGCACACAACGCCGTGTCGAAACTCGAAGACTGCCGAACTGAAACGACGTTAGACGATGCACGGCCTTCAAGCCACACCTCCGTGCCCGTCGGAGTGGGGAGCGTGAGGTTTTTTCGTTACTGAAATTCTTGAAAATGTCCCCGCGCTCAAGGCCCGCGAAAGAAGCTATGCAATAGCTTAAATGCACCAGCCCTCTTGTCACCAGTGGAGGCAATAAGGCGAGGAGTTATCTATTATTATTTTGTTTATTTTATATTTTACATTTAGTATCAGCATTGCACCCGTGCGAAACCGGGGCGGGTCGTTAATCATTTACTTCACTGATTTTATTCTTATAAAAAAATATATACCAAAATGTAACACTATTAACATTCTTAGTCTATAAAATACAAGGAGCTCTACTACGTTTATTTGTGAACTAGAAAACGTTACAAATGTCAGGCTCTTAAAGACATTCTTGAGATATCTCGGATTTTAGGACGGTCATAAATATGAACTTGTACGTGAAAGGACGAAAGTAAATTTAGGCATCACGAGAATAGATGTGAATTCCACAAATAGATTTTTGCATTTGCTTAAAAAAGAAAGACGTACTTACACGTACTTTTTTACTGTTTTTTGATAGATTCACAGATATTTTTGTCCAAAACAATGACGAATCGGTAAAATGTTTATTTAATATAGGGTATAAAAGTGTTATTTTAAACGTACTTTTTGGGAGTCTAAAATAGGAAGGTAAATAGTCCAGGACGTCACTCTTGCTATTTGGTTGGTTATTATTTCGCGTTAAAAATGTAAAGAAGGGTTTTTGAATAAAAAGTAATAATAATGTTGTCTTTAGGGTTTAACACGATTTTTGTAACGAAAAGTAGAAAAAAATACTAATTTGTATTAGTAATTTTGTAGTTATTTTTTATTTTTTTACTACTTGTTCACAAGCTTGGTTTTTCAAGCGTATTGTTGAAGTTATGTTTTTTTTTGGCACGTTAGAGAAAAATGATGAGAAGTATCGTCAAAAAAAACCCCACACCCTGAAGTTAGCTAGTCAACGCTGAAGAAGTTAGCAACGTGAAGTTAGCTAGCCAATAAAGTATAACTTCTTACGTGCGTACCTACATAAGTACCTACATACACACTTTTTTAATTTTGTATTCGTTTACAACTACGAAGAACACACTTGTAAATAACTATAACTTGATAAGCAACTAAAATATACATTGTTAAAAAGTGTGTGATATTTTGTTAGGTTTATTTACAATTGGGTTATTTCTGGTGACAGTTGGCGCAGGTCCGATCTCTTTCCGTGGTAAATATTTATATTAGATACACAAACATTTGGCGTCGACGTATTTACGATTGGAGCTGAGGATCTACCTTATTAGATTTGGAGTGTGTGCTTTCTAACTACAACAGTCAAACTATCAACACATTTTTGGGTATTTATTATGTTATATATATACTTATAAATAACTAGGTCGGGAAACTAGCGTACGGCTCACCTTATGTTAAGCGATTTTCGTAGCTTATAGATGTCTGTAACACCAGAATCATCGAAAGCGCGTTGTTGACCCCATCCCCAATTACTCCCAGGAGCTCACGTCCTCTTAGTCACCAACAGGAACAAAACACTGCTTGAAAACAGTATTATATATCTGTGATCTTCTGCAAGGTCGAGGTACTACCCCAGTCGGGCTGCTCCAAATTTTGAGCAGGAAATTTCCTGCTGTACCCTACCCCATTTTCAATCCATATTTATGTAGGAGTTCAAATAAAAATTAGTTTCTATAAAAACCTAAACAGTATGTTAAGAAAGGCGCTAATTCGCAACTCTGGTAAAGTTAGTTCTTAAAGAAGAAGATTTTAGGCTGTGAATCTTCAAACTAGTAATTATATTGGTTCGAATGCAAACATTATTATTAGTATTTGTTCTTAATACATTTATATTAAAATAAGTACTACTCCTAACAATTTAAGAAATAAATATTAAATACACTGTTTGAGGGAGTAAAACTATAATTTATACAATAGTTTGCATAGCCATATAAAATTAAAAAAAAATGTAGTTAAGTACAAAAATGATATTTCTATAACACTAGTTTCCCGGACAGATTTCGTTTTGTCGATAGTTAATAGTAAAAATTAAATAAATGTAACATTTTCCGAGTGATCACTTCTTTTTTTTAAATTATTAAAACCTTCCGTGTGCCTTAACATACAAAAAAATAAATCAGCCATATCGGTCAAGCCATTCTCTAGTTATGCGCTTAGTTTTTTTTTTTTTTTTTTTTTTTATGTTACGAGTACGGCAAACAAGCATACGGCTCACCTGATGGTAAGACCGTAGCCTATAGACGACTGCAACACCAGAAGCATCGCAAGCGCGTTGCCGACCCTATCCCCAATCCCCCCCAGGAGCTCTGGTCACCTTACTCACCAACAGGAACACAATACTGCTTGAAAACAGTATTGTTTAGCTGTGGTCTTCTGTAAGGTCGAGGTACTACCCCAGTCGGGCTGCTCCATATTTTGAGCAGGAAATTTCCTGCTGTGCCCTACCTCAGTTAAAGTAACATTCATTTTTATTTATATAGATAAAATAAATAGTCTAACTACCTTTTATATTTAATTTTGTAGTTCTGCTACTATGCATACCTTTATAAATAAATTATAAACATGTTATTATCTTATATTAATTCTCCAGAGACAAAACTCCATATCTTACTGTAAATGAAAGAACCATGTTATGCAGATATGCTAACGGTTAAAATGTTGTAGTGTTGAAAACTTCATAAAATTTATTTTTTTCATGTCTAGAGAAAGAGGTCCAGCAATGGGAGCCTGATTTTTTTTAGTCCATTTTAGATGCGCAATTTTTATGAAGATTCTTAATAACGAAAGTAAAATCATGTGACGAGTATTATATACCGTATAAAGATTTGAATAAAAGAGAGACAGGTTAAATCCATTCATCATTTTCAGCTCACGGACGCCCACTGCTGGGCATAAGCCTCCCCTTATGCTTTCCACGACGATCGGTCCTGCGCAGCACGCATCCAGCGGCTTCCCGCGACCCGGACCAGATCGTCGGTCCATCTCGTGGGGGCCTGCCAAAGCTGCGGCGTCCGGTACGCGGTCGCCACTCTAGTAACTTTCCGCCCCATCGGCCATCGGTTCTTCGAGCTATGTGCCCTGCCCATTGCCACTTCAGCTGTGCGATTCTTCGAGCAATGTCGGTTACCTTGGTTCTCCTACGGATCTCCTCATTTATAACCCTATCGCGTAGGGAAATACCGAGCATTGCTCTCTCCATCGCCTGCTGAGCGACTTTGAGCCTTCTTATGAGGCCCATATTTAGCGACCACGTTTCGGATCCATAAGTCATCACTGGCAACACACACTGGTTGAAGACTTTCGTCTTCAGACACTGCGGGATATTGGACGCGAAGATTTCCCGTAGTTTCCCGAACGGTGCCCATCCGAGTTGGATTCGACGAGAGATCTCATTCTTGAAGTTGGACTTACCTAGCTGTATTGACTATCCTAGGTATATGTAATGGTTAACAACTTCGAGAACAGTGCTCCCAATGCGAACTGGAGTGGGCGCGACATGGACGTTCGACATAATTTTTGTCTTGTCAATGTTCAGTTTAAGGCCCACTCTTTAGGGAACACTGAATCCATTACTAAGTGCGAAATACTATATTTTAACAGTATGTGTCTACGCATTCTGGTTAAAGCTTTTAGCATTAATTAAATTTTAGCTTTTCATCTAAGTGCCTTTTTTTATGAGTGTCGAAAACGTTTTATTATGAATTTTCACTTGTGATACTATTTTGAATAATTAAAACACAACTGTGTGTAGCAGGACTTATTCAGAGGTAGACCTCTGAATAAGTAGAATATTGTATGACCTGCGGTCAAGCGTGACCTTAAAAGTTCTACAAATATCTAAATACTTGCGAAGATAAGATTTTTATGTTTGTAAACGAATTATAAAAAAAAATAGCTTTAGATAGTGGGAACATATTGTAGCAGTCATCATAAAAATTGGCAGATTTTGTACTAGTTGTAGATTACAGAGCCACAGTACTCGATCTCATCTGTCCTTGTTTGTCTCCCCACTGTGTCACAGGGAGCACGTTAAACCATCGATCTCAGTTGTTATCATAAGTATGTACCTGACAGCCAACCCACAGTAGAGCAGCGTGGTATATTAAGCTCCAATCCTTCTCCTAGATGGAGAAAGAGGCCTATGCCCAGCAGTTGGATGATACAGGCTTAAACGATCGATCGATCGAGTAACGACTACGTGCGGTACAAAGCAGAGGGACATTTTCCCGCAATCGACCGTATCGTAGTCAGTAGTAGCAGTAGCGTAGCAGTATCGTAGCATTAGCGTAGCATTAACGTAGCAGTAGCGGTAATGGTACCGACAGCGGTTGTCGTAGCGCTCGTAGCAGTAGCTGCAGTAGTAATACTAGTACCCCAGTCTAAGCACAGGTTAAGTTTAATTAATGTGTTTATTTGTGACTTTATTTAAAATAATTCTGTATTTCCAATTCTCATTTTCCTACTAGATTGAACTAGCCGAACTAAACGCACAAGTATGACCTAAGGAAAGGCATCTAATTCTATATATATTGTGAATGTATTAGTGTCTACCTTGCTGGCGCATTATTATAAATAAATAAATATAGAAGATGGAAATATCAAATTTTTCTTGAGTAAAATTCTCATATCGCGCCTTTTCACGGGTTAAATAAAAGTAATTTTTTTAACATTGAAATAATCATAGCCAGGCCAGGAATTTTTCAGCCAACTTTTTCGTGTTTTTTTTTTCCTAATATATTAAAATAAATATTAAATGACTTACACCCTTTAAACAAATGAGTGAAATTCGTCTTTGGGCCGGATCGCTTACATATTGACCGTAATCAATTTGAAACTTTATAATTGACATTTTATAGTTTTTGCATCTAATTCATATTCTAAACACACTTAAACACTTAACTTATCCTCCATAGCATTATAACCCTACGTATGGGATTCAAAAAAGCGCAGGCCATTAGAATTTTCTTATTAGAGTTAGGGTACGGTAAAAAGTTTTATCAAGGTCTAAAAACAAAATTGGCAGTGATTAAGTACTATTATGTTATTTTCCTTTATTTAGTTTGATAAAGCAAAGATGAAATATTAATGAAATATTAAAAATATTATAATTTATACACACATAGATACAAATAATATGTATGGTATACATTTGACACTTGAAGGAAATTTTATAATTTTCCTGTGGCAGGACTACTGGAAGAGATTCCATCGTGGGATAAGTAGTGCCTTTGTACCAGCATTGTTTATAAGTGCTATTTCCTATTGTTTTCTAGTGTACATAAATTGTTAAATAAATAATAATAAATAATAAATTAAAAATCTATACTTCTATACTAATATTATAAAGAGGTAAAGTTTATAACTTTGTTTGTATATACGGGGTAATCTTCGCAAATACTGATCCGATCATGAAAATTCTTTCGCTAACAGAAAGCTACACTATTCAGGAGTGACAAGATAAAAGGAAAAAGATAAAAATATATAAAGATTTTAAATCAGCAGGATTTGAACCTGCGCCCTCTGACGTGCCGTGTCAACAATTCAATCTAATCAAGCATTATTATTTGCCTTAGAAATTAATTGGTGATTTTAAAACATTTATATTTATCTGATTTGCTGAAAATAGTGAGAGTGTATTGGAACATATCAAATTTCACCGTACCCTTCTTATGTGAAATGGATTATAACGCCCAACGAAGTGGGCACGGGTCGGCTAGTAATATATAAAGCTGAAGAGTTTGTTTGTTTGTTTGTTTGAACGCGGTAATCTCTGGAACTACTGGGCCGATTTGAAAAATTCTTTCAGTGTTAGATAGCCCATTTATCGAGGAAGGCTATAGGCTATGTGTTATCACGCTAAGACTAATAGGAGCGGAGTCTAGTCGGAAGCTAGTTATATATAAACAACAAACATGACTGTATGAATCAAGGAAATTTGAATCAGTAAACAAACGTAGTAAAACATCCCATTTCCAATCCGCTAAAGTAATATAATAGGTAAACATAATTACGAGTTTATCGTTTATTCTCTTTCTTTTATGAATTATTTAAAACAATTTTTCCCAAGATATATATTTATTATTTATCATAAAGCGATAGTAAGATTACGTCTCGTTATTAGATTTACAACACCAAAGATTTTATGTAATAAAAAATATTTATACGGAAAAAAGACGTGAGAGTGAAAATATTGAGTACTAGCAGGTAAATAGAAGATTTTATTTAATTTACTTTTCGAATTTGTCTGAAATCGGAAGAATTGTTCAAAGGAAACGTGGAAATAATAAGAGAATAAATAACGTTAGGTATTTGATTTAACTTTTCTGCAATTGATTTTGTTCGCGTTGATTTCGAAATGAAATGAATTTATTTATTTGGCCATAACGTGAAAATACACACTTAAAGAACGATGAAAAATATCAACATTCTCAAAAAAAGGCTTACGAAAAAAATTAAAGTAGCAAAAATATCAATCAACTAAAAAATGTCAACATCTAAACATTAGGTATATTACAAACGTAGGTGATATGCCTAGTGTTTGTAACGGCCTTAACTTAGTTACAATATTTAAGGAACACTAAATCGTATTGTCTTGATAGACATTACCTTACTATTAATTCCTCGGTTTTATTAAATATACATAACGCTACGCGATAAATACATTAAAATAATGTCCTTAGTGTAGGCCGAAAGCCGCAGGAAAAAAGGCGGAGGAAAAAACTCTCGGATTTTTTTTTAATTTTAAAATCATAGACAAAAAATAAAAATCACAACGAGTCAGCCAATCGTGCTTACTGAAATCACCACATGCCACCTGCTCACAACATTTGTAACTATATTTATTTACAAGGCGGCTCGTAGACATAGCCTGGTCAAGCTTCTAAAATCACATATCTTAACTTCTAAAATCCCATGTCTTAACTTCTCTCAGAGATTTTTCACATCCCATTATCCCATATCTATACTAATAATTTAATAAAGTTGAAGAGTTTGTTTGTTTGATTGTTTGTTTGTTTGAACGCGCTAATCTCAGGATCTACTGGTCCGATTTGAAAAATTCTTTCAGTGTTAGATAGCCCATTTATCGAGGAAGGCTATAGGCTATATATCATCACGATAAGACCAAAAAGAGCGTAGCACCAATGAAGAATGTTTCAAAATGAACCCCAATAAAACGAAGTATATGATAATTGGCACGCGAAAGCAGGTACAGCAAGTCAAGGACTTTGATCCACTGATTACTGTTAATGGCTGCAGAATCGAAAGAGTATCAGAAGCTCGTAATTTGGGGCTTCTAATGGATGAAAATCTGCGATTCGAAGGACATGTTTCAAAGTTAGTACGTAATTGTTTTTTCCGGTTGAAAGTTTTGTACCGTATTAGGAACTCACTGAGTGAAGAACTACGCATTAGACTGTGTGAAGCTTTGGTCCTCTCTCAGTTTAACTATGTCGATGCTGTTATAGGTCCAAGGCTATTAGAGCGCACAAAAAGATCAATACAACGTGTTCAAAACGCCTGTGCACGTTATTGTTTTCATATACCGCGGCGGGATCACGTTACTCCTTTCATAAATCGGGCATCTATATTAAAAATGGAAAGTCGTAGGAAGTTACATCTCGCCACAATGCTGTTTGGCATAATCAAACATGGTGTGCCTGTGTATTTATTTGAAAGGTTGGAATGGACAAGAGACATTAACACCACACATAGTACACGATCTACTCACTGCAATCTGTCTTTGCCGGTTCACCGCACAGCAGCATTTAGGGGTTGCTTTAAGTACGCAGCAACCAAGTGCTGGAACAACCTCCCTCCTCCTCTGCGGGACCTTTGTACTAAAGCCAGCTTTAAGCGCCAATATAAAAAGTATTTGTTGGAGGTACAAAAGGATGATTAATTTTTTTTCTTTGTAGCTGTGTTTTTTTTTTTCTCTTTCTTGTTTCTTGCAAACGTTTATGTGAGTATAATGTAATGTGACTTTTCTAAATATAAGTATTTTATTTTGGGAACGATTTTTGTAGTGCCAGTATTTATAAATAAACTAATAAATTCTATATGTATCCATTTATAAGTATATATAATATGCACATATGTATATGAGTATATATTCATATTTTTAATTTTGCATGTTGTCCATATCACACTTTTTTCCTTTATTAGTATATGTTATTTTGTAATATCTTATATTATATATAGTCCTTAGATTCCTATGTTTATGTATGTATCCATGTCTATGTGTTTTTTTCATCAGAATGCCGCCAAAATATAATAAAACTTAGGGTGGTCCTGAAAACCAGTGTTAGGACTAACAGTCCTAACGTAAACTGAGGTCGCACCTTTTTGTGAGACATGCTGCAAACATATAATGTATTAGTTAAATAGTTTTTATCAATAAGTCTATGTTGTATTTTTTTTTTCTTTTCGTCTTTATTTACGTTCTCTTTCTTGTCTTTGTTATAAATTATGTACTATGTGTTTTTTTTTGTTGTATAATTTTAAATTGATGCAGTATGTTTCTCACGAATAAATTTATTATTATTATTATTATTATTATAAAATCGGTTTTTTTTCCTTTTGAGAGCTTCCGCTGCGTGAACCGTTAAAGTTTCGCACAAATCATGTAGGACAGAATTGGTCCTATTCCACGCAGAGAAAGTCGCGCGCAGAAGCTAGTATATTATATAACGGAGAGCCCTTTTCAGCAGAATAATAATGATAGCAATATCAGCCGAATTGATATATGCATAGCAAAATACCATAGGACATTACGAGTATAATAGAAGTAGCTGAAATAAACTACGCGTACGACCAGGCTTAAATAACGGTACCTATAACTTTACTATACTTCATAAGGTCAGGTAATTCACATTGCTAAATTGGGTGTTATGATAGCAATAATTGTACCGATAATTTTAACAGAACCCCAGAGGTCAGTAGTGTTCTTAATAGTCAAAGTTGTAAACTCCATGGCGGATTGCGGATATGTTCACTTCCATGAGTACGATCGCTATCAGGTATTTATTATAACAACCGGGACCGACGGCTTAACTTGCTCTTCGAGGCACGGTGAGGAGATCCACAAGGACTGACATCCAAACTGGAAATAAATATTTGTACTAATATAATAAAGCTGAAGAGTTTGTTTGTTTGTTTGTTTGTTTGTTTGAACGCGCTAATCTCAGGATCTACTGGTCCGATTTGAAAAATTCTTTCAGTGTTAGATAGCCCATTTATCGAGGAAGGCTATAGGCTATATATCATCACGTTAAGACCAATAGGAGTGGAGTCCACGCCGACGAAGTCGCGCGCAGAAGCTAGTATTTGTATAAAATACAAACATCAATTCCGAGCGGGAATCGAACCAGCAATCTATCAGTGTTTAGGCGACTACTCGCACCACTCCGCCAGAGTGGTTGTCTTTTATTGTATTTCTGATATAAAAGAATTGTGTGAATTGTTATATGAGAATAAATATTTTTGACCTGAAGTACAATAATTGTGTTTGCTAGCAAACGAAAAAAACCGACTTCAATAACATCGACAAGTAATACAACGTAAGTAGACGAAAAAAATTAACAAACACACTAGTTGTCACTACGATTTTCAAGGGTTTCCTTCGATTTCTCTGGGATTCCATCATCAGATCCTGGTTTCCTTATCGTGGTACTTAAGTTGGGATATCTCCTTTCCAACAAAAAAATAATTATCAAAATCGGTTCATAAACGACGAAGTTATCCCCGAACATACATAAAAAAAAAGAAATTTATACGGTCGAATTGAGTAACCTCCTCCTTTTTTTTTGAAGTCGTTTAAACAAAAACAAAGAGATTTATAGTGTATACTACGATTACAGTATTATTTGATAACTAGTAAAGATAAAATATTACATAGAAAAAAAAACTATCAAATTCCATAAAAAAGAACATCTGTTCACCAAATAGAATTTTATCTTGATCAATAAAAACTACTTGTAGATGTATTACCTATAGAACTGTCAAACAAATATAATATAAAAGAACTTAAGATTATGAGCTCTGTTATATTAATACATTAAGTAGGCCCTCCATTTTATTACATTATTTTACTTTTATTGTACTTTGAAGTTATTAGGTTTTTATTGAAGTTGACAAAAAACTACATGTTGTAAGTTATTAAAAATAACTTAAATCTATACTAATATAATAAAGCTGAAGAGTTTGTTTGTTTGATTGTTTGTTTGTTTGTTTGAACGCGCTAATCTCAGGATCTACTGGTCCGATTAGAAAAATTCTTTCAGTGTTAGATAGCCCATTTATTGAGGAAGGCTATAGGCTATAAATCATCACGCTAAGACCAATAGGAGCGGAGTCCACGCCGACGAAGTCGCGCGCAGAAGCTAGTAAAATATAATATTAATTATGTTCAAGTTTTAATATCTTTCATATTGAAAATTAAATTTCAAGAAATGTTGAAGATAACTTCTAACATTTTTAATTATAATTGTGTTTGCTCGCAAACGAAAAAAAAAGCCGAATTCAATTACATCGACAAGACGTACAGCGTAAGTAGACGAAAAATAGTCAATGCTTCAGTCTGTAATATTCCACTACTGCGCATAGGCCTCTTTCCCCATGTAAGAGAAGGATTAGAGCTTAATCCACCACGCTGCTCCAATGCGCGGGTTGGCGGATATATTCCCTACTACGAGTAACGATCGCTATCGGCTGTACATGATAACAACCGGGACCGACAGCTTTACGTGCTCTCCAAAGCATGGTGGGGATACCTACAAGGACTGCACAAACATCCAGACCACGGCAAACATCTGTATGGCCAATAAAAATGTTTCTCATGTGCGGGTATCGAATCCGCAACCGCTAGCGCAACAGCCACAAAACAGTTCTGTGACCGTTGCGCCACCGCGCCGTCGTATAAATATACTAGCTGTGCCCGTGATTTCATCCGTGTTGAATTTAATAAAAAAGTTATTGTTCAGTTTGCAGAGTTATAAAATAAATACATTTCTAAAATAAGAGAAGCTTACGATACTCATTATTACATCAGCTA
Organism: Melitaea athalia; assembly: GCA_905220545.2. Lineage (NCBI taxonomy): Eukaryota > Metazoa > Arthropoda > Insecta > Lepidoptera > Nymphalidae > Melitaea > Melitaea athalia. The sequence goes on from HG992180.1 coordinate 21,940,011, forward strand.
TCTGCCAGTGAAAGTCCCGTCAAAATCGGTGCATTTCAGAAATTAGCCGGAACAGATAGACAGACAGACAAAAATTGTAAAAATGTTATTTTGGTATATTTACCGTATATAGGTACATCCATATGCATTTAGTAAAAAGCGGTTATTTTAATATTACAAACAGACACTCCAATTGTATTTATTTATATAGATGAATAGATATACCGATGTTTAAGGATTAGGTATATATTTATTAAACTACATTACGCCATTAACATATCTAAAAACAAAGAAATGACAATACTAATTTATCATTCCCTCCTTCATAATTCCTTATTGATTTTTAACTATTTTACTGTTAAAATTATAATAATTAAGATTTCCTAAACGTTTAATCGACCGCCTGTGTTGAAGGGCCTACACGGTACACGCGCCACTACACCCGACCACATCTAATGTGAATAGATTGTTATAAATTTATTTACTGGTCCAAATCGTAAACATTTCCGCCCTAAAATTGATGAATTCCAATCCTCCAGATGGGATTTTTATCGCACGCTCATTTCGGTTCCGTTTATAACGATTCAGAAAATCCTATCTCATTTAAGTCGTGGATTCGAAGTTTTATCGTTCTTTGAGAAAAAAATTTCTACTTTGTAATTACGATGCGGAAGACGAATGTTGCGTGAGTGTTCTTAAAAAGTATTGTAACTTTGTAATCTATCTTTCGGTAATTCTTGTTTTATTTACGTTACTTGCATTATAATGTATAACACATTTTATTTTGATTTTAATTGTTGGCGATATAAGATAAAATTTATGTTGAGTAAATAGAGACCAATTATTAAAATCAAACTGTTTATATTTTTAAGTTATAAAAATAATTTAAATATAGGTACTTATTAACAAAGACATTTGAGGTAGCCTAGACGATATATTATCAGAAAATTAATTGAGTGATCACAGGGTTTTAATCGATGTCAGCTAAACTAAATCTAGCTTCCACTCTCCAGCTCAAAAGTTTATACACGTAGCCTTTACCGTATGTCTTGATCCTTATAAATCTCATTTTACGATTGATACAACTTTAATGATATCTCTTTTAAAATGACAGTACCTGGGTGACCGAGCCTAGCTCGGTATTTTCATTTTTTTTTTGTTTTTTTTTTTTTTTAATTTTATTTAAATAATAAATCACGAGTGAAATTAAAAAAAAAAGAAAAAAATTAATCTGGAGACTGAGATTCGAACCCGGGTCAACACGATTTGACACCCGCCGATTTCCTAATTACGCTATTATAGGTATATTGACAGTTGGTGAAATTAAGCTTCGTATTCTAATGATATTTTTTCATTGCCTAAAAACAGGGATAAAACGACATTTTTTTTAAATGAATCCTAGCTAGATAAATTTTTCGCCCCCGAAATCCCCTGCATACTAAATTTCACGAAAATCGTTGGAGCCGATTCCGAGATTCAGATTCTATATATATATATATATACAAGAATTGCTCGTTTAATAGTATAAGATAAGATACGTGACTTAGAAATATCTGCTAAAAGATTGAAGAGAGGAGAGCTATCTAGTATCTAGGTGAGTTTGCGTTATCAAAGTCATCCACGTTAATTAAAGGAAACAAATAGCCTAAAAATAGTCAAAGCCTTCCTTGGTAAGTGGGTAATCCAACACAAAAATAATTTTTCAATTTGAACCAGTACAGTTAATAGACCAAACTTTTCAGCGATGGTAAACGTGTTTAAGCTTGTTTTGATGGGATATTTGTACAAGATTCAATAATTATAAGATTCATTTGATGCTAAAGAGCGCGAACGAAAGCGAGTATCTAAATTTAGAAAATGAACAAACAGTTTAGTTAATTTAGAAAAATAGAATAAAAAATATTTCAGAAAAAAAAATTTACAAATCATTTAACATAATTATGTATATACGCACGGTCAAGGGTTTTAAGATTAGACTATAATATAGATGTATTAATATTACATCCAGACTCAGGGTGGAAATCGAACCCACGACACTTGAGCAGGCTTAACGGGGCTGTTTGCTCACTGGTCAGGTGCCTTTATAATTAAAACGATTACTATTTTTGCACATTTACAAAAAAAATCTACCTATTTCAATTAGGAAATGGGTATATCAATACGTATAAGTAAATACGCGTTAGCAACGATTACTCAAATAGTAATCATTAAATCTCGATCAAAAAGGACCACGTCACAAACATCATCTTTCGATTAAAAAAGAATCACCAAAATTGGTAGACCCAGTGAAAAGTTATGCGGTATACTTACCTAATTATAACCTTTTTTTTTCAACGAATCAAATAAGAATAAAAAAGTACCTATGTGTGTCAGTTTCGACAAAGGACTGGAGTTTACTCCTTTAATCGACTGCCTAAATAGGCACAAAAAAGACATTCTAGTTTAAGAAAAAGATTAATACCATATCAAATGGTAAATAAACGAATCAAGTAACGCCATCTATCAGGCTTATTAGAAAACATCGTAACGCCATAAGCTATAGACGGAACAAAAACGTAACGTAGTCTTATATGAAAATCGATTGTTCAGGAGTTAACTCCAATAAAATAATAAGACTAAACTTCACTATACTATCAAAACTTAAATTGACCTTGCCGTTCGCATCGTAAATGCTGGTAAAATATAATACCTACGAGTATATTTAACATGAGCAGCTAAAAGTGCTATGAAACTTCACTCCCATCACAGATCGTCAGCATCAGCTGTTTAACACGATTTCATACTCTATAATAATAGCGGGCCATATTGTTTCTTAGGTTTAGCTTCAATAAAAAAGTGTGTGTGTACTTATGTACGCACTTGAGAAGTTATACTTCAAGCTAGAGTATTAAAATACTTCCAAAATAATTCCACAACGCCATCTCTCAGAAATGCTAAAAACTAGGTACTTTAGTGGCGGCATCTATTCATGCATGCTTGAACTACGTAGTTCCGTTTGCGGATAGTAAAAATTTACTATCATCATTTTTCTCTAACGCTCCAAAAGAAGTACCTACCTATAACTTCAAAAATTTATTTAGGTACAAAAAGTTAGTGACTACGAAATGGTTCTCGTGTCTTACCTATTTAATCAACGTGACCTTGAGTAAATAAACGATCACACGGACCATTAAATGTTCACGAAAGTGTCACTCAATTTGATCACTCGAGAATTATGTTGGAGTGATAGTTGCTCGAGCTAGGTGCTCGTTTCGACAGATCATCAATTAGAATTAAGATTGTATTGACAATATCTACACGAATCATGCAATAATCATTTTGTTCTATGGTGAAATAAATTACATTTAAATCATTGTTTGGATTGGAGTAAACCTGAGTGCCTAGTGCGAGTTTTGTTTAATTCGCCTCCCAGAAACGCGCGTACCTATAGGTACCTAAATATTATTTTGTATGGGAATTAAAACAGAGCAACCTAGACGTAGACAATAAAGAATAGAATACGATACAATCGATACAGAGTCATCTAGCGGCAAACGCGAGAACTAGGTTGCACTGTTTAAATTTTCTGATGGAAAAAAACCTAATTATCATTGAATACCCCAAAAATCAACACTATTCTGGTAAGAAATCAGATTTTTATCTGCTTTATTATTTAATAAATATCTCACTTAAAATTCAAATTAATTAAAACATTCACTTCAGCCTGAAAAATCCCACAGTTGGGCATAGGCCTCTTTTCCCATGTAGAAGGATAAGAGCTTAATTCACCACGCTGCTCCAAATCGGGTTGGCGGATATATTCCTTACTATGAGTAACGATCGCTATCAGGTGTACAGATAACAACCGGGAACAACAATTAAAACATTAGTTCTCATTTAAAAAGTAATTGAATTTTTTTTTGTAAGTATAAACAAACAAATTTCTTTATAAAATACATATTTGTCAAAAACAAGTATCTGTTTCGAGAGAGAATCGAGTGTATGGTGTTTTTTACCGCTACCCCAGAATAGTCATCATCATTCTTCGAAAACTATAAATTTAGTAGTATTATTATGGTAATAATAATCTTAGGCGCGAATCTCTGTTTAACTGCTACGATTTTTCATTTTTTACCTTTGAGCGCCATCTAGTGACATTTTCATGAACCTTTTACTTATTTAAACTCAACGTCAGACTGTTCTTCCTCAGCGAAATGAATATGCAACGCACTTAATCCGAAAATAATGTCATAGATGGCACTAGTAATTATTATAGTATGTATATTTTTTACAGGTAGGTAGGTTTTTTTTAATTTCTTTTGATTGCAATTTAATAATAGTCCAAGAGCGTTAATATTATTATTTCTAGGCTACAACCATTAAAAAATAAAAGTAGAATTAAATTATAATTCTGGAATTATTAACTATTTTTATCGACTTATGGCATCAGAAAGCTATATATTTAAAATATTAAAATTTTTACGGCACGTTCACCTTCAAAATATCATTCAGCAATTTTGTACTCCTCGTGTGGTGAGAACTTGGGGAGGCCTTTATCCAGCAGTAGACTGCGATAGGCTGTCGTGACGTAGGTACTCTTTATGAATCACATGCATTTAAATATTCGCAAAAAAAAGACCCGGACACGAATAATTGTAACACTGTTACAAATCCTATAAAATAACGTTATCTAACCACTAATATTATGTTGAATCCTAGTCCTAGTCCTAGTAATATTATAAACGCGAAAGTTTGTTTGAATGGATATTGGATGCATGTTTGTTTGTTACTCTTTCACGCAAAAACTACCGAATGGATTTCAATGAAAGTTCACAATAATATAGGTAATACATTAGAATAACACATATAAAAAAATATAATAATAATATAATATATAAAATTATATTATTATTATATTATATTATAGGCTATAATTTTTAAAGACAGCGTTTGAATTGTCTAAAATATAACGATAATTGTCAAGTTAGTCGGAAAAAAATCTGTCATAAACGAATTGTTTATATTTATTTAAAAGAATTAGGGAGAAAAACGAAATGTAGCGCAAAATAATGATTAAAGTTAGCGTTAGCCCAAAGTAACTATTCCACGCGGACGAAGTCGCCGGCAGAAGCTAGTTGCTAATATAATTATATCTACAAAATTTTCAAGCAAAAATAATTCATGTAAGCTGAAAAAGAAACACATAAAGTAAGAAAAAAAACTTACATGTCAAGTGTTTTAATTGATGCCGCGTTGGCGCAACGGTCACAGCACTGGTTTGTGACTGTTGCGCTGGCGGTTGCAGGTTCGATCTCCGCACATGACAAACATTTTTTTGTATCGGCCATACAAATGTTTGCCGTGGTCTGGGCGTTTGTGCTTGTCCTTCTAACCGTGCCTCGGAAAACGCGTTAAGCTGTCGGTCCCGGTTGTTATCATGTAAACCTGATAGCAATCGTTACTCATAGTAAGGAATATATCCTTTAACCCGCATTAGAGCAGCGTGGTGGATTAAGCTCTGATCCTTCTCCTACATGGGGAAAGAGGCCTATGCCCAGCAGTAGAATATTACAGGCTGAAGCGTAAGTGTTTTAATCGTCTTTATATTTAACACTAGCTTCTGCGCGCGACTTCGTCGGCATGGACTCCGCTCCTATTGGTCTTAGCGTGATGATATATAGCCTATAGCCTTCCTCGATAAATGGGCTATCTAACACTGAAATAATTTTTCAAATCGGACCAGTAGATCCTGAGATTAGCGCGTTCAAACAAACAAACAAACAAATAATCAATCAAACAAACAAACTCTTCAGCTTTATTATATTAGTATAGATATTATTTGACAGAAAAAGCGACATAAATTTTTATAAAACCACATCAAATGTTCATCTCATAATTAAAACTTTTGATGGGAGCGATAAAATTTTATGCAAATCAAGGATGGGGCCACATACCGACGGGCTTTGAATAATTAAATCTTGGTCTCGGAAAAAATTGATAGCAATACGGAGGCAATCCCCGGTATTGGAGACGTGACCTGTTACCGAAATTTATCGGTTAAATTTATTTATTACCGGTTTTTATCGGTATCATTTATTCAAGTAGTTTTAATTTCAATAAAACATTCGCCTTATTACAAAAAAAAGACTTAGTACCGTGATTAAATCAAGACTAAGAAGTCCAGATTTGTTACGGTATTAACGTTAGTCCTCGCACTAAAATTCATTCTTATTACAAATCGAGTACCAACTGTGGTCTATCTAGTACCTAAGATAGTCCCTGCCGCCCTGTTTTAAATTGTATCCACAGATGGATGAGCAACAAATCATTCAATTCATTCGTTCAGTATTTGATTAGTATGGTACACCGTTCCTTTTCATTTAAAACTTGCTAATTTTATAGTAAAAATAATGAAGAATAACATCAATATTTTTGTTAATAAAATTTATTGTGTTATTTAAAACATCTGAAATCATTACTACTTTGTACTTAGAAGTAGGGTAATTTTAATTCTTGTTTATTACACACATGTATTTCTCAGTTGTTTATATAGCTAGCGTATAAAGGAATGAAATACAAAGCGCGCGTAGTTTTAGTTAATAATGTTATCGAAATGTTTATAATTATGTAATGTGTCGAGTCAACAGTACAGCCACTATTGTTCATTGATTCTTAATATACGGTATGTTGCTCTTAAGAATATGATATTTTTGTTGTAAATTTGTGTGCCACGAACGTTACTTGTGCTGTGAAATGTATAAACAAAAGAAAAAAAAGTGGTGATAATAATTGGACTTCTGAAGAAAAGGTTAGTTTATTTATTTAATTCAAACATACATGAAGCATATCAGAATTAACTCGAGTTATTACATATTATATAAAATAAGTACATCAATGACAAAATACAATACAACAAAATTACAGAAATAGAATTTTAAATTACATAAGGATAAGTAATTATTTTAAATGTTTGTCCAAATCAACATATATCTAGTTCATTTAATTACCTTTCAATATAATTAATACCAATTTTCATGTTATACTAGGAAATATTACGTCAACTTCTCGACGTTTTAAGGTTAGTACTGAAGTTAAACTAGGGGTCACAGTGTTTTAACTTTAGTACCACAGATAATTCTCGTATTAGCGTTAAACTCGTTTTTGTAATAACGTTTATTTTAGTCCAGCAGTTAAAGTTGGTATTAAACTCAGTACTATATTTAGTCTTCGTTTTGGAATAAGGCGGTATATATTTAGTGGCGGCTTAACCATGAAAAAGTTTATAATGAAAAATAAGTTTCCAAAAGGCTTTAAGAGCATGATATGGAATGTGTCGTTTTCTTCAATTAATGAACTAAAATTTTAAATTCATATTTACGCATGAAAATCTATGCAAATAAATAAAGTTGGAGTGTATGTTTTTAATATTAAAATAACCGCTTTTTACTAAATGCATATGGATGTATACACGGTACATGTACCAAAATAACATTTTTTACAATTTTTGTCTGGCTCTATTTCCGGCTAATCTCTGAAACGGCTGGACAGATTTTGACGGGACTTTCACTGGCAGATAGCTGATGTAATAAGAAGTAACTTAGGCTACTCGTATTTTAGATATTTATTTATTTTATAACTCTGCGAACTGAACAATAACTATTTTGTTAAATTCCACGCGAACGAAGTCGCAGGCACGCTAGTATCTAATAAATATTGTGAAAAAGGATAACATATCAAATCTTTTTTATCTGTTTAATACGACATCCGTCAAATGACGTTATCTACAACCGATGAAAGAGGCCTTAAGAGTCTGATTCATAGATTTCTAATAAAAAAAGTTCTAGCAAATATCATACTGATTAGTTATCTGGGACTTTACCGAGAGATAAAAAAGTGCTCATCTTAATTCGACTAATAAACTATAACTTTAAGTTGTATTGCGACCAGACATATCTAAGAGTTACAATGAAATTATTAATAACTATTGGACACCGATATGTAGTTATCAACAATCTTATACTTATAAACAGGCCCTAAGGAACTAAAATAATAATTATATAAAATAAGATATATTATATATGATATTGGAGATATATTTTTGTGTTCACTTTCAAATTTCAAAAGTAACATCACTGAATTTTTGAATTAATGAATTGAATTTGTTTAACTTATATAAAATTTGTTTTATTTGGATTATTATTATATTGAATTGGATTTTTTTTACTTAGATTGTTAATTTTTAAGAATTCAATTGCACGTGTTTTAATTTTTGTTTAATTGTTAAATTACTATGTAAATTTATATCACATTTTTAATTTCTGCTTCCTGTTTGTATAGATTATTATTGGAAACTTAATTGGTTTGTGAACTATCTTGTTGTTATCTCTCATTTTATGTGTTACGTTATACTGTTTGTTTCCCAAACACGAATAAAATAAAATAAAATAAGGAAGAAATAATAAAAATAATATATATTCCTAGAAATAAAAGATTGCACATTTAGTAAAAGTAACGCTGCATATAAAATCAGAATACATCTTAAATCACACTAGGTATTTGTAGTCGAAAACGTTGATTTAGACAAATCGATATCCAGGTGAGCGAAAATACCATTACGAAGAAGTACACTGATAAAAATACATATAAAAAATTTACGAGAGATTTTTTCATTCTTTCGCAGGTTATCCATAAAACATTGATAAGACGAGTGGAACAGTCTTAAAGGTGTACTCGAGAATGCTATCAGTAAACACGGAATAATATTCTTCATAAAACTGCGTAATAAAAACGCAGTAGATTTTTATGGCATTGCAATAAAGACGCGTTTTGTACGGTCTGAGGGTAGATATGGGAAAGTATAGCAATTGTACGATATTGTCATGACGATATTCTTTATTTATATGTTCATAAAATTCTGTCTTTTAAACAAACACAGATTTTCGAGATGGTAATAAGAGTCAATGGTAAGCAACGAGAAAAACGGCTTTCTTTATTACGTCGTTTTATTTCCCTATAATAACTTGCGAACATATCTTTTGTGAGGTTTTTTTTTTTTTATATGTAACTAGGTTGGCAAACAAGCGTACGGCTCACCTGATGGTAAGACCATAGCCTATAGACGCCTGCAACACCAGAAGCATCGCAAGCGCGTTGCCGACCCTATCCCCAATCCCCCCAGGAGCGATGGTGAGGTGGCGATAACTATCAACTACACGCGACTTTTCAGGGAAATTCATGGTTATTCCTTATCCGAAATATCTGTGCCTGAAGACCAAATCTTGTGACCCAATTGGACTTTGACGCTGGGACTCATAAAGTACGGGATCAGCCGGCGAACGAAAAAGTAATAATGAAATAAGGAGATACGCAAAAGTTCAACTATACTCAGCTCAGCTCAGTCAGTCAGTCAGTCAGTCAGTTCAGCCTATTGCAGTCCACTGCTGGACATAGACCTCCCCAAGTTCGCGCCAGACATCCCGGTTTTCCGCAATCCTCATCCAGCCTACACCGGCAATCTTACGAAGATCGTCGGTCCAACGGGCCGGAGGACGTCCCACACTGCGTTTGCCAAGACGCGGTCTCCACTCCAGGACACGTCTGCTCCAACGGCCATCGGTCCTGCGACACAGATGACCAGCCCACTGCCACTTCAACTTGCTAATTCTGTGGGCTATGTCGGTTACTTTCGTTCTCTCGCGGATAGTCTCGTTTCTAACTCTATCTTTGAGACAAACCCCAAGCATAACCCGTTCCATTGCGCGTTGAGCGACTTTAAACTATATATTATACTTAGCGCAATGCTTATCAAAGCTAAAGACTCTGTAAGTAGAATACAATTGTCGAGGAACTCTATTAGTGCTCCTGGAATCCCACACCGCAAAACTCACACTGAGTGAGAGACTAATTAATGTACATGATTATATGTAACTAGCTTCTGCGCGCGACTTCGTCGGCGTGGACTCCGCTCCTATTGGACTTAGCGTGATGATACATAGCATATAGCCTTCCTCGATAAATGGGCTATCTAACACTGAAAGAATTTTTCAAATCGGCCCAGTAGTTCCAGAGATTACCGCGTTCAAACAAACAAACAAACAAACAAACAAACAAACAAACAAACAAACAAACAAACAAACAAACAAACAAACAAACAAACAAACAAACAAACAAACTCTTCAGCTTTATATATTAGTATAGATTACATTAAGGAACAATGTACGTATCGTAGAATTTTCGTTGATTTTTAACTCGGACTTTGTTTAGATTTGAAAGATTACGTTTTATTTGTTACTAGCTGCTGCCCGCGACGTCGTCTGCGTGCGTTCACTGCTCGTTCCCCGTACGTAGGTGATAGCGTGATAATATGTAGCCTATGTTCTGACCCGACTTCTTAATAATATTCGTGCCAAATTTGAAGTAAATCCATGCAGTACTTTTTGAGTTTATCCCGGACATACATACAGACAAACAGACAAACAGACAAAAATCAACAAATAAAATCTTTATAATTTCCTCAGGTGTGGGTAACACAAAAATAAAAATAAAAACAGACAAAAATTCTAAAAACTATATTTTTGGCTTCGGTATCGATTGTAGATCACACCCCAAGTATTCTTTTAAAAAAATATTCAATGTACAGTTTTGACTTTCCTACCATTTTATTATAATTATGTATAGATTTAATTATTCTTTTTTATTAATACTCTGTTGCTTGTTCCTGTGGTAAGCCACTTAATGCCGGAAAATTTCGTGTCAAGATGTATGTTCAAGATAAACTCCGAAAATACTGAACCAATTTTTATCAAATTTTGAAAGCATCTGTAATTTGTTGTTTTTATCTCAATATTATTTGTTAAATTCTAAATAAAATGTTTATTAAACGACTTTAGTGTGTATTTATCGGTTACTTCTATGGTGATTTAGCATCTAAGTTGCACTGATATCCGTTAGATGGCGCCGTCATATCAAAACAATTAGTAAAAAATTTATTAAATCTATTATAATTACTGAGCCACAGCAACGCGTGGATGGATCAGCTAGCAATGACTAAATGTAGGAATAGGTATATTTTTATATTACTTTTAAGTTATTGTTATCACCGTCTGATAACGGCTTTCGCGTCATGGTAGATGGTATTCACGTTCTTATCTGTAAGGAAGAGAAACATAAAGATCGCTGTAAATTGTTTTTATGGAAGTCCCTTTGCTTTATGAATGTTCGTGAATGAGTCTGGTAATATTTGAGTGAGGGGTATCGGTTATAAAATAGAATTTTGGTTTTATTATGTACAAAAAATATGTGCTAAATGCGATTGTAAAATCGCTTCTAGGAATTAGTTTTATGTATGAATACTTTTACCTAGAAATGTAATTGTAAATACTAGGAACATTCTAAACATTAAACTCAAAGCTCTTTCTAATCCAAGCAATCCAAAGCAATTTATATATTAAATAAAAAAATGATATTTTGAAATAGTTAACTTTACCAGAAAGCGTTCTCTTAAGCCAAAGAAAAACTATGTCATTGGGCTAAGTGCGACCTCGCGTTACTTACGACGTAATCTTACTAATTTCAAAGTGCACTTCATTTTATACAGAGAGTCACATAAAACTGCATTCTGCATTTTACGTTTTAGCTAAACTTTTTTTTAAGCGACTTCCAAAAAAGGAGGAGGTTCTCAATTCGACACGTATGTTTTTTTTTTTTTTTTTTTTATGTATGTTAGCTCAGAACTTTTGACTGGGTGGACCGATTTCGATCAATTTTGTTTTAATTGAAAGGTGTTTCGTGTCATGTGGTCCCATTTTAATTTAATTGAGATCTGACAAGTACTTTTAGAGTTATATGTAATAATGCGTATTTACGTGACTACTTTTTCGTCGACCTACGTTATATTATACCGCATAACTTTTTACTCGGTGTACCGATTTCGATGATTCTTACTTTAGTTGAAAGCTAATACTTGTCTTGTAGTCTTGTTTAAATTAGATCGAAAACTGATTACAACTTTTTAAGTAATCTTTAATAGCGCGTATTTACTTGACTATTTTTTCGTCTTATTACGTTGTATTACTTGTCGATGTAATTGAAGTCGCTTTTTTTTCGTTTGCGAGCAAACACAATTATTTTGTTAATGGTTGCTATTTTTGTCCCTTATGACTAACTATCTATGCTTAGGTATATATAAGTAGCCAGCATTCCCCTGTAAATGGGCCATCAAACACAAAAATAATTTTTCAATTTTGAGGAAGTAACTCTTGAGATTAAGGCGTTTAAAAAAAACAGTCAAACAAACTTTTCAACTTTATAATATTAGTAAAGATGAAAACGTTAGTTACGCAAGTCAGAAATAAAAAACAATATTAATTAAGAATAATATGGCTAAACTAATATCTAAAAATACTTAGATACCTAATCGCCATTTGGTTACTTCAAAGATTTTTAAAGTCTTCTTTGAAGGCCTATCATCTTCCGAATAGATTTTTTAATATATACGTATTTACATTAAAACATTACGGTAAAATTCTGTTTCTTGAATATTTCCTAAACGTTTTAAGATGACAAGTACCTTGGGTGACCGAGCTTAGCTCGGTATTTTTAGTAAATAAATATAAACTCGTTCTTTAAATAAAAAATCGCAACTGTAAATAGAAAAAAAAAATAGAAAAAGAAAACGATCTGGAGACGTGAGGATTTGAACCCAGTACTCGATGCGACACGGGCCGTCTTCCTACCTGAGCCATTACAATTGTATAAACAATGGTGAAATATATATTATATATATATGTACAAGAATTGCTCGTTTAATAGTATAAGATAACATGACATGACTGATGACGTCATGATGACAAAACTGTATTTTTTTAGTCTCTATATCTTGGCCTCGCCTCACGTAATTTAAATAAAAATTGCTTTCAATAGAGACCATATTATATTAATTAAGTTTTCGAGTAGCATAGGCTAGGATACTGAATACAGCATTTTTAAATTCAGTTTAATTATTTTTTAAAGAATAAACTGAAAGACAAAATGTGCTATCGCAGACAAAATCGCTTGTACGGCTAGTCTATACTAATAAATAAAATTGGAGTGTATGTTTTTAATATTAAAATAACCACTTTTTACTAAATGCATATGGATCTATACACGGAACGTATACCAAAATAATATTTTTTTACAATTTTTGTCTGTCTGTCTGTCTGTCTGTTTGTTCCGGCTAACCTCTGAAACGGCTGGACCGATTTTGACGGGACTATCACTGGCAGATAGCTGAGATGTAACAAGGAGTAACTTATCTATATCAGTTTAATAAGAATATGTATGATATCATTTTTACTCATAACTTACTCATTCTTTATCTTTTTGTTGTTTGACGCAGATGATGTAATGACAGTTATCACTTATATGTCGATCCATAATCATATGACTATGAACTATCACTGGCAGATCCATAATCATATGACTACTTAGGCTACTTTTAATTTCGAATTTTTTTTTATATCTGCGACCTGAACAATAACTTTTATGTTAAATTCCACGCGGACGAAGTCGCGGGCACAGCAGCTTGTACAATAAATAAATTTGAAATTAGGAACGCTTCTCCGGAGATTAAAATACTAAAAAGAACTACTATATTTGAACGTTTAATCAAACTTATTTAAAAGAATACTTAGAAATGAAACTAATTCATTTTTAATTCGTCTTCAATTTTTACGTGAAAAAGAAAAATTGAAATAGATAAAATTCAAGCAAGAAAAGGGAAATTCGTGCGATAATTTTTAAAAACTTGTTCCATCGTTGACCTGGCCGCGTTTGAAGCACGCTTTACATTTTCTTTGCGTATCGCTGTCCAGGTAACGGTGTGGAACGAGAATGATGGTGCAGATATAAGAATTTTACTAAATGATTTTAAAAAGAAATTTGTTTTCAATTCGCTTGTACATTTTGTGTGTGATACTTACTTTTTATAAAAGTTTTTAAGCTGTCACGTTCTACTACTTTCACTTAAACGGATTTTGTTCGCGTTTTTTATTTTGCGGATTCTGATATTTTGACGGAACTTTGCAAACGTTATGGGCACGGGTGACTTAAATGTGATTCCCCTAATAATCACGGTCACAAACTAATAATCACGGTAAGTCATATTTAAGCTAAAGTTGTTAGTGTTTTGTACTGTACTTATAATAATTATGAAGATGATAATTATGATGCTCGTGGTGTGAAAAAATAACGGGAGTCGAATCGTGTGAAATAACGCTGAATAGTGATGTTGGGACCTGAGGGAGGGGGGGTACCGCAAACACAACGTTTTTGCGTGAACGATATAGATCTTGCAATCTACGGGCGCACGGCGCCCTTAGTTGGGTAAGTGCCCAATCTGTACACGCGTCAATGTAGGCGTGAGAGTGACCGTGCGTACGGTTAGCAAAAAAATCGTTAATTCAATTATGTATAAATTTATCTATAGGTGTTTAGTATAAATGAAAGTTGAGGTTCACAGCTCTGTGCTTAATATTAATTGTTATTTATTTGTCCTAAACCCCTTTTCGAATTTTTACAGTCTTGCCCACTTATTTTTAAATTAAATTTTTACTTTTAATTTTTTTATTATTTCAAAATAAGTTATAAACTTTTTTTTTTTGTTTTTTAACTTTTTATCTAGTATTGAGCGAACAAAAACGTCACTTACACGTATAAATATGCTGGTAAGAATTAAATTAACCGACATTTTTTTTTACTAATTGACTAATTTGACGATGCGTTAGTACAGCGGTATCAGAACTGACTGTTACGCTAGTGGTCACGGTTTCAATCCTTGACGAGGCGTTGGCGCTGTGGTCATAATAACTCAATCAACATAGGACTCACATTTCAGTCTATCCGGACACGCCAACTCAACAGCCAACTCTGTAATTGGTGGCATGAAAATAGCTATGATTAAAAAATACAGACTTTGTAATGTGAATTTTGAATTGATTTGAAGCCAATTTGAGTAAAGAAGTTTTTTGTTTTTATTAATCTTCTGAGTTATATCGATTTTATGTACGTATCTGTATAAACTGGTAACAAAGCATAGTCATATGTTATAAATATATCAAAAATGTTTATAATTTCCTCATGTGTGGGTAACACAAAAATAAAAAATAAAAACGAATTAAAGATAGCATGGTATCGTCTCTTGTCAAAAGAATTCATTGTAATATGAAATCTTTGAGTAGCGGGGTCTGGAAAGAACTCGCTATAGACGGGGCGCCAAGGTTTGCTTAAAAACCAAAAAATCATCATATCAAGAATTTCGACCAAGCTTGATGTGGATCCATAGCAGAGTTGGCAGAGCGCTGACACGGCACGTCAGAAGGCGCGGGTTCAAATCCCGCTGGATCGAAAAATTTTGATCATATGATTATGGATCATAATATGATTATGGGTCGACATATAAGTGATAACTGTCATTACATCATCTGCGTCAAACAACAAAAAGATAAAGAATGAGTAAGTTATGAGTAAAAATGATGTCATACATATTCTTATTAAACTGCTATAGATGTATCTATGAATAACTTATTTTTATGATGACGAAGTAATAAAAGTATGAGGACACCGTATAAAATAGACAAACTGATGCATATGCATTTTTTTCTTATGCTTCCGACACAATTTTTCGAGAAGGATACGTTTCCTACGAATATATACCCTTCCGTTCCTTTCATCCACAGTTCTCACTCATATTCTGCTCGCACTTTCATTGCGCATACTTGTTCTTTCTGAAATTCATCCTCATTCACACAGTGACACTGGATAGATTCCCATCTAATTCTACACTAGCTACATACTGCCTTTACCGATCGTTACCCGTCTTATCAGCATGAGCTTTCAGCTCATGAGCAAAGCCTTTCGCAGGTAGCCCCTCGACGGCCTGGGAATGGAGGGCAACCAGATTGGTTACCGTCTGCCGTGACGACAAGAAGTCAGAATAAATCCAGACTAATCCGACCGTCATCCACGCAGCTTTGCATACCGCCAAGAGTTTAGCCTGGTAGCAGAACGGCAAAGCAAGCTTGAGGGTTTTGGTTAGGCCCATCCCGGTCCAAACAGATAGCGCAGACACTGACACTGGCCACCCAGTTACCGATTAACGTGACAACATTTCTAAAAAAAAATGGATCTTAATGTAGTAACGATACAGTTGAAGATCTGAGAAATGACCATAAAACAGTTTCTAACCATTTGAAAAAGGCTGGTTATACAAAAAAGCTCGATATATAGGTGACACATGAACCACCTGAAAGAAACCTAATGGATCGTGTACTCATTTACGATTATCTCTTAAGAGAGAAGAAGAGATTGATCACTGGTGAGGAAAAGCAGATGACATACGATAAGAAAGTACGAAAGAGATCGTAGTCAAAGGTCGGTCACGCTGCATAGACTATCGCAAAACCCGGGTTAATATGCAATAAGGTGATATTGCGTGAATGGCGGGATTGGAAGAGAATCATTCACTGTAGTGATTGTTTTTCCCGTAAAATGTTGTAACATTTTACGGGAAAAACAATCGATTCGGATTTTTACTGTCAACCAGCTGATGAGACTTAAGCAAGAAATTGAGAATAAGCGGCCAGAATTGATCAACAGAAAAAGTGTGGTCTTTCATCACTACAGCGCCCGACCACGTAGATAGCCACTCAACTAAAAATGAGAGAGTTTGACTGGAAAATCTCAATTCATCCACCAGTTGGTTTAGTAAATTGGACTACCTTCAAACTAAAGTTTTGATTACTACGCTGACATGAATCATTGTGGATATTCTGTTACATTTCGTCCACACTTATAATTTTAAATCAAATGTAACAATATTTTTTTATTCTGTTATTGTTATTTACTTTTAATCTTTCATTTATAAAGTACAGCTGAGGTCATTATCAGGCGTAAGTGTTACTTCAGTTATTTATCTCAATTTATAGATTATAAATTCTTTGTCAATGAGCTATAAAAAACTGTGATGAAATTTGAAAATATCAAGAATCAGAGATCTTTGATAAGATAGACTCAATATTGCGTATATATTTTGAGGAAAAGGATAATCGTTTCATTCTCAGATACAATTTTCTAGCGGTGCAAACTAAATTAAGTATTTTTTACAATGGCCGCTATGTTAAAACTTGCATTGGTGCTTTTTGTATTTTTGTATGTAGATTTATGTAAATCAGACAATTTGGTATTAGGCGTTACTAATGGTACTATAGTGTATACGGAGAACGTTCGATTGAGCGCTATACCGTTTAATACTAGAAATAAGAATGTTTTCTACAGTGGAAGCCAAGTAATAAGGGTAAGAGCTATATCTATTTTAATATTAAATTAATTGAGTAAACGAGTAATTAAGTACGTCTAAACCTACATAAATTTGTTTGGACTTGAACAAACTACGTTTAATCAATCATATTTTAGACTGGGTAATTTTACGTCATGAATAGCTGAATTAGATAGCTTTTTTATCTATACTAATATAATAAAGCTGAAGAGTTTGTTTGTTTGATTCTTTGTTTGTTTGAACGCGCTAATCTCAGAATCTACAGGTTCGATTTGAAAAAATCTTTCAGTGTTAGATAGCCCATTTATCGAGGAAGGCTATAGGCTATATTTCATCACGCTAAGACCAATAAGAGCGGAGTCCACGCCGACGAAGTCGCGCGCAGAAGCTAGTTAATTAATATTATCGTATATAAAATTTACAAAACATAAAATAATAAAAAACAGCAACAAAAACCACTAAGGTTTCAATCTTTGCTATCGTAGTCTACTTATCCTACTTAGCTAGGACATTTTTTTTCTCATCAAGGTGTTTGTTGAATAAAAGTTTTATAATTGTTGTTATGTTTCAGGGAATAGTCGCTACTGATTTATTGAGTGGGAAAAGTGAAGTAACTGTATCAGCAGGTGGAGTTGGATCAACTTTCGCAAATGTAAGGCTGAAGAGTAAAAGAGGAGATGCTTTGAATTATGTGGTGCAGATATTTGTATAACTGTTAAAATTGACAAATAAAAATATTTATAAATAAAGTGAATATAGGGATGATGTTAAAATTTTTATTTTTATTTTGTAAAAAAAATGTTTATTATGTATACCTACTATTTTAGGGATAGGAAGACTTGGGATACGAATATTTAACCAAGAAATTATTTTACTTTTCTTATAAAATAAAATATAAAATCCGAAACAAATTTTATAATATACTAGCTGACCCGGCGAACTTCGTACCGCCAGTGGCGTGCATATCATATAGGCAGAAAGGCACTGCCTACCCTGGCATCTTACTAAAAATAATATATAAAACATGAACATTACATATTTTTGAAAAAGACATAAACCATAATTCAATTTAAATCTCCTTCAATTTGAAGAACACGTCGTCATATAATTCATATATGTATGCGATATCAGCGCCACACGACGGGCATTTTATGAAACCTCTGTCTAAAATCCCTAACAAATGTTAGTACTTACAGAAAAACATAATTATAATCCTACAATTTTATAATGTCACGCGTCATATGGAATTCGAACAAAGTATTGTGTTTTTAACATTGGTCGTATAACAATAAAAACAGGCACTGCCTAACAATAAAGTATAAACTATCAAATTAAATTGTCTTGAATTCAATAGAGTTTGTACCAATAATTATGATTATTTATTGACACGGTCGCGATTCACCAATCGCTTCCGCCAACCAATCACAGTCCACAGATCACTTCAGCGTGTTACATTTTGATTGGCTAGCCTGGGCTAATGGATAATGTCGGTCGGCGGATAATGACATTTGACAATAATTCAGTATTCACTTTGAGTTTTTCGTTTGTGTATTCAGTATTGTTGTAATTACTTAATTAGTGAAAAGATTAATATATTAGTGATCGATAAGTTTACTTGTGAAATATGTAACGGAAATATTTGTTTAATGAAAGTAAATAGTGCATTAAAGTTTTATTCGTTCGATTTTACTAATAAATTAAAAATTGTTAATTGTAAAAATTTTACGAGGATGTTATAAAGTCGTATTTAAAAAAAGATAGGCGTATCGATTTAACATATAAATAACAATGACATTATAATTTTTCATTTATTAATAAACTAGCTTCTGCGCGCGACTTCGTCGGCGTTGACTCCGCTCCTATTGGTCTTAGCGTGATGATACATAGCCTATAGCCTTCCTCGATAAATGGGCTATCTAACACTGAAAGAATTTTTCAAATCGGCCCAGTAGTTCCAGAGATTACCGCGTTCAAACAAACAAACAAACAAACTCTTCAGCTTTATATATTAGTATATAATAAATAAACAATTACTTTCATTAAGCATACAAATTCGTAACTAATTAACAGTGCTATTAATGATTTCCTATGTTTGACACCAACGAAATTATCAGAGTGCCGGCCTTATGAGGCCACTATATCTATACAGTAATCAGTTACTAATATGTTTGATAAGTATCAGTTGGTTGCTGTATACTATATATAAGTGGCGCATAAAAGATTCGGCACGACTTGTATCACATGCCAAGAAAAACCGGACAAATCAATAAGCATGGTATGTATAGTTTATGTGTTGTATACCTGTATTATTAGTAGTGTCCGACCGAAGTTTCGGTTTCGGTTTCGGTTTCGGCCGAGTTTCGGCCAAAAATCAAGTTTCGGCGGCAGTTTCGGTTTCGGCCAAAATTGGCCGAAACTTTTGCCGAAACCGAAACTGATTTCAGAAGTTGTCGTGCACGCTCGCCTAACTGTTTTCAATTCAAATGTTTACTGTTGCTTAGTAGTGGGTTACTTAATTCTAAATGTAAGTATGACTGTCCTACTAATTGTGATCTAGGTACCTATCTTTATTAATTCTAAATGTGTGATTTGATTATCTTTGTCGAGACTGGAACTAAGAGTGTAATAGTAATTTTAGTAATTATTATTTTTATATAAGATGTACCTAAAAGGGATTGATAATTCTTCTAAGTACAAATACAAACCAAAGTAGTAATTAATAAGATTTCAAAATACCAATACTTAGTATTTAATGAAACAGTAACAATAAACAATTAGTGATTTGATTAAATTGATAACTGATAAGCATTTTGCTATGAGAACTTAATTTGAAAAAATAATCAAAATATTATTAATATTTTTGAAGTGAATCTTCTTTAGGTGCATGAGGGGTAAAATTTGAGCGACCGGTAACGCGGCAGCGTCATGACGTTCAGTACTTGGATGGGTGACCGCCTGGGAACACCGCGAAACGTTGTCTTTTTTTTTCAACTAGTTTTTTTTGTGTATTTTAATTAGTGTTAATTGCAAAAGCTTGTCCAACACAACCAGGAGCATAAATTAAACCAGTACTAGAGATGCTTCAACTTGATATATTGGATTGTTCAATAATTACACAAATGTATGGTACCATATATGTACTAACAAGAAATAATTTTGCCAGCGCGATTTAATCTACTACTGGCACCATGTATTCGTAGACGTGTCTAACTTATACAAAAAAAAACTTAAATAATTGTAAGTTGCAGCGTTAACGATTAGTTTTTTTTAAATTAGTTTGCCAAAGAAGTTTCACTTCTGACATGTGTACTTTGTACGCACGCAATTTTTTTTCTTATATTTTCTATACTAATATTATAAAGCTGAAGAGTTTGTTTGTTTTTTTGTTTGTTTGTTTGAACGCGCTAATCTCAGGAAGTACTGGTCCGATTTGAAAAATTCTTTCAGCGTTGAATAGCCCATTTATCTAGAAAGGCTATAGGCTATACATTGTAAGGTTAAGACCAATAGAAGCGGCGCACCAATGAAGAATATTTCAAAATCGGGAGGTTTTTTTCTTCATTTTGAGAGCTTCCGCTGCGAGCACTGCGTAAACAGTTTCGCAAAAAGTTTCGCAAAAATCATGTATGACAGAATTGTTTCACTTTAAAAGCTCTAAAAAAAAGTCCGCGACAGCATATGTCTATCTTTTAAGGTTGGCTCACTATAACCTTTTTTATGCTAAACAAATTTGTTCTAAAATAGTGCAATATTTGCGAAGGTGTTTTTATAAACATGACATAAATCCTTATGCAAATAAATACCTTTTTCATCACAAGTATTTAATTTAGAACAAAATTACCCTTAATACCATTCGATTTCAATAAATATCTTAGGATGAGATATCGCAGTTTTTAAAAAAACATCGCAGCAAAAATATTATAAAGCTGAAAAGTTTGTTTGTTTAAACACGCTAATTTCAGAAACTACAGGTTGGAATTAAAAAAATCTTTTTGTTTTGGATAGCCAATTTAACGAGAAAGGCTATTTTTTCCTTCAATTAACGCGTATGAAACCGCGGGGCACAGCTAGTATTAAATAAATGATTACAACAAAATTAATATACTGTGTTTCCATTCCATGTCAATAACAAAATGTGTGTAAATGGGTAACATGCACCAAATTTCAGTATTCTATACTTGACCACGTGAGTTTCGGTTTCGGTTTCGGTTTCGGCCGAAACTGTAGTCACGGCCGAACATTCGGTTTCGGTTTCGGTTTCGGCCGGAAACCGACTTTCGGTCGGACACTAATTATTAGTATAAATGTACTTTACGTGTCCAATAATTTATTTGTCTGTTCTTGAAATTGTCTTAAAGCATCTATTTCCAACAAAATTGAAATAAATTAGGAAGAAATTGCGAGAAAGTAAGTGCAGTGTGGCTGTTCATTTTTTTTTTTTACTGCCTACCCTGTCTAAAACCCTTATGCACGCCACTGCGTACCGCCTACTACCGATACTAACGTCACTCAATTGCCTTCCCGGAACCCCTCCACTAACTCTTAAACTTTATGGTATGGTATTAAAGTTCAAATTTACTTTTAAGTATTACTACGAATCTTTTGTATATTAGATATAGAAAAGTGTTGTTTTTAGACTTTTTCAGGCAATTTTTTAAATTTTTCTCTACGTAAGAACCATCCTCGTACTTCAAGGAATATTATAAAAAATGAATTAGTGAAATCGGTTCAGCTGCTCTCGAGATTTGCGCTTAGCAACACATTCAGCGATTCATTTTTATATATATATAGAGATAGAGATAGAGATGTGACTCAGTCACAGTAGTCAGACGTAAGTAGGGCTTATCACCTGACATAAAACATCAAAAGACAATCTTGACCACCATAATACTCAAGTTAATTATGGATTGATATGGTTCTATAATTACTGAGACCATTTCAATTTCCCTTTTTTAAAAAGAGGTAGAACTTTACTACATTTTAGCAAATCGGTTTTTAATTCAAATTCAAATTCAAAATATATTATTCAGCATAAAATTATTACAATTTCTTACTGAACGTCATGAGTCTACTACCAGTTCGGAAAGAAAAAGCCTCTGACCTGAGAAGAACTGGCGAAAGAAACTCAGCGGGACTAATATCATTTTTTAATCATGTTTTTTTTTCAAAGAAGATTGAAATTTACAATAATTTCATAGGTTGAAATAGCCTGGAGGCGATCACATCATTCCCAAGGCGTACTGTCTTCTATAAAATCGTTAATCGAATAATATCCTTTAGTACACAAACGTTCTTTTACAATTTTTTTAAATTTCGCAATAGAAGCTTTTTGAACGTTTTCTGGGAGCCTGTTGTATAAGCGTATACATTGTCCATAGAAAGAATTACTGACTCGGCGTAAGCGAGTTACAGGCATTACAAGTTTGTGTTTGTTCCTAGTATTAATGCTATGCATGTCGCAATTCCTGCGAAATTCGTGTATTTTTTTATGAACATACATAACATTTTCGTACACATATTGAGAAGCAACAGTCAATATTTTTATTTCTTTAAACTTATCTCTTAATGATACTCTAGGGCCTAAACTATAAATTGCACGAATAGCTCTTTTCTGCAGGACAAAAATAGTATTAACGGTAGCTGCATTTCCCCATAATAAGATTCCATAGGACATGATACTATGAAAATAACTAAAATATACTACGCGAGCTGTATCTACGTCCGTAATAAGTCTAATTCTTTTTACCGCGAACGCTGCAGAGCTGAGCCTATTCGCTAACCCCTCAATATGAAGATCCCACTGCAATTTCGAATCTATAGTAATCCCTAGAAATTTAGTGGATTTTACTGGTTTTAACATTTCCCCTCCTAATTCTACACCATTATCAACAAGTTTAACATTAGGTGTAGTGAATTTTATTAATTTTGTCTTTTTGTTATTTAATAATAAATTATTTGAATCGAACCAATAGACAACCTTTGAGAGAGCATCGTTTACATCGTCGTACATAAGTAAATTACGTTTCACCTTAAAAATAAGTGAAGTGTCATCAGCAAACAATACTATCTCATGCTTGTCCTGTACAAAAAATGGCAAATCATTTATGTAAATAAGGAAGAGAAATGGACCAAGAATAGAGCCTTGTGGAACCCCCATACCTAGAGGAGCCCCAGGAGATCTCTTACCATTTACATCAACCCTCTGTATTCTATTACTCAAATAGGAATTCAGGAGGTTGAGTGCCTTATTTCTAATCCCATAATGATGCAGTTTCCTGATCAACGTCTCGTGATGCACACAATCAAAGGCCTTGGATAAGTCACAGAATATTCCAAGAGCATCCTGCGACCTCTCCCATGCCTCAAAAATATTTTTAATTAGCTCAACACTAGCATCTGCTGTGGAGCGACCTTTTGTAAAACCAAACTGTTTATTATGTAGTAGATTGTGTGCATTAAAATGCGATAACATTTACCCGAGTATGATTTTTTCAAACATTTTACTAAAGGTTGGGAGTACTGAAATTGGTCTAAAATTATTTGGGTCTAAGGTACTGCCCGATTTAAAAATAGGAATTACTTTACTTTGTTTCATTAAATCAGGAAACACACCATGTTCTATACAGCTATTAAATATAGTAGCTAGATGAGGTGCAACAACATCAATTATTGAACTAACGACTTTTACAGATAAACCCCATAGATCAGCTGTTTTCTTGACGTCCAGTCTTCTGAAGGCTACTGTTATATATTTGGGGTTTACAGGTTTAAATGTAAATATTACATTACATTCTTTAACGTTTTCTTTTAGCTGAGATTCGGCAATGCCTGGAGACGAATTAAGTGATTGCGTTGTTGAAAATGGAATGTCAGTGAAAAATTTTTCAAACTCAGATGCAACTTCTCGGTCTGAGGTATAGTACACGGCCGTAAATAATGCACATCGACTTTTAGAAAGAGACAATCAGCTAATTTGAACTTTGTAGAGCGTTATCTCTGACGCACATTACCTATGAGACGTATCGGACTGTCAGTATTTCATATGACAGATCTAATAGTGTAAGAACCCAGTTCCCAGATCACCTGTCATATTTTTTTGAAGGACAAAATATATTAAATTCAAATTCAAAATATTTTATTCAGCATAAAATTATAACAATTTCTTACTGAACGTCATGAGTCTACTACCAGTTTGGAAAGAAAAAGCCTCTGACCTGAGAAGAACTGGCGAAAGAAACTCAGCGGGACTAATATCATTTTTTTTAATCATGTTTTTTTTCCAAAGCAGATTGAAATTTACAATAATTTTATAGGTTGAAATAGCCTGGCGGCGATCACATCATTCCCAAGACGTACTGTCTTCTATAAAATCGTTAATCGAATAATATCCTTTAGTACACAAACGTTCTTTCACATTTTTTTTTAATTTGGCTGCTTTATATACGTAAAAATGTTATTAATCAGCTATTTTAGTATTTATCGCCAGACGCTAATTATATTATTATATTTTAAAACCTGTAGAAAATATTTTAGCAACTCTTTATACTACGATGTATACTGTAATGTTTTGTCAATCAGAAACAAGGAAGTCTGGGGTCTGGGATCTTGGACTATAACGCTCTACGAAGTCGAAATTAGCCGATTGTCTCTTTCCAAAGGTCGATGTGCAATATTTATGGCCGGGTACTATAACAAAATTATCATTGATATTTAACTTAAAATCGAAGCTGCGATCTGCGACTCTTCCACTTTCACAAGCAATTATGTTCCATGTCATTTTAATTTTATTATGAGCATTTCTAATTTTGTCTTTAATATACAAGGATTTTGCCATGGAACATACTCTTCTAAACATTTTTGAGTAGGCACTTACAAAAGAAGCAAATGATACACTATGATTATAGGCTTTTTCACTGTACAATTCATAAAGCCTTTGCCTGCTCTTGTATATGCCAGGAGTTGGCCATTCACCAAATGTCAAGAGACCCCCTGAATTGACTGTTTTAGAAGTAAATATTGTAGAAAATTCAGTTTTTATTAATTTAAATAAAGTGTTATAAAAGTAGTTGGGGTCATCGCTGTATGATAAGTAAGGAAGTTTTGCCACAATAATACCTCTAAACTTCTCCATACGTGTAGTACTTATAGGTACAAAGATCTTTTTTAAAATATTTTAAAAATTGTTGGCCTTTAAAGAATAAGAAAAGGAAGCTAACTGGCCACAATGGTCTGAGCTTAACTTATTAATAATAGCTTTAGAATAAGGTTTACAGTTTGTAAATATGTTGTCAATACATGTAGCACTGGTAGCAGTAATTCTAGTGGGTTCAGTAAATAAGTTATGTAGGTTATATGATAGAAGCATAGACTTAAATCTGAGACTTAAATTAGAATTATTTAATAAATCAATATTAAAGCTATTATCAAATTTAAGCTATTTTAAAGAAGTTGAGTATACTTTGTTGAAGATGCAATCAGTTGAGAAATTAAATCAATGGTCATTTTATCGAAAAAGGCTTCAAATTACGTTTGCCAACTAGTTATTCGACCTTACAACAGCATTATTTATATTTAATTCCATTACGATAATTTGCTTATTACGTTTTCTACGTTTTCTACTATATCTATTTAAAGTTTTTAGTTTAAAAATCTCTATAATTAATTTAAAAACTGAATTATAAAGTACATTTGGATCCTGTGACATTACATCGAAGCTACATATACTATATACCGTTATTTTTTTACATGTAAATTCTTCGCGAATTTACATTAATTTTACCTTCAAGAGAGAATTTTTGACCGCAGTGATTGGAAGTTAAGACAGTTATGAAAGATTTATCGTAAATTTCAATATCACTAGATACGTTATTTATACAAGCAGAAAATGTACTTAATGACTAGAGTTGGTTCACAATATATGTCTGTTAAATTAAATGAGTTAAACAAATTAATTAATCTACTTCTAATCGTTCTGTCCTTAAACATGTCTTCATTAAAATCACACTAAAACATGCTTATAACATTTAAACATCATCATCTCCCTGCCCTTATCCTATTTATATAGTTAAGTCCAATTTTATTTAATTTTGTTTTATAATGTATTATCGTATTTTACATTTTAATTTTGACTTATAATAATAATAATGCTTATAACATTTAAACAACTTTATGAAAATATCTTTCATAGCTGTCTCAAATACTGTAAAATCTAATAAATTCAGCCTGTAATAACCTTCTACTTGGCATAGACCTCTTTCTCCATATAGGAGAATATGATTACGTCAAGATTGTTATTAATAATCATAAATATTTCAATCACAAATACCTCATAGTTAAGCAGCATGTTGGCAATCCTTTTTCTACATGTAGAAAGAGGCCTGTACCAGGCAGTGCAGTGAGATGTTACAGACTGAATTGTGATTATCGTAGGTTTTTAGGCACATTCTAAAAAACAGAAGCTTTTCTCTCATTATATAAGCAAAACCTAATTGTCAGTTACTCTGGAAACTATTTTAGGCCGATTTCTTTTCTAATTTATGGAACCGATTCAGGCAAAATGAAGCTGTACTACGATCAACCTTTTTATAACGCAGAGGACGGTAGGTGGTGCACAATTTTCTGCTTAGAATTTATAAATCAACTCGGATCTATTGTGGATATTAATTGTAACTAAACTGAATCGATTTTCTGTGCAACTATTAATAATATTATATAGAACCGTATAGTTGTATTCAGTGAGAGTAAGAAAAAATTTAAACGTAACGCTAGACAAAAATACGTAAATATTATCCTTATATAATTTAAATTAACAAAATATTGGAAATGTGTTCTATAACCAATGCAAAGTCAAGTCCATAGTTATTAATTTGCTTAGTAAGTTGGACTACCTTTAATCTAAAGTTTTGATTACTACGCTGACATGAATCATTGTTTCAGTTACATTTCGTCCAAACATAAGAATTATAAATGAAATGTTTTAGTTAACAATTTTTTTTACAAGCTTTTATTTAACTTGCAATGTATGTATGTATGTATGTTTTAATGAATGTTTGTTCGGGTGAAATCTTGCAACTCAATTTTGAAGCAGATATCTTCAACCGATTGAGCTGAAATTTTGTATACAGGTTCAATTTAGATGACAATGCATGATTTGTATGTATTTATGTATGTATGTTTGTTTGTTCGGGTGAAATCTTGCAACTCAATTTTGAAGCAAATATCTTCAAGCAATTGAGCTGAAACTTTGTATACAGGTTCAATTTGGATGACAATGCATGGTTTGTATGTATGTATGTTTGTTCGGGTGAAATCTTGCAACTCAATTTTGAAGTAAATATCTTCAATCAATTGAGCTGAAACTTTGTATACAGGTTCAATTTGGATGACAATGCATGGTTTGTATGTATGTATGTTTGTTCAGGTGAAATCTTGCAACTCAATTTTGAAGCAGATATCTTCAACCAATTGAGCTGAAATTTTGTATATAGGTTCAATTTGGATGCCAATGCATGGTTACCTTTATGACGTCATTCTAAATCCAATAGGGCGGCATATCCAAGAGTGCGGACTAGTTATTTTTAGTGCACTTCTACAATATGGGTATCAAATGAAAGGGCTTGCTAAGAATAATTCGAATAAAGTGACGTGATAACCGACTAAAAAGTCAAAAATAAATTAAAAGTAAAAAACCTTTTTAAAAAACAAGCTTTTATTTGAATGCACTAAAACGAAAAAAATAAATTTTTACCTTAAAACTTTTACTATCTACTTATAAAGTCATTACACATAATCTATATGATATAAAAGCTTGTCGCAAGATTTGCTTGTAAACAAGTAAATTAAATAAATTGATGTGATTGATTTTATCTATTAAAATTTTCAAACTAAGGAAATACGAGTACTATCTCGCGACAAGCTTTTCTATCATATAGATTATGTGTAATGACTTTATAAGTAGATAGTAAAAGTTTTAAGGTAAAAATTTATTTTTTTCGTTTTAGTGCATTCAAATAAAAGCTTGTTTTTTAAAAAGGTTTTTTACTTTTAATTTTTATATTCTAAACATTAAACACAATTAAAGACATTTACAGACTGTGAAGTACAATGGGCGGACTTATGGCTATTTAGAAATTTCTTCCAGATAACCCAAAGTTTATTTACTTTTAATCTTTTATTTAGAAAGTACCACTGAGGTCATTATCAGGCGTGAGTGTTACTTCGATTATTTATCTCAATTTATAGATTACTTTCTTTGTTAACGAGCTATAAAAAATTGTGATGAAATTTTAAAATGTAAAGAATCAATGTCTTTGATAAGATAAACTCAATATTGCGTATATATTTTGAGGGAAAAGATAATCGTTTCATTCTCGGATACGATTTTCTAGCGGTGCAAACAAAATTAAGTAGGTACTTTTTTACAATGGCCGCTATGTTAAAACTTGCATTGGTGCTTTTCGTATTTTTGTATGTAGATTTATGTAAATCAGACAATTTTTTGTTAGGCGTTACTAATGGTACTATAGTGTATACGGAAACCGTTAAATTGAGTGCTATACCGTTTAATACTAGAAATAAAAATGTTTACTATAGCGGAAGTCGAATAATAAGGGTAAGAGCTATTTTTTGTTAATCTATATACATAAAAGAGATTTCCACCCATATATTGACTCATCGCGATATCTCTGGAACCATAAGGCGTAGAGGCTTGAAATTTGGTAGGAATATTCCTTTTGCCGAGTAGAGGTCAGCTAAGAACGGATTTTACGAAATTCCACCCACGAGAGGAAGTTGCGGGGGTCGATATCATATAATATGGCAAAACAACGTTTGCGGGGTCAGCTAGTATTAAATTATATGAGTAAACGACTAATTGAGAACGTACATAAATTTGTTCGGGTTTAAACGTAATTTATTATCGATCAGATTTAAGAACGTATTATTTTAAAAATAAAAATAGGATACAATACATCGGCTGGTACGTTTTGAGCACAGACCACAGAAATGGTTTGAGAGTCTCTAATCTCTATATATATAAAAATGAATCGCTGAATGTGTTGCTAAGCGCGAATCTCGAGAGCAGCTGAACCGATTTCGCTAATTCTTTTTTTATAACATTCCTTGAAGTACGAGTATGGTTATTACGGAGAGAAAAATTTAAAAAAATGACTGAAAAAGTCTTAAAACAAAACTTTTCTATCTTCCCATACAAAGATTCGTAATAATACTTTAAAAGTCAATTTGAAAAGAGGGGTACCGGGAAGGATAACTATAAAAAAAATAATTAAAGAATCGACTGTTAGGCGGTACGAAGTTCGCCGGGTCAGCTAGTTTATACTATATCTGATTGCTAAAAGTTTTTGGGTCAAAAAGTCAATACAAGTTTCATAATTGTTATTATGTTTCAGGGAATAGTCGCTACTGATTTATTGAAAGGGAAGAGTGAAGTAACTGTAACAGCAGGTGGAGTTGGATCAACTTTCACAAATGTAAGGCTGAAGAGTAAGAGAGGAGATGCATTGAATTATGCGGTGCAGATATTTGCATAACTGTTAAAATCGATAAATAAAAAAATTATAAATAAAGTGAAATAAAAGGATGTTGTTTAGCTTTTTATTTTTATTTTGTAAAATAAATATTTTGTAAATAAAATAAATAGTCTGAGTATTTTAGCGATAAGGAGACTTTCTTACTTTTCTTGTTAAAATAAAATATAAAATCCGAAACAAATTTTTTAATATAATATGTGACTCAGTAATAGATAGTCAGACTTAAGGTTTGTACCTGACATAAAAAATCAAAAGATAATCTTAACACATCAGTTCAAAAATAATGCTAAGTACGGAGTGAGGTAATCAATGACAATACAAATTAGTCCGGGATCCCTAGTACATTTTTTTCTGTTGATTACTATCAAGCTAATTTTCCGGGAGTAGCTTGATTTTGATGAGACGAACTAAAATTTCCTCTACGAAAACTTTCGATTGTGGTAGGTAATAGAGTTAGCAAGAGATAGATCAGCAGTGAGCGTAGGATGTACCACGCTGTTTGTAGGACAATATTACTATCAAATTATATAAATATAAACTAAATAAAAAAACCGGTCAAGTGCGAGTCGGACTCGCGCACCGAGGGTTCCGTACAAACTTGCAGGTATATAAGTAAAAGTTATGGTATTTTGCTGCTAAATGAAATCCGTAACATTACAATATGGAAAGTTGGAGGAGCATAAATTTAAGACAAAGGTATCTTTATCTTTTCATTAATCCTTTAATTTATATAAAATAAAATAAATAAATAAAATAAAAATCGCCTTTATTTCTATTACTATTAAAATTTCAATTAATACTAGCGTAAGTATTCTTAGTTTAAACATATGTATGTATATTAACCTATGTATATATTTATTCTATACTCGTATAATTAACTCGTCTACATGTTTATAACATCACTTAATTAATATTGGTAATAGTAATAGTCGCCTCTGCGGCGTAGGCCTCTCCTAAACATTTCCATGTATCCCTTTCCCGTGCTTTCTGTATACGCAGCGGTCCACATAATTATCTGGTTGAAGATATCTCTCCACCTTTTAATTGGTCTCCCTTTTTTCCTTGACCTGTCTCTTGGTAGGAAAGTTCTTTTATCGAAGTTATTTATTTACAAATTTTTTAATCACTATTTAGAAATCTGGTTCAAAAATACTTTATTACTATTAAGTATTAAATTTGAACCATATTATATATAGTAGATATTTATTTATTATTTATTTATTTATTTAAATAGTCCCACAGATGATGTAACATTTATTTTGTAATTTAATTCGAGCCTTTTTGACCTTCGTACCTGTTTTCAAGTTTGTATAAAACATGTTTTCCTAAATTTATTTTTATTATTGTCTGCTATTCTTTAAACATATATATTTTTTAATGTCTAGAAGTCTCATTACAGTGTTAATATTACTTGATTTCATTAATCATTTCAATACTGTTGATTTTGACTTACTACTAGCTATATTTGTTTCTCTTAACATATCTCCTAAGGTGTCTGACTGGTTTCATAGTTACTTGCATGGTCGCCGGCTACGAATACATATTGAAGAACTTTCTTCATTCTGGTCTAGAATCAACGCTGGCGTTAAAGATAAATATATAATATGTACCTCTTCGCTTAAATGATAGCCTAACTTTGAAGATACCTTCACATTCGTCTTCCTTTTATTCTAAATCTTTCACTATTGAAGCTTAACGTCTTTGGAACTTATTGCCACTGTCTAACGCGCTCAATCTTTAATGACATTTGAAAAACTTGTTAAGGAAATGTACTTATCATATTAAATTATGTTAAGCAACTTTATTTTATTATTTATTATTTTTCATGAAGTTACGTTATGTTGTTATGTCATTCGTCTTAATCTATCAATTTGCTTATAGTGTATATACGTATGTATGTATGTATTTATAGCGCGCGACTTCATCGGCGTGGACTCCGCTCCTATTGGTCTTAGCGTGATGATATATAGCCTATAGCCTTCCTCGATAAATGGGCTATCTAACACTGAAAGAATTTTTCAAATCGGTCCAGTAGATCCTGAGATTAGCGCGTTCAAACAAACAAACAAACAATCAAACAAACAAACTCTTCAGCTTTATTATATTAGTATAGATATGTGTCATTAAATATAGCATCTATTGTTATATAGTTATTTATTTATATCTGATTTTTATTTTATATTGGTCCTTTTTTTACAAAATTTTGCGCCCTTCCCCTAGTTTATATGCAAGTCCTCTGCCCAAAGGTTGCCTGGAAGAGATCGCTGTGTTAGCGATAAGGCCGCCTGTTGCAATTGATGCAAGTTTATTGTTATAAATTCTATGTATTTTTCTTTTGTGTATTGGTGTGCAAAAAGAGTTAGTAAATAAATATTACTTTGCAAAGTTTTATAATTGAAAAACAAAGCAGAAATAAACAACATTACACATGCTATTTCTGTGGTTGCGATGTAACTATACATTTAAGGTTTTCGTAATTTTTCCTGTATCTGTGCTATAAGACGTTGCTTCATACCTGAAGATTTTAGGTCGACGGGAAGTATTCTTTAGATTTTTATTCCCTTGTCAGTTGTTTGCTAGTTTCAATATATGCGGTTTAAATTGCTGTTTCTTTTGATATCGTGGACATAGAAGTTTGATTTTGTTACAGCTTAAAGTTATTACAGACGTGAGTATTTGATATGAATTTCAATTTAATACTTTTACGCGTTCAAGAGAAAAGTGGTATTAAGTGTAAAATTATTAAAATATTTTTTTTTTATATGTAGTAACTAAAAATTTACACTTTTCGCAATTTTTCCTGTATCTGTGCTATAAAACGTTGCTTTGTACCAAATTTCAAGATTCTGACTTCACGGGAAGTACCCCGTAGGTTTTGATTCCTTTGCGACTATTTTCGATGAAAATATGCGGCTTAAATTGGTTTTTCTTTTGATATCGTTGACATAGAAGTTTGATTTTGTTACAGCTTAAAGTTATTATAGACGTGAGTATTTGATATGAATTTCAATTTAATACTTTTACGCGTTCAAGAGAAAAGTGGTATTAAGTGTAAAATTATTAAAATATTTTTTTTATATGTAGTAACTAAAAATTTACACTTTTCGCAATTTTTCCTGTATCTGTGCTATAAGACGTTGCTTCGTACCAAATTTCAAGATTCTGACTTCACGGGAAGTACCCTGTAGGTTTTGATTCCTTTTGGACTATTTTCGATGAAAATATGCGGCTTAACTTAGTTTTTCTTTTGATACCATTGACATAGAAGTTTGATTTTGTTACAGCTTAAAGGTATTATAGACTTGAGTATTTGATATAAATTTCAATTTAATACTTTTACGCGTTTATGAGAAAAGTGGTATTAAGTGTAAAATTATTAAAATATTTTTTTTTATATGTAGTAACTAAAAATTTAAACTTTTCGCAATTTTTCCAGTATCTGTGCTATAAGACGTTACTTCGTACCAAATTTCAAGATTCTTAGTTCACGGGAAGTACCCTGTAGGTTTTGATTCCCTTGAGAGTGTCGAAAATTTGCAGCATAAACGGCTATATCTTTTGATTGCCTTGGCTTAGAAGTTTCATTTTTTGACCGCTTTAAGAGGCAGCAGATCTGAGTATTTAATATAAATTTCAGCTTGATGCCTCCACGCGTTTCTGAGAAAAAGGGTCTTGACAGACAGACGGACAACAAAGTGATCCTATAAGGGTTCCGTTTTTACCTTTTGAGGTACGGAACCCTAAAAATTAATTTTTGATGACCTTATTCATAAATTATTTAAAAATTATTTTTTTTTCTTCTAAGAATTTTTGACCGCAGTGATTGGAAATTAAGACAGTTATGACAGATATCGTAAATGGTCTAAGATCCGGAATATAACAAAATCTTCTCTAATTCAAATTCAAATTCAAAATTCAAATTCAAATTCAAAATATTTTATTCAGCATAAAATTATTACAATTTCTTACTGAACGTCATGAGTCTACTACCAGCTCGGAAAGAAAAAGCCTCTGACCTGAGAAGAACTGGCGAAAGAAACTCAGCGGGACTAATATAATTTTTTAATCATGTTTTTTTTTCCAAAGAAGATTGAAATTTACAATAATTTCATAGGTTGAAATAGCCTGGAGGCGATCACATCATTCCCAAGGCGTACTGTCTTCTATAAAATCTCTCATCTGTTAATTAGATGAAATAATTTTTATAGGCTGATTTCAATATTGTGAATTTATAAAAACAACCTCTGCCACCATACCACCACCACCACCACTTTAGCACCACCACTTTAGTCACCACGCTGGGCAGGCGGATTGGCGACCGCAGGGCTGGCTTTGTCGCACCGAAGACGCTGCTGCCCGTCTTCGGCCTGTGTATTTCAAAGCCAGAATGGATGGTTATCCCGCCATCCGTCGGCTTTTTAAGTTCCAGGGTGGTAGTCGAACTGTGTTATCCCTTAGTCGCCTCTTACGACACCCACGGGAAGAGAGGGGGTGGCTACATTCTTTAGTGCTGTAACCACACAGCACACCAATATTAGGTATATAAAACCGTATAGTTGTATTCAGTGAGAGTAACAAAACATTTAAACGTAACGCTAGACAAAAATACGTAAATATCCTGGTTTCCGTATGTAATTCAACTAAGTTTTCATTTAAGGTGACAAATGTGGATCCTTAACGACTGAAAAACTTACTTGTAAATGTTTATTCTGTCAATCAAGCCTTATTGCTTGGATTGGCGCAAATAAAATACCTACTATGCGAGTTCAAACATCTTACGAAGATAATGCTACAAACATACACTATTACTCTTCTTCAAGTCAGAACCAAACTGTTCGGCATTTATTTATTCTTAAAAGATTAGTAAAAGTAAATTGATAACTTTTTCTTTCTTCTAAGCTTTGACGTAAAAACGATGGGAACAAATTTTTTGTAAAAAAAAAACGTAAAGCCAAAAACGTATTGTATAATGTATCTAAACCTTATTACTTTGTACATATTATTTAAATCTGCAAAGTCATAGTTACATCGATTACAGTCCATAGTTACTAATTGGCTTAGTAAGTTGGACTACCTTCAATCTAAAGTTTTGTTTACTACGCTGACATGAATCATTTTGGATATTCTGTTACATTACGTCCACAATTATAACTATAAATGAAATGTTTTAGTTAACAACATTTTTTTTTTATATTCTGTTACTGTTATTTACTTTTAATCTTTCATTTACAAAATACCGCTGAGGTCATTATTAGGCGTGAGTGTTATTTTGATTATTTGTCTCAATTTATAGATTACTTTCTTTGTTTCTTGTTTTTATTACTTTCTTTGTCACTGAGCTATAAAAAAGTGTGATGAAATTTGAAAATGAATCAATGTCTTTGATAAGATAGACTCAATATTGCGTATATATTTTGAGGGAAAAGATAATCGTTTCATTCTCAGATACAGTTTTCTAGCGGTGCAAACGAAACTAAGTATTTTTTTTTACAATGGCCGCTATGTTAAAACTTGCATTGGTGCTTTTCGTATTTTTGTATGTAGATGTATGTAAATCAGAAGATTTCGTATTAGGCGTTACAAATGGTAATACAGTGTATACGGAGAATGTTAGATTGAGCGCTATACCGTTTATTACTAGAACTAAGAATGTTTTCTACAGCGGAAGTCAAGTAATAAGGGTAAGAGCTATATTTTGTTTTAATATTAAATTATATGAGTAAACGACTAATTGAATACGTACATTTGTTCGGACTTAAACGTAGTTTGTGATCGATCAAATTTTAGACTGTGTGATTTTTATTTAAAATAGAGTTTATGTTATAAATAAAAAGGTAGGGCACAGTAGGAATTTTCCTCCTCAAATATTGAGCAGCCCGACTGGGGTAGTACCTCGACCTTATAGAAGCAGTGTCAGGGACAGTGACACATCCCTATTGGTGAGTAACGTGACGAGAGCTCTTGAGGGGAATTGGGGTTCTGGCGTTAAAAACGTCTATAAGCTACGGTGATCGCACTACAGGTGAGCCATACGCTTGTTTGCCGATCTAGTTACAAAAAAAAAGTTTCATAATTGTTATTATGTTTCAGGGAATAGTCGCTACTGATTTATTAAAAGGGAAAAGTGAAGTAATTGTAACAGCAGGCGGAGTTGGATCAACTTTCGCAAATGTAAGGCTGAAGAGTAAGAGAGGAGATGCATTGAATTATGCGGTGCAGATATTTGCATAACTGTTGAAATCGACAAATAACAAAAAAATATAAATAAAGGGATGTTATTTAGCTTTTTTTTATTGTGTAAAATAAAATTTTGCAAACAAAATAAATATCCTGACTATTTTAGGGATATAGAGACTTGGGATATCAATTGATAAGAAATTGTCTTACATTACTTGTAAAATAAAATATAAAATCCGAAACAACTGTGTAATAATTATATGTGACTCAGTCACAGATAGTCAGACATAAGGTTTGTACCTGACATCAAATATCAAAAGATAATCTTAACACTGTATCCTATATAAATGTACCTATATACATTTTTTCTTTTTCTTGATAAATATAGTCATTCATAAAGTATTTCATAAGTTTGAATGACAGTAATGATAATCTACAATAGATATACAGACAGTGGGTAGGTATATAGTAGACAACAAATTCCGAGTACACATTTAATTCACTATCTCCTTCTTATATATGATACAGTTTATATAAACAACCTATATCCCTGAGGCGCTATAAATATTTGTGTAATTCTTCAATGTTTTCGTTTTGTTCGGCAGTAAAGTAAATATATTGGAACTTTGATAATATGCTCAATTACGCTTCCTTGAACAAATTGTGTGAACATAATTATGTTACTTTAGACACACTTAAAGTAACCTGCACACACACACATACACATCATCATCACTTCAGCCTATCGCAGTCCACTGCTGGACATAAGCCTCCACAAGTACGCGCCAGACATTATGGCGCGAACTCATATGTTTTGCCCATAGTCACCACGCTGGGCAGGCGGGTTGGTGACCGCAGGCCTAGCTTTGTCGCACCGAAGATGCTGCTGCCCGTCTTTGGCCTGTGTATTTCAAAGCCAGCAGTTGGATGGTTATCCCGCCATTATAAGTTTCAAGGTGGTAGTGGAACGGTGTTATCCCTTAGTCGCCTCTTACGACACACACGGGAAGAGAAAGGGTGGCTATATTCTTTACTGCCTTAACGCATAGCAAACATACACATACATATAAACATTAAAATAAGTTCTCTTAACATGTTTGCAGTCACTATACGGAACCATTTGATAAGTTTCCAAGTCAAAACAATTACCGACTAAAGTATATTGTCATATTAGTATATTTTCAGCATTTTAAAAGAATTTTTTATGCTTATCCACGTGGTTTAAGATCACAGATTAAGAGGGTACGTCAAAATTTAAATTTTGAAGGTAGTTTTATATTTTCGTCTCACTTTAAAACGTACATTTTTAAAAGGCCGTTGGATGGTCTTTGACAGGTCTAGCATTGAACTAACAAAAAATGTCTGGTAACTTTTACTCTGTTAAATAAAGACGACAGTTTTATTGAAAGTAGGGCCGTTTTCCTTCTGTAATTTCCTCGGGCCACCCTTCAGATGCCGTCCAATTTAAAAGCGTTTAGTGTTTATCGAAATTAATTAAATTCACTAAAATTACGAAGAATTGTATTAACGAACGTCTGCAAAGTTTATTAGAAATTATTAAAATTAATAGATTTCTAAAGTAGGTTTCCAGTAGCTTAACAACACATAGGTATGTAAAAGGACCCGTGCGGTTTTACCCAAGTTTATGGTCATATACTACATACTATCATATACTTTGATAAATCTGTTTTAGAACTTACCTCATCAAACAGATAGATTTTAAACTTAACTGTTTGGCCCTGAGATTAGTAACAATAGTTTTGTTTGCTCGCAAACGAAAAAAAATAACCTTTTCAATTACACGAGTAATTCGAGTCGATAAAACAGTCAATTATAAACGCATTGTTATGAATAACAACAAAAGTACTCCTCAGATCTCGTCTGAAGTCGCATAAAATAGTTTTAATGATAACATTAAAAAATGCACATAGCATTTGTTTAAGAATGTATTTATAGTTTTGTCACTTAATTTAAATGCTCGTGCAAAAACTCTATGTTTAAATAAACATGATAATTATATTCGTTCAGAATATTATCGAGTAATTAGAAAAAAAAAACTTAACGGAGATCGTAGTTAAAATGATCGTTTTGTATTTTTTGCCAATCAAACACCTCATCACTTCAGCCTATCACAGTCCACTTCTGGACATAGGCCTCCACAAGTTCGCGCTAAAAATGACGTGAACTCATGTGCAACCATAGTCACCACGCTGGGCAGGCGGGTTGGTGACCGCAGGGCTGGCTTTGTCGCACCGAAGACGCTGCTGCCCGTCTTCGGCCTGTGTATTTCAAAGCCAGCAGTTGTTTCCTGCCATCGGTTGGCTTTTTAAGTTCCAAGGTGGTAGTGGAACTGTGGAACTGTGTGTATTTATGTACGCACGTAAGAAGTTATACTTCATTGGCTACCTAGCTTCACGTTGCTAACTTCTTCTTTGTTGACTAGCTAATTTCAGTGTGTCGGTTTTTTGTAGCGATGTGCGAGCGCATCGTAAAAATTTGCTCTAATCATTTTTCCCGAACGCGCCAAAAGAAATATAACTTCAAAAATATTAATTTTCCAAATCCCAGCATAAGTTTATACCATATACCATTTCATGACGAAGATAGAGACATTTTTCGCTTTGCCACAAAGTTAAAAACTCGTTATACGAAGCGAAAAGTTAAGAAAAGTCACCATTGTGTCGAGCGGCAAATTTATCGTTCAGAGGCCTGTGATTATTTCTACAACAAGTGATGATAATTGGAGTGTAAGTCTCGTTTTGACTGTAATTAACAGAGTGATCTGTTTGAAAAAGTTGTATCTTTTGGTTTGTTATCATCTATTGAAAGGCATAACTAGGGTTTAACAGTAATTTTAATGGATGTCGTATTAAAGTATACTAATTTGAAGTTTCTATTTAATACTTTTTTCCAACACTCTAATCAATACGTTACATAATATACTTAATAGAAGTCTCTCATTGTGTATGCGTGTATTAAAAAAATCTATAGGTTTAAGTCTTCTAAGTATTATTTCGTAGAAACTTGGCCTTCACGGTAGCTTTAGTTTTCACTACTACGACTACGTTTACAGTAAAGTCAGAAATGTTCTCAGTTTCATAAACATGTCTTAAAATAATACTGTCAGTAAAATGTCTTAAAATAACACTGCTTACAAATCAGAATTTCTAAAGGATATTCCTGCTTACAATCTTGTTACTTATTGTTATTTCACAACATAAAAAAATACAAAAATGGTCACGAATATCAGAGCATTAACTAAATAAAAACAGACCAAGAGTCAAATATATAATAGTTTTTTCACAATCAATCAATATGTATATACATATATACATAGTAAAGATATAAACAAAGATTTCTGGGTTAATATTAATACCAAATCAAAAGTAAGTACCGCTTTCTTTTCTACGTTTTACTCTAGAGCTTAACGACAATCTTGCCGGATGGCAGCATAGATGAAGACATTGTGCACTTTCCTAGAAAATTTCTCTTCTTTTGAAGGCACTCAAATTATAGGTGGCAGGAAACGCGGACGTTGGGCATACGGTTTAGAGTCTTGCGGTTCATATGCATAACTTTTACGAGGAATATCCTAGATATTATGTCAACTTTATTCTTCGTACTGCGACTTCTCATTCGACGAAATTGCGACCTACACTTTTTTCTGTGCCGAGTATCCTTGTAAACTTTTCTCAAATTTCGTGACTAAATACGTAGGTAATGTTATGATGTTATTATTGCAGCCAAGTATTAAATGAATTATATGCAGAAATTGGGTCAAAAATTAACTGTTGTTGTTGTTACGGATGAACCAGCGTAAATATGTTAAATGTAAGGTTAACTTTAAAACAAAGCAAAAATTGTCTCCGATTTGTTTCCTTAAAAATTTATTGTCATTATCATTAAAATTATAAAATAAATAATAAATAAATAAACGCCTCACACTCAACGGCCTCTACTAGGATTATCTCCTGTGTCGGGGTCCAAAAACACACACAATATACAAGCACAAACGCCCAACCACGGCAAACATCTGTGTGGCAAATACAAATGTTTGCCATGTGCGGGGATCGAACCCGCAACTGCCAGCGCAACAGCCACAAACTAGTGCTGCGACCGTTGCGCTAACGCGTCGCCAATCAATTTTTTACTTTCTCTATTAAATAAATCTAATTAATTAATTTCACAAACGTAACTTTTTTATCATATTATGTTATATTATTACAGTTACATTAAAAGTTACAAAACATGTATTCCTAATAACACACTATAAAAAAATCCTTATAATGATGCTTCGTTAGTAAAAACCAAAAAATATATTCAAATGATAGTGTAAAGAAATACATAAACCTTACAAAACAAAAAAAAAATGTAGTAACATTCAACAATATCCATTCTACGTTTACTGTTATTCTAGCAACGCGAGTCTTGAGGCTTATGGCAGCCATCTAATTAATCCACACAAAAATGTCTCACAAAAAAAAAGAAAAAAATACATCCCTACGCTTACTTTATTCACGCGAATAAAACAGCTAGAAACATATGCGAGGGAAAGCCTTTCACATATATAAATAAGTAACGTACATCCCTATTACGTTTCAGCTGAAGAATATTCAGCAATCCAATACATTTGCTATCCCTTTCTTATCTGGTACCTTAGAGAAAGATAGGGCTACACATTCAGAGGCAGTTTTCCAGAATAGGTACACGTCGGGTACCCAAGATATATTTTATGGAGAAAGCGCACTCTTTTTGCAATAGCTACCAGAAGGTGTACCCAACCTTTCATATTTACGATTAAGTCGTGATCAGAAACATAATATACGCGTGTTTTTTGTCGATAGGCGTCTGATACACGATATTCTAGTGATATGGTTAAAAGTTGCTAGCGAGATTGGTATCCGTACTGTTCCTAAGACGGTATTTATTTTACGTTATCCGTGATCGGTTCGTTTTATATCGAGAAAATAAGAACGTATTACGAATGTTTATATTCGTTTTGAAGTAACGATTGGGAGAATAAATTTAATATTTTTCGGGTATGTCGTAGTTTTTTCTTCTCGTTTCTTTTGTTTCATTTGAACCTTTTCAAGTGCTGGTATATTTATTGTTATAGCTAGTGTAGTCCGCTTTTCTTTTTTTTTGACACTTGGCCACCATCAGTGTATATACGTTTTATTCTTTTTTTACCAACATTAACAATGGTAAACTGACAGTAATCAAAGGCTGAATTATCTGAATGGTGAACAAATACAAGAAAGGTATTGCTTAATCTGCTACATTGCTCCGTTCATCATTAGTATAGATACGAAATAATTTACGTATAAAATCAAAATTTTAAAAAACATCTTTATTCAAATATGTTTCAAAGCACTTTCGAGCTACCACCAGTTCAGAATGTAGATTCTACAAAGAAGCACAGGCAAAAACTCCGCAGTTACTCTTTAAAAATTATAAATTATGCTTTTATACAGGTAATATCTTGTATGAAATACAGCGTCACTAAGTCCTCACATAACTTTATAAGCTATTAGTTTATTTTAACACAAACTTTAAATTTATCCTCAGACAATTTCAATATCGTTCGTTTTTACTACAAATCTTATCATACAAGCGAATACCATAACCAAAAAAGGAGAAGTTTACTTTGCGCAGTCGGAAACGTGGAGTTACAATTTCGTTATTCCTTCTCTTTCATTATACATTTGAAATGATTTCGACAAAAATGTAGGTTCCAGAGCTTGAGCATATAAAGGATCATGCTATAATTTCCATGATACATATAAAAAATAGTTTGAATGACATCATTAAGTGTACATTATCTCTTATTATTATATTTATTATATTATTCTAAAGATCGGCAAGATATTCATAATTGTTTTGCACTAAGAATAGCATGAAGCGTAAACCGTTAAAAGACAAACAAAGACAACGTGGAGTGATTATCCTGCTAAATTAAGAAACAGTTACGAATTAAGGAACGTTAAATAGAAAATCGTTTGCTGTAAGAGGTCGCGTACGCGTTGTAACAAAAAGTAATTTTGGTTTAAGAAAATTCAGAAAAGGTAATGCTGTACTATGTGTAATAAAATAAAGTTTTTTTTTATTTGTTTATAATGAAGTAGGTAACTCAAACTTAAAAACTATGTAATCAGCATCTTGGAGGATCTAGGGTATCCATTCAGATTTCATTATGTAGCGTGTTTGAACACAAAAAAAATTGTCTTAAGTTTTTTGGCATTCGTTTTTCTTTTAAAATATATTTTTTTTCTTTCTTCAAATCTTACCACAACACTTTACTACATCACTGCCTCTCCGATTTAAATATTTAATATCGTGGCTTGCAGTCTTTCTGTATAAAAGAATAGTTTTTATGTATTTTGGAACACCTAAATTACTACCACTTAAATGGCTTTCCGAATAAGTAATGCAGCGTTTTACGACTGCAAGTTGACGTATCTTGGAGGAATGTTCAGATCTTTTAAATTATAGATGTCTGTCCATATCCAATAGGTGTACTTTGCGAAAAAAATGGGACTTTGATTTTTGTATAAATAACGAGTTTTGATATTTGTTATTTTACGCTGGCTGTTTGTGTTGTATCGACTGTCGAGTATGAAAATAAAATCTGTTGACTTGACGCTTTTATTTGTTTACTGTTAAGTTGATTGAGTAATTGATTAATTCAACCTCCTCCTCCATCTCTCTTCTTTTTTTTTCATGCAGGAGAAGAGTTAAAAAGTAAGTTGAGTTTATTCGAAAACGGGATATTTACTGTGTTTATTATTTTCGCTTTGCGGAGCTCGATATTTCGACATTGACTGCGAATGTCTTGATCACGAGACTGAAATTTGCGGGTAGATGTTGACGGCTTTAGCTGTGTCCATACCGGACTACCTCCTTTCTAACACACATAATAGATGTAGTCATGTTAATCTAAAATCTTATAATTTGAGTTTGTAAGTTTTTTTACGGATAAGTGAACCATAATGAAAGACCTGAAAATATATCGCCTTTATATTATAATTATTATGATAATTAGAGCAGCTCAAATGTGAGTTTAATAATGATTTCCATGAAGCTCGAAATATCCTTGGCCTTTTGACAAAATAAGGCTCAATTTATATCACCGCAGAAGGAAATACATATAAATAGGGAATCATATAAGAAGGGAATATTTGTAGTGAAATTAATTATAAATTAAATGTTAAATTTCACCATTATCAATTACAAATATAATTAAAATTTATTTATTATAAAATCTAACTAAGATAATTATATAATAATGATTATTATATACCTGGCTATGGATAATAGAGACCTCCAGAGCACAATGCATTCTGGATGATTAAAAAATATATTATTACCTATATACTAGCCCACCTGTGCCCACTTCGTTGAGCGTTAATTATTATTATTTTTTTGTTCAATAAGAATAAAATATAGCCTATACCACTCCTGAATAATGTAGCATTCTGTTAGTAAAAGAATATTCATTATCTGATCAGTATTTGCGAAGATTACCACCTACAAACAAACAAAGTTAAAACTTTACCTCTTTATAATATTTGTATAGATGCGTTATTCTGTTATCTATGTGACAATAAAATTTATGCACTCACTAACTTTACATAAAACTATAACTATCAATATCCTAAACTAACGTTCTCATTTACAATACTAGTAACAAAATTAAATAAACAAAAACCGAAATAAAACTTTTTAATACCGACTTCAGCACTAGAATACCATCGACAAAAGAAAAAAGAAATTAATTCGACATTTTTTTCGTGGAAGTTCTTTATTACGCCGTGAGAGAGACCGGTTAGGTCGTAAATCAGAAACCGCAAAAAGTAACTAAAACTTTTCCCACGCGAAAATGATGAAAAGATGCTGCGTTTTATTCAGTTACACTAAAAGATGGTGGCTTAATTGGCGAGCGGAGTTTGGCGTAACATTTTCAACAGAAATCGGTTGAAATGACAAATGATTTAAACGTTTTCTGCAGGATCCTCTTTGACATTACGTGTAGTATTCATGATCACAGGTAAATTTTCTGCTCGTGGTTTTTAATATACGTGAGTACTTATTTTTGGTATAGATGTTTATCCTTATGAGTCTTTCAAATATTATATAGCACAGACAGCTACGACGCACGACTGGAGTTTATCCCTTCAGATCGACTGTCTAAATAGGTACAAAAAAGACTTGCTAGTCTTAAGAAAAAGGTTAATACCATATCAAATGGTAAATAAATGAATAAAGTAACGGCATCTACCGCGCGATGCCGCTATTAGAAAACTATTTATTAGTCTATCGACGACATTTTCGTGGTTTCCGACGTTCGTTTTCATAGCCATAGATGGCGTTGAAAAGGCAACAAAAAGGTAACGAGGTCATTCGTTCA
Source organism: Melitaea athalia (assembly GCA_905220545.2). NCBI lineage: Eukaryota > Metazoa > Arthropoda > Insecta > Lepidoptera > Nymphalidae > Melitaea > Melitaea athalia. The sequence continues at coordinate 21,984,415 of HG992180.1, forward strand.
GCAGATTTTACTCCTCATATTTTTTTCATACCGGGGGCCTTATATGAAAATCGATTCTTAAGAAGTAAACTCAAAAAAACGAGTATACTTTAGAGTTTAGACCACACGACTGAAGTAAACCTTCTGCACAATAGACCTGTATCTTAGCTATACGAAACGTAACTGGCTATGAGAGAAAGAGAGACCTTTATATCTCCCTCTCAACTTCCGTTCGCCTCGCCCGATCACACTTTTCGTAACGCTCTCGTCACGCATTCACCACTTATTTCCCAAGACAAGCGTGCGTAAAGAGGGTTTACTTCAAAAATTCAAGTGGTACCAATGCATCTCCGAAATTGGATCACTAAACAAACCATACTGTAGACTTTCGTTTCATCGTAGTCATATGGTAGCTTTATCGTGATTTTTGAAAGACATTCAGTAATTGCAGTATTATAGTTTATGTTGGAAAACAATAAAACAATATTATGGCTGTTGTTGTAACGTGGCAATAAAATTTTGTATTTTTTTCGTTGCTTAAAAATATTTTTGTATCGTACCGACGCACTAGAACACAAACTGAAAAGTATTTTTCAAGCCACGTTGAAAAATTTTACTCGCATTGCGAAATTCTTATCTGTAAAAAGCCAAATAAACTACGTACTTAAATCTGAAATATTTAGAAGTGTACCGGCCTATACTTTGTATGTGGATTTTCAATTATATAATTTTAAAAAAATTAAATTTTCATACAAAAGTATTTTTTGCGATGTTGTAAGCAAAAAATAAAAATATTAACGACAATCCCAGCCCGCAGAATTATAACAAATTGCTAACGTTAAAATAACGCTACATATAAGTACTAACGACCTCTGTTCGTCCTTATTTTTTACACGATAAGTAACCACAAACACAGTCATTATATACTAAAACCTTCTTCAAAACACGATACCTCTTATGGTATAAGTATTATTCCGATCAGTCCAGTAGTTTTCGCAGTATAGCCGAACAAAAAAATCGGCTCTCCATTTATTAGTAAGTATATACCTAATACCTAAACCATTTTCTATCGAACAACTCTAACCTACAATTATTATCGTCAACGATTCATAAATAGAATCAATATAGAAAGACTTCCTTAAAAATTACTCAATAGAAAAATAAAAACAAAGCGAAAAAATATAACAAAATAACAGAAACCACATTTATCACAAATGCAAAATCATTTAAATAAAGAACACAAAAATAGAAAAATAAGTGAAAGGGCCAGTTACAGTTGACGAAGCATTTGTTGCGACCTCCTTTGTTACCCACAACGAAATTACCTTCTTTAGCGTAAAGCACGCACGGAGCAAAAAAAACAATTCGTACTTACATACCGGATTATTTTAAACGAAGCGTACGAATCTTTAGATAATTTTCAATAATTGTTATAATTGTGCGTGTAATTTTCGTATCTGTCAGCGTGTGTTCGGTGTGACTGGTTTTAATTACAGAATATGTTAAAGCGAAATTTCAATTGTAGAATAATGAGGTGTAACCAATTTGTTACATATGACTTAGATATGATATTACTCAGTATATCTATTATGTAGATTTTGTAAAGAGAAATATGATTGTCTTGGTTAGGACACCAATTACATTTTTTTTTCTGTTAAACTAGAAAACCATATATATATATATATATATAAGAAAAAAAGTACTTACTTACTCCTCTAGCTCAACGACCCATAGTGGATCTTGCTCTCCGACATCACAAGTCTCCGGCGATCCCAGTCAAGAGCTATCTCGCGTAAGTCAGGTGTCACCAGCTCGCGCAGGTCTCTCTGTACCTCGTCCTCCCAGTGGTACTTGAAGCGCCCCACGTTCCTATGGCCGTTAGGTTTCTCCAAGTATGCTCTCTTCGCTGCGCCATCGTCTCCAACGCTCTCGTCACGCATTCACCAGCTTACTCCCCAAGCCAAACGTGCGCAAAGAAGTTTTACTTCAAAACTCCATAAATAAGCTTTCATGTGCGGAACTAGTATCGTATTTAAACGTAATGCATGTAACGTTTTAACTCAATGTATGGCGCTATGTACATAGATATCGATGGAAAATCTTGTTTCCAATATAAGGATCGTACAGCAACATTGTAGTGGCGGTGAATTTTTAAAAAATATAGGTTATAGCGTATTTTATTGCTGGGCATCAGTGCATAATGTTGTGAGCGTATTCCAACAGAGGCGCCATCTGCGACGTCGCTCGCGCCGACATTTTACGAGCCGACCGTGGCGCGAATTGCAACTAACTATCCATATGAGCGAAAAACACGATGCTGCGATCGAGACGTTTAATAGTAGCCACCAATGAGGTTACTCTATTCCAATTATTAAATTTTGTTATACTTGTAAGCTATCAGAAATGTTTAAAAGTATGGGAAATGAAACAACTACAACTTAACTAGGACTCTCGTGGTGGTCCGTGGCCATAGTTGCTGTAAAGTATCCGAAACGTCGGTATATCTAAATTCAGAAATGCCTCGGTTAGTATTATAATTGGATGGTATTTTATTTTTGGTGTTCATTTTATACCTAAAGGTAATCACTGTACCCGGATATTCTGAATCACAAGAATAAGACGTTTAATGTAAAATTATGAATTAAAGTTTTCTAAATTGAATAAACAGACGCTGTCATTTAGGAACTTGATATTCATAGAACATAATATGAGTCGTAAACCATAATATGGAGCGACTTGAAACAAAATAAGGTCCCGTATAACTCATTGTACTGGCCATAACCACGCACAATGTAGCCAAGCAGAGAACTGGCTGTGAGCTATTTGAAAGCCATTTACAATCGGCCCGCGTTACACGTATAGACAATCTTATAAAACTGTTGTTTGTCCATTTTTATAACTTTACATTGCAGGCGTCTATAAGCTGCGGACTGCGGTAATGGCTTACCATTAGGTAAGCCATACGCTTATCTGCCGACCTAGTTGTATAAAAAACGTGTGGTGCTGTGGGACCCCAGATACCAGGTTGCTTAAAACCGAAAAAAAATCATATCAAAAATTTCGATTCGGCGGGTACATCGTTCCATAGCTTAATTGGCTAGATCACCGACGCGGTATGTCAGGGGTGCGGGGATCGAAATTTTGATATGATAATAAATAACATTTTATAAAACGTAGTATTTAATAACACAGGGTCACATAGTACTATTCTTGCCTTAACTATAAAAAGCATCACAACAATGTCTTAAGCGTTGTTTAGTTTCAGCGTGTAAAAACACGCAAAATATGTAAACAAACCCTGTTTAAAAATAAAAATAAAATACCTTAACCAAAAGTTGAAAATATTATTTCATATACGTAATAATCCTTCAATTATAAAGGCTTTTTTTGGTTAAAGATTTCGTTATCAAGGCCTTTAGTATGCATCTCAGCGCAATCAAAGCACTGTAACCAGTATAGAACAATTTGTGACCTCTCTTAAAATTCTCATAAGTACACCTGAGCGGAAGCCTACAAAATTAACTAATTAGTCACCCACTCACAAAGGCCTGAGTCCTTTGTGATGCGTACGTTACGGCACGTACCGCTTATGAGATTTCATTTCGTAATCTGCTATTGGGGATTGGGGGACCTGGCAATGAATGGGTTCAACCTTGATTTAGATTTTCACATATCTGTTTTTTTAAATCCGTTAATCCTTGGTGATTGGAACGTTGTGTTATATCTGTATATATCTATATATGTGTTAATGTGATATGGATTGATTTTCATTTTGTTGAATGAATGAAAAACCATTTACTTTTATAATCACTTATTATTCAAATATTATTTGACTAATTTTAGTATCTACTGTTATTAAAATGTAGTTTGGATTTTAATGATTAAAAGTAACATTTACTTAGGACAAATTATTTTTCTTATATATATTAAAATAATCTGACGAATAAAACCATTAATTTATAAAACAAATATTTATAAAGAAATCTATTTTCAAAATCTAAATTTTATGTTATATTATATATTTCTGTGCTCTAGAATAAACACTCAAACAGGTGTTTAAAAAAAAACATAATATAAAACAACATAATTCGTGAATACAAAATGTTTTTCTAAAAATTTAAAATAAAAGCCACACAAACGGTACTACGACAATATTTCCATGAATTTTAAAGTGAGTTATCATCAACTTCGGGCCGCACAAAGGAAGAGAAAAATGGAGAATCGAGAGGCTGGAATCATTATTTCCAATTTGGTGGTACAGTTAGTTGCATATTAAAGTTTAAATTGAACGTACACTGCGCCTCTGTGTAAGTCTGCATTAGGAGTCTCGCGGGAGGCGAGGTTGGGGCGAGGTTACAGAAACGAAGAATGAGCGAATGTATTATTAATATTTTTTAGTTCTGTCTACGTTTGCTTTGATTTTAGTGGAATTTAAATGTTTTTGAAAGTATGATTTTTTTCAGTTGATATAAAAATTGATCCGGAAACCGTCACATACTAAAACAAAGCGCAAACTTAGTTAATTTTATAAAATAGTCGTTAATACTTTTTACTTTTTAAAGAAAGTAGAATTAATAGAAAATCTTTATATATAAAAGAGATTTCCACCCATTGACTCATCACGATATCTCTGGAATCATAAGGCCTAGAGACTTGAAATTTGGTAGGAATATTCCTTTTGCCAAGTAGAGGTCAGCTAAGCACGGATTTTACAAAATTTCACCCACAAGAGGGGGTTGCGGGGGTTAATAACATATATGGCGAAACACCGTTTGCGGGGACAGCTAGTGTAATAATACATAAAAATAAAATGGATGTGTGTGATAGTTTAAAACACTCTTAAGCTGAGATAGGGCACAGCAGGAAATTTCCTGTTCAATATATTATGGAGCAGCCTGACTGGGGTAGTACCTCGACCTTAAAGAAGATCACAGCTAAATAATGCTGTTTTCAAGTGTGTTTGTTTGTAAGGTGACCAAAGCTCCTGGGGAGAATTGTGGATGGGGTAAGGCGCTTGCGATGCTTTTTTTTATAATTTGATAGACTTGCGTTTGACCACTATTTCACCTGATGTTAAGTGAGAATGCGGTCTAGGATGGAGCACGCTTACCTAGTAATAGCCTATTCACTCGCGACTTGAAGATGCCCAGATTGTAGCTTTCCGGGAACACAGACGCTGGTAGAGAGTTCCATTCTTTGGCCGTACGCATCAAGAATGTACTAGCGAAACGCTTAGTGCGTATAGCGGGGATGTCAACCGTATAAATGCACGTGCTTCTGGTGTTGCAGACGTCTATAAGCTACGGAAATCGCTTACCATCAGGTGAGCCGTACGATTGTTTACCGAACTAGTTATATAAAAAAAGTATAAGATTATTACAATTTCACGTACGTACACGTCACAATAACGTACATTTTAAACTGTTGAATAATTTAAAAATCGCTTTTCCTTAGCTAATGTATCCTCTGCGTGTAGTTCTTCAAAGCGGAGAGCAAAGTATCGTTGCAGTTGTCTGCATAATTCACTTTATAGCCGCTCACTGTAAGATATCCCGTCATAACTCTGTTTCGGTTCGTACATGTTACAGAATCCTCGTGGATTTCCCTCGACGTTACATCCATACATATTACGAATTTCGTAAGCTGTGATTAAGTATTAAAAGAATATTTTGAATGGATGGTACCTACTTAAGTGTTGAATACGAAATTGGATTGGTTCAAAAATTATGTATTTCATACTGATTTATACGTAACAAAATATTTATTAAACCAATTTCATAGTATGTTTATTATCTGTCTATTAAAAAAAACTCTTTTTATCCTACTGCAGAAGGAGGGTTATGTTTTTCGTATGTATGAATGTATGTAGATTCTATGTTTTACACTACAGCCAAAACGGTTCGAAGGATTTTAACGTCTGAGGTGACGTTAGATTCATCATATAAATTCAGAATAGTGGATTTTGGATGCCATAATTCGAAAAAATAAAATGCTAAACATATCGAGTGTAGTATATTAAAGGGCGTCTTGGTGGACAAATAAAAAAAATCGATATCTTTTTTATTTCATATCAAAAGTTTATGCTTTCAAGAATAAGCCTCTAAGAAGGCTTACGGAAATTTGAATTATTTTTGAAGTTTTTGTTTATCAATATGTCGCAGATCAGAAGTAGGTAGGGGAAGAACGGACGGATGACCGAACTACTAAGTATTAAATGGACTCACCGAGCGGGTACCGGATCTATCGCGTAGCAGAGAGACAACTCGGAGTCAGTGCCCGGGAGTTGCGACCCGAGTCTAGGTTTAAGACGGCCGTCTTTAAAATGCGCATTAACGCTCGCCTCCACTGCCCGAGTTGCCCACAATATAATGTAACAATTAATTCGTGTACACAAACTAACCCTTACAAGAGTCGAGGTTAAGCTACTAGCAGGATACACAAGTGCACCGCGCCACGCCAGAGCCAAGACTGACTTAGCTGCGGTTGCATCGGTCTTTTATACACGACTGAATGACTCGAATAATAGAAGTGAGGGTAGGTGAATATCGACAATAGCGCAGGTACCGCCATACACGTCAGAAATACTCAAATAATACAATGAGTGCGGGTAGATGAATAATAATAACAACGTAGGTACCGACATTAATAACTATCTGCATTGACTCTCCGACACGGCCATCCTGACAAGTCACACGTCCTCGTGTGATGCCGTAAAAAGCAAAAAGGTACTGCGATATCAAAGTCTCGTCTCGGCCTATCCTGACCCACACTTAACCAAGGATAATGCGATAGTACAACCACTTTTTGTTGACACTCCATGTGATGCCGTAAAAAGCAAAAAGTTACTGCGATATCAAAGTCTCATCTCGGCCTATCCTGACCCACACTTAACCAAGGATAAGGCGATAGTACAACCACTTTTTGTGACACACCATACAACCATACGCGAATCTACCATTAAATCAAAATTGACCAATCGTTTTGGTATAAACATTACTCCATTATTGCTTTCCACATATTAGTCGCCACTGTCACCTAAATCGAGTGACAGCAGCTCATGCCACCTCCATCGAGTGACGATAACCAACCAAAAGAGTCGCTACTGTCACCTAAATCGAGCGACAGTAGCTCATGCCACCTCCATCGAGTGACGATAACCACTAAAGTCGCCACTGTCACCTAAATCGAGCGACAGCAGCTCATGCCACCTCCATCGAGTGACGATAACCACTAAAGTCGCCACTGTCACCTAAATCGAGCGACAGCAGCTCATGCCACCTCCATCGAGTGACGATAACCACTAAGTCGCCACTGTCACCTAAATCGAGTGACAGCAGCTCATGCCACCTCCATCGAGTGACGATAACCAACCAAAAGAGTCGCTACTGTCACCTAAATCGAGCGACAGTAGCTCATGCCACCTCCATCGAGTGACGATAACCACTAAAAGAGTCGCTACTGTCACCTAAATCGAGCGACAGTAGCTCATGCCACCTCCATCGAGTGACGATAACCAACTAAAAGAGTCGCTACTGTTACCTAAATCGAGCAACAGTAGCTCATGCCACCTCCATCGAGTGACGTTAACCACTTGTATTGCCTCCATCGAGCAATACAACCAAAACATGTTTCAGCAATGGATACTTAAAAACAAAGGCACCAACAAATTTATCTCAATAAAATCAATTGGTTGTATAGTGGTCTACATTGCTACGCCAGTTGACTTTAATCACAAAAAAACTACCAATCTATCCTATTCGTACACAGACGAAAGGTTCCTCTAACCGAATAAAAAATAAAGTTTTACTATTGACACAGTAAGATCACATACAACGCTCATGGCCCGGCTGCCTCAGCAGCTAGTGACAACTACTATTGCCACCCATATCGTCATCACCTCATGTGATACGACCAACATATATCGTCATCAACTCATATGATGCGAACAACACATATCGTCATCACCTTAACCTTTCGTGAGCTTTGTAGGTACTTTTACAATTTAAAGCTTTTAAGGGTATACAGATTACCTTCGAGAACTTCTATTACGCAAAGGGGCCTCGATATTTCGGATCAAGTCTTATTTGATTACGCTCCTCACTTTGTAATAAAACAAATTTTAACAGTTACTTACAACGACTGCCATAATGGGCCCATGATTGTACCAAGGTGTTATAAATTAACCTTCTTAATTTAAACTTTTTTAAACAGAACAACTAAATAACTTTTAAACAGTTTAAACAAATCAATCAAAGGTAGAGAAAGACTGAAAACCCTCGATACTACACAAAAATACTCGTTACAGAGGGTAATCGGAAATACTCAAATTAAGACGATATTAACACTTTATCACCAACAAGTGGGTAACCACAAAAATTTAACTTAACGCAAATATAACTGCCCAGAGCCATGTACCAACGTCAATCAAACTTTTAATAACCAAACTCTTTTTCTACAATACTAACAACTAACGACCTACGTATCACAATAAAACTAAATTCAACAAATAACCGGTAAATTGATTTACGTAATCGAATACTGAACAAAAATCACTTGTACACCGATAAGAATACAACAAAACAACCGACCTATCAGAAACCCAGCATTAACTATTCGGAAGCTGGTGTCTCTAACTTTACGCTCCCTCGGCACTTCAATAAACAACATAAAGAAACACAAAAATATCCGTTACAGAGGGTAATCGGAAATACTCAAGCTGAGGCGATATTAAAACGTTATCACAAACAAGTGGGTAACCACAAAAACTTAACAAACAACCTAAATACCACGACTACGCTCGCAACATTGAATATTTTAACTTATCAGTTTAAATGATGTCGACTCGACTTGCTCTTCGATCGCCCGATAATTTAACGGGACTACGCGAACACGATACTCGTGGCATCGTGAAATAAATTACTCACTATAGTAACACTCTTAGTGGGCACGAGAACAGTATCCCACTTCTGATGTCGCAGATCAGAAGTAGGTAGGGGAAGAACGGACGGATGACCGAACTACTAAGTATTAAATGGACTCACCGAGCGGGTACCGGATCTATCGCGTAGCAGAGAGACAACTCGGAGTCAGTGCCCGGGAGTTGCGACCCGAGTCTAGGTTTAAGACGGCCGTCTTTAAAATGCGCATTAACGCTCGCCTCCACTGCCCGAGTTGCCCACAATATAATGTAACAATTAATTCGTGTACACAAACTAACCCTTACAAGAGTCGAGGTTAAGCTACTAGCAGGATACACAAGTGCACCGCGCCACGCCAGAGCCAAGACTGACTTAGCTGCGGTTGCATCGGTCTTTTATACACGACTGAATGACTCGAATAATAGAAGTGAGGGTAGGTGAATATCGACAATAGCGCAGGTACCGCCATACACGTCAGAAATACTCAAATAATACAATGAGTGCGGGTAGATGAATAATAATAACAACGTAGGTACCGACATTAATAACTATCTGCATTGACTCTCCGACAAATACATATTATAAAATAAAGTCGCTTCCCGCTGTCTGTCTCTATGTGTGCTTAGTTCTTTATAGTTTTTACGCAACGAATTTTGATGCGGTTTTTTTTTTAAATAGGTACATGGAGTGATTCGAGAGGAAGGTTTATATGTATAATACATGCATAATATAGTAGAGAAACACTGATAGTTTTAGAAATTTCTAATGTGATGTCGTAAATCAGTGTTACAAAAGTTTTTAGAAACACATTTGTTTGCGCTTACATTGCAAATATTTATTTTATATCATCAGCATTGCACCTATGCGAAGCCGGGGCAGGTCGCTAGTTAGTTTATATAATAGTTAATTTTGTGACGCGCTAACTAAACCGGTCCGGCCAAAAAAATCCGGTCCAGATCGAAAATAACAGTAGGTAGTACGAGCTACCTAAGTGGCAATAAGGTAGCATAAATTCTTTTATATTGAGAATAAAAGGATTTATGCTATCTAAGCTTGTAAAAAGAAGCCTACTAGTCTAAGAAAACGAAAAGAAAATGGCGTTACGAGAAACGTAACTAGGTCTTTCGTTTAGTAGATTTTACTCCTCATATTTTTTTCATACCGGGGGCGTTATATGAAAATCGATTCCTAAGAAGTAAACTGCAATAAACTCTAAAAATATATTAGAAAAAAATAAAAATCAATTATACAATAGCTATATACATATAGTACACGACGTATTCAAACACTTTTTGAAGCATTATAATTTCGCTTAGCTAGCACGAGAGATAATTCACAGATAGCTGGAGCGCAAATTGATACTCGTAACGCATTTTTATACCAACATTGCCTTAGAAAGGAAGTATTAAAAATATTTAGAGGCCATAAAGCGTTGTTATTGGTGAACGATACGTATAATAATAGAACATAACAGATATCTTAGTAAGTGGTAAATAAATTGCTAGTTTACATTTTTTATGAGTTAACTATCTACATTATGTCATGTAATATGTATACCTGTATTCTACTGAATTGAATTAGGAATGAACAGGCTCTTTGAAGTAAAACTTCTTTACGAACGCTTGACTTGATGAGTAAGCTGGTGAATGCGAGACAAGAGCGTTACGAAAAGTGTGATCGGGAGAGGTGAACGTTAGTGAAGATAGAAAGAGAGAGTGAGGTTTCGTAAGTTTTACTTCAGTCTTGTGTCATAATAAATCATAGCCTATTTTTAAATTTGACTATGTTTAAATAGACGAGGTACTTCGATAGACTCGTTCCGTATGATACCATTCGTGAGCGCGTAAGTACTGCTATATTTTACAATGAAAAAGGTTTTACAAGAAAAAGAATTCGTTCCAATATGCGGTCCTTTAGTTGTATGCGGCAGTAAATATTAATAATTCATTTTATCGACGTTTTTAGGGCTAAAAAAATAGTATTGGACGGTTATGCATTCCCTACTATTACAATATACTCTGTGGTTATGCAGAAGTACGTCGCTAGAACAGCTCGTCTCGTAGACAAAGTAAAATTAAAAAAAAGTCCAGGATTTTGTTTTCACGTCGAATATGATCTAAGTATAATATCACACGACTAGCTCGTTGGCGCAGTTTGTAGTGACCCCGCTTTCTGCTCTTGGGGTTGTGGGTTCGATTCCCACCCTGAGTCTGGGTGTAATGTATATATTTATTTATATATGTATTATTTATAAGTATGTTTATCGAAAAAAAAATTAGCTATAATCTATAACACAAGCATTAAGTTGCTTACTTTAGGAACAGACGACCGTGTGTGCACTGTGTAAATATTTATTTATTTATAATACTTACGGAAACCCCTTACGGAACTCAGTTAGGAGTCAAACATCCAATATAAGCACAGCTTTCGGTATCTGACCAAGACCTCTAATATATAACTAAAGACTTCAAGCCAAATTAATGATTCTCAATACGTCAACTATTCGCTCAACGCTGAAGATACCCTTTCGTTTGTATTTCCGTGGTATTTCCTCTGGGAAATCACGTAACTTACATCTTACCAAAGACTATTTTAAAAGTGATGGCCTTTGATTTTTTAAACTTTTAACCTTTATCTATTATTTTTTTCGGTCGTCTGGTTTTTATACAGAGATTTTTAGTCGATAAAAATAACTCTTTGTGTAGGGAAGAAATGGTTGTGCTTGTAGGCATCTAGGCACAGGAGTATGTTTCTTTGCTTATGTATATTTTTGAAGTGAAACTTCTTTAGGCGCATGAGGGGTAAACTTGAGCGACCGGTAACGCGGCAGCGTCATGACGTTCAGTACTTGGATGGATTACTGCCCGGAAACACCGCGTGAGGTTTTGGCCTTTGTTTTTTCTTAATCGTATTTTTTTTTTGTTTTTTTTTTAAATAATTTTTTTTTAAATTAGTTTGCCAAAGAAGTTTCACTTCTGTCATATTGTGTACTTTGTACGCACGTATTATTATTATTTTTTTGTTATCTTACTGTTATTTGAATTATACTAATCTAGTTATTAAAACATTCATCTTATACTAGCTATATTACCTAGGTTAGGAATTAGATTGAAAATACAAATGAAATAACGTAACAGGCGCTTTCTTTGACCATTACGCCAGCTCATCGTAAAAATAGGGACGCTAACTTTTATACAGTAAGAAAAAAAGTGTTTATTCGCCTCACTTTAATGAAATGGCTCCCATAGGGATAAAAATTTGTCTGTTATGTATGTAATGTATTGGATAGACATCCACAACGAATAACAAATATATAATAAACGCTTAAATGCTTCACACTCAACGGCCCCTAGTAGGATTTTCTCCTGTGTCGGGGTCCGGAAACACACACAATACACAAACATCTATATGGCCAATACAAATATCTGCCGTGAGCGGGAATCAAACCCGCGACCGCCAGCGCATCAGTCAGTGCTGTGACCGCTGCGCCAACGTGTCGTCAACGTGTCGTCGTATATAACTTTATTATTTTTTTGAACAGTTATCAGTTATTTAAAGAAAATTATATTTATACATATAGGTACTAGCTGACCCATCAAACGTTGTTTTGCCATATAAATTATTAACCCCCTAAATCCCCCCCCTGGAACTTAGGGGTATGAAAAATAGATGTTGGCCTATTCTCAGACCTACCCGATATGCACAAAAAATTAAGATTCATCATCATTTCTCATCATCTATGTTTCTCTCTATTATTAGAATCCATCACAATCAACTCCAGTTATATCTAACTGAAATCACTATAAATCAGTCTAGTCTCTCGTATATATACCTGTATGACGCTTTCAATTTGGTCTGCAACAAGACAATAGACCGTTCTCATTATATCGATCAACTTAGATACAGCCCAGCTATTTGGTAAATCATGGTTTTATGTACAGTCAAATATATACCTTAATACAGTGGAATAAAACTTAAAACTGTGTAATGGATAAATCCCTGTTTATAGTATGAATTTCATACTACCTAGCTTTCGAAATTTGAAATTCGAGAATGAAAAATTTAAACGACTATTTTAGCATTTTGTAACTTTTAAAACAACAATATTGAATTAAAATCAAATTGTAATAAAAAATAGCAAAATTACGTTATAAATAATTAAAGCAATGATAGTATGAATCCTAGGTTCCCAGAACACAATGAATTCGAGGTATCTAGCTAAAATTGTTTGGTAAATCATGTTTCATTTTCATATCCAGTTAAAAAAGTTTTACGTCCTACGTACATCGTACGTAGTCTCGTGTCACTGTCTTAATTACATCTAAAATAAATCCAATAAAAAAATATAAAAAAAAACAATAAATCTAAATAAAAAATAAATATAATAATCTACACAAACGTTTTTTTTTTTGGTAGTGACGATTATTTTTGTCTAAAATTTATATCTTACTAATAAGGTAGATTTAATAAGGTAAAATATATATCGACGCTTGAAAGGCAATAATTCCTAAGCGACATGTTGGCAACTTTACACTAGAGCATTTTAAAGTTTACTAAAAATAAAATTAAATAAGCCCCAGTTTGTAATAATGGTGTTTGAAGCAAAATGACGCATCCAGAAGTAACAGATGTTTTAGCCATAGGTAAAATGATCGAAATAAAAAACCAATAAACTTTTTTGCCAGGCAAGTTTAACCATAGTACAAATTAAAAAAGGTAAGTGTAGGGCTTTTTAGAACAAGTAACTAAGAATTTAGGTTTTAGTACACAACATTAAAAACTTAGATAAAGGTTTTCGATGGATATCGTCTTCATAAATACCAAAACAGGCCCTTGTAGTAATTTACAATTACTCACTACTGAGTATGTACCTCCATCCGACGAGGGACGAGTTAGAGCATACTCCGCCACGCTATCCTATTGCAGGTTGGTGGAGTTTTTAGGCCTGTGACTAACCTCATTACCTAACAAACTTAACAAAGGTTAATGACGTCTATATAAGCCTCTAACACGTGAATATTGCAGTTAAATCTCTTGCAAAGTGGATAGTATAAAGAACACGAGCTGTCGTTATAAATAATTATGACATTTTATTTTTTATATAGCATTTATTCAAAAACGCTGTAAAGATTAGCAACATTTTTGTATTAATCTGTTAAGTAAACTTTAGTGGAACCATGTCTGCAATAATGCGACGGTACAGCAGGTAAACTTTTGATGAAATTAATCACTGTTTTTATTGTATCTGGTTTGGTTTTATTGGGTGGTACATGCTTGCCACGTAAATCCTCTTTAGCGCAACCCCAACTAGAATTCTTGACGACATGATATATCGTTTTTGACGATATATTAAGTGTAGCTGATAAAAATTGTAAGCACACTGGTCTCCTGCCTTCTCCTTCATTTATATGATACTTAAAGCTTGCTGACCGTTTCCCAGAATCAGTTCGCTTACGCTTAATCTCTTCTTTCTGTGATATACTTACTAACCAGTCTTTACGACGATTTCCGGAGAGTCCCCAAAAATGGTCAAATACCTTCTGTCTTTTTTCAGGTTCAATATTTTCACAATTATTTCCACATTTTTTTCCAATACATGGGTTTGGTTGAATAGATTTAGATTCAGTGATTTTACCATCACTTCGCTCATATTCCTGTCCAGCTATTCTTTTTTCCGATCGTTCTTTTCTCTTATTTATTGTTTTTGGTTCTCAAGCCTTTTTCACCAACACTTTCTTCATTAATGTCGTCCAAACTTATATTTTGCTTTTTAGATTTGGTCTTTTTAGTTATTTTTTTCTTCTTTTTTGCTGTTTTTTAAGCTTCCACTTCTTCATTAGTAGAAGAATTAGATCGTAACCATTCATCTGAAATTGTAGCTTCTTCACAATTCACGAAAGTTGAGTAATCATCATTATCTGATATGTAATCAATATACATTTTATCATATTTGCATTTACGTTTACGACTTCTTTGAGGGTTTATAGTTTTTGGTCCGTCAGTTTCAGAGCATTCCACATTTCCACAATAGTAGAATTTGTAGAATTGGCATTTACTTCGATGTTGTTTGCAGTATATATTTCTGGTGTGGTCAATCCATCTTCAGTGTTTTTAACTGTTTGTTTTTTAAGCATTCCACCCACCACTACAGCCTTTTACAGTCCACTGTTGGACATAGGCCTACACAAGTTCGCGCCCGACATTATGACGCGAACTCATGTGTTTTGCCCATAGTCACCACGCTGGGCATGCGGGTTGGTGACCGCATGGCTGGCTTTGTCGCACCGAAGACGCTGCTGCCCGTCTTTGGCCTGTGTATTTCAAAGCCAGCATGGATGGTTATCCCGCCATCCGTCGGCTTTTTAAGTTCCAAGGTGGTAGTGGAACTGCCTGAACCTTAGTCGCCTCTTACGACACCCACAGGAAGAGAGAGGGTGGCTAAATTCTTTAGTGCCGTAGCCACACAGCACTTTGAGCATTGCTAGCAGTGAATGTTTCCGGTAAAGTCATATCAACCTCCATGCTTTTAAGTTCTTTATCTGGGTCATTTTCTGGTATACCAATTTTGACTACAAAATAATCATCTCCTTGGACTGTATTCTGTTCTCCAGATAGATTTGCAGGTACAATTTCCAGGGTAGGACCCAAGGGATCACCAAAACTTTCTTTCATAAATGCTTCACTAAAATTTTGGTGCTGTTGATCGTTATTTATTGGGCCAGTCTTCGCAGTGCTATTGTTAGCAGTAAAAGTGTCTGAAGTACTTGCAACAAATGTCATTGAAGGGCCTTCCTCTGAAAGTGTATCATCCTGAAAAGTATTAAAAACGCAATATACCTACTACACATTGATCTATTTTTTTATTCAAACGTGAAAATATATAAAACTTAAGTATAAAAACATACCAGTTTATTAAAATCAAGTTTTTTGCGAACTTGATCCAATCGTTGTAGATTTTTGTCTTCGTTTTTATAATTACGATTATATCTTCGAGATCTTGGTCCCTTTAAATAAATTTTATTATTAGATAATAATAATAGTAGTAATAATAATAACGCCATAATAAATAAATGGTAAATATATATAATACTAGCTGTGCCCGCGACTTCGTCCGCGTGGAATTTAACAAAAAGTTATTTAGTTTTAGTTTTTTATTCGTTTTTGCATTTTTATTTCAGTTATTATGTAAAAGATTTCCTAAAACTTTTACCACAGATACTGTTACAGGTGAGGATGGTTATCCATTTTACAGACGTTGTTTACCTGAACATGGTGGTTTGCCTCTACTGACAGCGCCCGATCCGTTCCAACGATACGATGTAAGGATGCGACCTGAACCATTGTTTTTGCTCTAGGGTTGATTGATACCTTGAAAGATGTAAAAAAAACGGTACCAGCTGACAAACTTTCCACCAATATACAGTCAGCTGACGTTATTTTTCATTGTAGCATGTAATCTATCATCAGGTAAATTTTTAGTTGAGAGGAAATTATTGAAAAAAAATTTTTTTTTCTTTTCATGTTCAAGTTGCCAGCTGACTTTTAATTCACCATGTTATGGTCAGCTGATGTTATTTTTCCTTCAAGATATTAGGTAAACTATAACCCTACAAATTTTAAGGTGGAAGAAAATTAGTAAAAAAAATTTTTCTCGATTTTTGGGAGGCTGCCACTGCCTACCCCACCTACGGAGTGGCAACTGATAAAGGCGAAAATTCATAAAAAAATTCTTATTCATGTTACAAAGTTTCATTTCGTTGTCACGAGCTCCCGGTCTAGAACGTATCGTCGGAACGGATCGGCCGCTGTCAGTAGAGGCCTTAAGAACGACAATCCGATCACGAACTAACGCTATAGATGTCGACAATTGCTGGATTGTTCCATTTTCACCGGTACTGTCGCGCACTTTTAAAGCACATAATTATCAACGTTGTACTCTGTAACAGTATTAAGTCAATAAAGTACATTTGTAAATATTATGTCTATAAACGTTCAGACTTGGCAGTATTTGGTGTACAAAATGCTAACGATGAAGTAATTTCTTTTCATGTATTTTATGAAGTAATTTTCATTCCTCCCAGAACTACTCTCATTCGACATGGACATCCGTAATCTACAATTTGTAAGGCGACTTTCCAGAGGTATCCTGTTGAGATTCCTTTTCACGTCGCAATCTTGGGATTTTGGCCTCCTGCTTTATTTAGGCATACCTATAGTCATCACAATTTAATAAGCATTTTTTGACATTTGTCATGTAAATAGTGAAGTAACTATGGTTACTTATTATAATTATAACTATAGTTATGGTTACTCGTATGCGACTCGGTGCTCGATACTTACGATAAATCGATTCAAGTTTGTATGAGTATTTGATGGCTTTGACTATCTAATGTAAAGTGCATTGGATTAAAATTTTGATAAGAAAATTTAACTTAAACTTAAACATTGTAGGTAATTTGAGATAATCAATTTGTCTTAATTTAATTTTTTATGTTGTTTTCTAATGTGTAAACATTTTTCCGAATCTCAATAATTAAAATGAACGAATTTTATCATGGTTTATGAGGTTCTGGACATGAGAACATGGTCCTCCCGTAACCATGGTTGCTGTAAAGTATCCGAAACGTCAGGCATGTAAAAAAAAACTAATAAACCGCGATAAAAATGAATAAAAAGCAAAAGTGATTGAATCGTCATTCAATCATTTTCATAGGATGATGAGCCAAAATCGTCAGTTGAGCTATCCTCACCTGTAAATATAATTATTTCATTTTAAATTATAGTATCAATATTGACATATCTGTCATAATCTTCCTTTATTATTTTCGAGTTTTTTCTACCACTTTTGCCCAGTCGTCTTTCATCTAACATCCCTCCGCTGCGTATGCGTTACGTACGCGTGGACGTTATGTCACGTATCACCAAATTCAAAATTTTATTTTTCGCCTTTGAGCGCCATACAACCTGCACAGATCAGTCAATCAATCATTCAATCAATTGATTGATTGATCTTTCTTTTCAGTAGAGATCACTACACAATATTTAATTACTATTTAAATCGAATGAAGCTGGTGAAATTAAGTAATTAATTACTTAGAACACTTTAGTATTAAAAAAAAGACATACCTACTCCATCCAATCGTTTATTATCTTTGTTACAGCCACAGAGTACAATAACTATACGGGAAAAGAGAGCCAACTCCGCTATTTTTTTACAAGTATGGAAAGTAGCGCCTCTGGTGGATGTTTGGTGCAAACTACGATGCCATAACCATATATAGGTATATATAAGTACCTACCTATTATACGTACCTTAGTTATTTTATTTAATTAGTTTTCATGTATCGAATCAGGTTTGTTAAAGTAATAAAATCTATTACAAATCAGTCCCGCAAAAGGAGTGATTTATGTAATGGATTTCATGTTTAGCAAACCTGATGATAGATATGATATTTACATAATAAAGAAAAAGTAAGAACAGTTTAAAATAAAACAATTGATTAAAACTTAATATCATTTATTTTTATAGTTCATATAAAACACAAACGTACCAAAAACTCAACAAAAACTTATATGAATTTAAATTCAAAACGAGAGCTCATCGGATTACACACTTGAAAATCGTTTTCACTTTTGAAAATTTGCAGTCATATCAATTTACTTAAAAGTACAATACTTTATTAATAAACATTCTACATAGTTATTTACAATAAAATATAATTACAAATAGTTTTGGTACAAAAGTACCTATCTTATTCTTTTTTCACATAATGTCAAAATTCAAAAACTTCGTGTTCGTTTTAGTTTTATAATGTTGCTAGATTATTATTTTCATTTCCCACATATTTTGTATTTATTTAGTTGAAAGAACCGCCAATTACATTTATATAGGGTATATAATTGATTTTTTGAACTTCAATTCATTTCAAATGTATTTAAAAGTGATTAAATTTTTAATTTGTATCTGTAGGCCCAGTAAAGGTAGTTTTATAAACACCCTTAAGCGCAATATACTATAACAAGTGGCAACATCCATATTTATCAACAATTTGATACGAGTAGAAGCGACATCTATAAAAATAATGCTTAATTACAGAACTGTTTTACCACAAATCGACACCAAACAATCACCAGATGCCGCTTTGATCGATTACATAGTGTACACCCCCTGGTTACAGCTCACGCCTATATATTACAGTTTTTTTTTTTCGGAGTAACGTACTAAAATCTTCTCCAGTAATGTCATACTTTATTGACGATTTGATTGATTGAGTGAAGTGCCTTGTGCATAACAAACAACCACAGACTATGAAACAGTTCTTGAAATACGATAAATCGATCATATGATAAAATAATTTTACGTCATGTAATTATTGTTTCTATAAATTTAATAAAAAAGGAAATAAAAATATATAGTATCTATGACTCCGAAATTGATTATTTGCAAGGAATTAAGTCGAAATCTTGGAGTTTAATTTCAAACCAAGAGTAAAGAGCAATAACTCTGTTCATTCATTTATTTATTTTTTGACGGCTGCCCTAAAATGTAAAGCAATGCACGCGTTAGTGAAGTTAAACTTTCAAATGCATGGTTAATAAAGTCTAAATCACGTTTAAATCAAGAGCTATGAGCAAATTAATATACTTGGAAAATCACATACCTTATTATTAATTTATTTAACAAACTAACTAATAAACGAATAATTATAATTTTTGAAATAAAAATATTTCATTAAATCGATTGAAAGTTCTTCTTAAATAAAGTCGATTATTATTTCAAATCGAATTAATAACCTGTGAGGCAATCACTAATTTCGAAATGTCTGGAACTGTCAAAAAGATATACGATTGGACGGAGTGTACGGACGTAACCTAAAGTTGTGACGGAACGTAAATTTTTTCGAGACGTTTCGTAATAATTATAAATTAAAATAACTAAATTTCTAAGATCAAAGTAGCCTAAGATACGCGCAAAATCATCAGCTATCTGACAGTGAAAGTTCCTTCTAAACAGGTGCAGCCGTTTCAGAAATTAGCCGGAACAAACAGACAGACAGACAGACAAAAATTGTAAAAAATGTTATTTTGGTATATGTTTCGTGTATAGATCCATATGCATTTAGTAAAAAGTGGATATTTTAATATTAAAAACAGACACTTCAATTTTATTTATATGTATAGATTAATTACGATTGATAGAATAAATGATTAAATTTTTAACTAAGCAGGTACATTACCAAGGTCAAATCCCTGCTATCCACACCGGCGTTTGACATAGCTTGCTTAATGATGTTATCTATTCGCTTATTTCGATTCATTATTTCCTTAAAAATAGATTTAAGTCAATATAAAATACACATTTAATAATTTAACAGCCATAAAAAAATTATAATTTACTTACCGAGTACACACAAGCTACGCGATGAAGCACTTTTCGCGATGCGCGCACGCACGCGAGTTGTCTATGCGACAGTTAGGTGAAGACTACATCATTTTTTTGTTACCAACAGCCACTCAAACTCTGCTTTACCGTGCGGATAAGTGACAAAACAAAACAGGTGAATCAGGGACAAGGTCACTTTTATACAAATATTATATCAGAAATAATTATCTAAGTAACATATACTTTTAAAAAATCAGCAGGTAAAAAATTACCAAACGACAAAATATACATTTTTTAAGGCAGGTAAATATTACTACTTAACGTTTTTAAATAAATTGCATTTAGGTAAAAAGTACTAAATGACAATGAACACATAATTAAGGTATGCTAAAAAGTCCTAAATTACGAGAGAAAGAAAAAAATTATTAGGTAAAATTTCTTAAGCAATGTATTACCCTAGGTACCCGCAAGGCAGAAATTACTTTATGTTTAATCGCATTATTTCGAGTCTAGGCAAAAATTACTAAGTGTAAACTGTAAAAATAGAATACATACTAAGTGAAAGTTATTGAAAAATCGGTAAAATTATTGTCGCTTGGACGCCGAAAACTGTGAAAATATATTTTTTTTCAAGTTACCAAGCGACAACAAACTTCGTCCTAGCGCCATGAGAGTAAGACCAGTCGACGCAGAATTTTTTTCTGATTTCAACGGTATATATAACTCAATATCGCCCAAAGTGTCGCTTGGTAATTATTGCCTTTCAAGCGTCGATATCTAATATTTTACTGAGGTAGGGCACAATAGGAAATATCCTGTTCAAAATCTGAAACACATCGAAAAACAGCCCGACTGGGGAAGTACCTCAACCTTATAGAAGGTCACAGCTAAATACCACTGCTTCCTGCTGCTCTCAAGAAGTGTTGTGTTCTTGTGGTGTGTAAGGTGGCCATAGCTTCTAGGAAAGGTCGGGGGCAGGGTCGGCAATTCGCTTGTGATACTTCTGGTATTACAGGCGTCTACAGGCTACGGTAATCGCTTAACATCGAGTGAGCTGGGCTTTAAAAAAAAAGTCAAATAGTTGGACTTTTTGTCGATCATTCACTTTTGTATAAAAATGGAAATGCAATTAACTACAGATTGTCTTTAGAAATAATTTCTTTATTATAATAATTTATACCGCTGCAGACTAGTTAAAAGAATTAATTGAGGCAGGCTACGACAGAAATTATCTAGTTAAAAAAGTAGAACAACCTCTAGCAAAATACCTCAACCTTGCAGACACATCACAGGCAAAAATTATTGCTCACAAGTAGCGTTCCGTTCCTTTGGAGAATAAGGAAGCCAGAGATTGGATCTGGAGGATATGGGACAGAATTGGCAATGTGTTTGATTATGGTGTTGCAGACCTCTATAGTCTGCGGTAATTGCTAACCATCAATCAGAATATACGCTTGGTTGCTGCCCCAGTTATATAAACTCTAAACTCCACTTAAATACATAACATAATATGTGACTTTTTTATGACAGCACTTGAACTAAACGTATTTAAAAACAAAGTTTAATCTGTAGTTCGAAATGAAATGTAAATTTTTATTAATTCCCCTTTTCAGTATAATTTCGCGGACAAGTTTCAAAGGTAGAATCGAAAGAACGTCTCAACGCAACGGTGCATAGGAAACTTTAATACCTTATGACACGCCGTGCGAAAATATCTTTTAATTACCACACTTTAAGGGCTTTAGTCGCTGATGTTTTCGCCGTGACTCGACGGGGAACCGTAAGTACGGAGCACTCGAGTTAACCCGGCGTGCATAAGGTTAAAAGTTATAACACGGAGCATAAGGTGGGTGTGATAAACCCGTGTGATTGATTGATCATTTCAATACTTTAATATAGATTATTATTATTTTCTGTTTTACATAATTATTTTGCATATTTTAAAGAAAATAAATGGATAGAATAAAAACATTTAACTATAGTTCCTTAATATTTATTTACGTTTTTAACAAATCATATTTTTTGGCTTATATTGTAAGATAATGTGGCACAAAGTTCTTTTTATTATTAAAATATTAAAAAAAAACGAAAAGTATTTTTTATTCTAAATAAACAATGAAGAAAACTAATATAATCACCTATTTTTTTTTAAATAATAACTAGTCAGACTTTAGTTATTCATGTTGAGATCTGGTGCAATTTTCGCATGTGAAAAAAGGATGTTCCATACATAGATAACGATTACATTTGTAACAGACGTATTTGGTCTTGCGATCCTTTTTATTGGGACATATTTTTCATCTTCTGATAGGTTTTGCTACCTTATTTGGATGTAAACATATTTTTTTTTGAGGTGGGTAAATTTGAGGAACCTCCGATAAAATAAGAATTTTATCGGAGGTTCGTCAAATTTATTTCACTATTTGTGTGAATCATAATTACATGCAACATGTCATCAGTAAAGAATAGTTGCCAACACTCAAAAACAATCTTTGCATTCTGTCCCATTTTTTACGCCTTGCTTTTCCCGTATAATGTTTTCTGACCTAGTATGCACGTTCAACCTTTCCGGTATAATAGACCACTTGGTGCCATCCTTCCCTGTCAAATATTGTCTGTTACCTTCGCTCTCATATTCCACAGATTCTGCAGACTCTTCTACTACTTCATCTTGTGCATCTTTCTCCAGTTCTGTTTCACTTTCATAGCTTCTTTGGCTTACATTGTCAGTTTCAATGTCGTTGTCGGATTCAACAGGAGATTCACTTTCTGCTTAATCAAAAAGACGTACTAACCTTCATTATCCTTTTTCGTAAGACACTTTTAATATTCAGCCCTTAATCACAAAAAAGAACATTATAATAAAACAAACACGAAAAGTATTCAGTTCAAATTATACTAACACGGAGCGTAAGGTGGGTGTAACTCACCCAGCAGCAACTTTGACTCCATCTAAACAACTCACCGGTCAGCGGTCGACTCTGTGGCTGCACTCATCGCTTAGTTACCTTCCCCCGCGCAGCTACTCATACGCACAATGCATTTCAATGTCTCGCATTTGAAATATTGAACGATTTATTATGGTCTGGGTGTATTACACCCAACCTTATGCACGCCGGGTTAAGGGCGTGGTGCAAAGATAACCTTTAGAATAATTGTGTTTGCTCGCAAACGAAAAAAAACCGACTTCAATTACATCGACAAGTAATACAACGTAAGTACACGAAAAAGTAGTCACGTAACTAAATTAATTCAAAAAGTAGTGATCAGTGACATCAAAATTATTTATAAAGAAAGCTACCCTAGCGCCTAGCGGATAATACAGCGCACTACGTTGCATCCTTGGATAGATTGTACATCTAGATACTGAAGTAGTTTTAAGATAGACTCATAGATGGCGTTGGCCCCCGCCAACGCCATCTATGAGGCTATGTCAAAAGGGACCGTCTCATAAATACGAGCCATCAATGATTACTCAATTACTCAAAAAGTACTAATTATATCTCGATCAAATTTAAATAAGACCACATGATAAGTATTAGCTTTTGATTTATAAAAGAAACATCAAACTCGGTGCACTCAGTAAAAAGTTATGAGATATAATACAAAAAACAGTCAAGTAAATACGCGTTATCAAAGATTACTTATAAAAGAAGACATTAGATCTCGATCAAATTTAAATAAGATTACATTACAAGCATAAGGTTTCGAATAAAGTAAGAATTATCAAAATCGATAAACCCAGTAAAAAGTTATGCGGATTATTACAACGTAGGTCGACGAAAAAGTTGTCAATTAAATACGCATTATTAGATATATCTCTAAAAGTACTTGTCAGATCTCAATTAAATTTAAATGGGACCACATGACACGCAAAACCTTTCAGTTAAAACAAAACTCATCGAAATCGGTCCACCCAGTCAAAAGTTCTGAGCTAACATACATAAAAAAAAACAAAAAAACATACGTGTCGAATTGAGAACCTCCTCCTTTTTTGGAAGTCGGTTAAAAAATACTATAAATAAACAAAAAATGCTTCATACTTATTTTTGATAATTATGTCATAATGACAATCAGTTCATCGTCATCAGTTCAGCCTATTGCAGTCCACTGCTGGACATAGGCCTCCCCAAACTCTATCTTTGAGAGAAACCCCAGGCATACAGGCATAGCCCGTTCCATTGCGCACTGAGCGACTTTAAACTTGTGGACCAGTCCCTTCGTCAGTGTCCATGTCTCGGCTCGGTATGTCAACACAGGCAGGACGCATTGCTCGAAAACTTTTGTCTTTAAGGATTGCGGAATCTTCGAAGTGATTCATAATGACAAGTATTGTCGTATTTAATTATGTGAAGAAATTCACTGTTGGAAGCCACTAACCTGAATGAATATGTGAAGAAATATCTTATTTATACTACGAGTATTTCATATTGACAAAGTCGACCGATGGCGGGATATTTCCAACTGCTGGCTTTGAAATACATAGACTGTAGACGGGCAGCAGCGTCTTCGGTGCGGTCGCCAACTCGCCTGGCCAGCTTGGTGACTATGGGCCAAAAACACGAGTTCACGCCATTTTTAGCGCGAGCTTGTGGAGGCCTATGTCCAGCAGTGGACTGCGATATGCTGAAATTATATTGACAAAGGGTTTTTGAAACACCATTAAAATGACGATTCGAAAGTTCTCTTGAAACGTAATTGGATAAAGTAATTTTTTATTTTGAAACTTGTAACTGATTTTCATTTTTTCCAAACAAGAACTCGCCTGTAACTTATACCAAAAATATCTTGAATAAGGGAGGTTTCCTCGAGAGGTCCCCGTGGAAATTTTAAGTCTGCATTTTATGTCAGTTTATTTTCAAGTGTTAGGTAATTTTAGTGTTTTTAACTTTTATTTCGAGGTATTAATAAACGTTACGTCCGTGGGGAGAAAAGTTATCATGTATAATTGATTTTATTCAGAAACCGCCAGAACTTAACCGAGTTAATTTAATTTTGCCCAACTGCGGTATAACCAGCAAAGGAGGTCATATTTATGACGTCTTTGCTTATGTTACGTACGTACGTGCATGTGTGTATTACATAAGCATTTAAATATGTACGTATCAATTTGTATTACCTGCTATTTATATTATTTGTTTTAATTAAGAGTGTTACAAATAAAAACTTAAGCCCATCAGTCACAAATTATAATATTTTAAGTATTTATTTATTTATTTAGAAAACCAACAACTTATACATAAAATTTTACTACTTCTCCGACGATATTTTAACCGACTTAAAAAAAGGAGGAGGCTACTCAATTTGACCGTATATAATATTTTTATTGTGTTTTAAATACAAATTTCCCACCGTAATTACTGCATTTCACTCAAAAATGAGTAGAAATATATGCTTATCCCACAGACCACAGAAATGCTTATCCCAATTCTTCCAGACGGTATTGTCTTCACAGATATATTTTGATAGTAAAATTGAACTGCGGTTATATTTTTAGATTCAACGCAGACGTCGTACATATACGATATTTTAGAAAGAATCGACTCTCGCATCTCAATTGCTGCCGGAATCCTGAATTATTCCCGACTGCACCTACAAGGTATCTATCGGAATAAATTTTGGAGTTTTCGAGCACTTACTCGTGATACTTGGATAATCTATTCGGATTTGAAATTTTAATACTCATGCTACTTTACATGTTTGTCATTAATTGTCATTATTTAGTAATAATTATGTTTGCTCGCAAATGAAAAAAACCGACTTCAATTACATCGACAAGTAATACAACGTAAGTAGACGAAAAAAAAAATAGGTAAAAAAACTTTTTAACACTTTCATGCGAACAACGTATATGTACGTCATATATTGGTAGATATGATATGGCACAACGTACTATTACGTTCAACAAAAACTCGATTTATTGAGCACAACGTAATGATACGGTGTCTGGCCATACTAATGTTTAAAAGTTCGGTTGCTGTGCCACAACATATCGAATTCTAAAAATTGTAGTGCGACACCACACTGATTTTATTTTGCCTTCTTTGATGGCATTCCGTCCTGATACTTAGGACCTACTAGTAGTGCACAACGTCACTATACGTCGTTTCGCCTAAGAAGTTTTATAAAGGTGCGTACGGATTGCGCGTACCCTGGTACGCGTACTCAGTTTACGCGTATTCGGAACGCCTAGTCCATACCTGCAGCTACGCGTTCACTCTTGGGTACGCGTACCGCGCGAGCCAACTCGCAGCGCGAGCCATCGTCGGTCGGTTTTTGGTCGCGCGTCAAAGGGGACTCACGCGGCCGGCTACGCTATATGTGGACGGCAAAATGAATAAACACGCGTGTTCTTCGAGTTTCAATAATGAAAATATTGTCAGATTGATTCAACTTTATGAATTTCACCGAGTCTCACTACTAGGTTCTACCTTTTCAAGAATTGTTTCAAAATCTTGCAAACTCATTCTCACAAAATTTTTGTCCCCACTTTCTTCATAATTTATATCTTCCATTAGCCTATTTCCACACTGTAATCTTTCACGATACAATTTTTTCATCCACCATCTAGGTTTCCGTTTGTTTCTCTTTTTTTATTTATATTATTATTATTTTTTGGCGAATGACTGGGGCTCGCGGAGCGCTCTGGATCGATTGACCTCGCGTACAGGTTCGCGGCGGTCCGTACAGGAGCTGTACGCGTATCCAATGTACGCGTGGACAGTGTTTCCCAACTACGCGTAACACAGGAACGCGCAATCCGTACGCACCTTTACATTAATCGACTTGTGCCGCGTCGCGGGGGTGTGCGTGCGCCGATTCTGTGTTCACGTGGAATATTGACATAAAACGTAAGTATTTTTATTATCTTACTACCTTATATATGTTAAATCAATTTATTTTACTTTATTGAAATAAGTCTGAATGTGCTCAAAATACATATTTTGTATTTTTTGTTTGTTTTAGATATGTAAATTGGACCAAAAAAGAAGGAATCTTCTATGAAAATCTTTGAGCTTTCGTCATCAAGAGAAACCACGCCAGACCCTTTTGTTGACGATGGAGGGTTTGGATCGGATGCTGATTACGACCCAGTTGGTGAAAATGACAACGACAGCTCCTGTATATCACAGGAGCTGTCGTTTGTCGTTGTCGACCTTTCGCAGTTTGAGCAGGGCAAACAGCGTAACTGACGCTGAATCTACGTCGGATTCGGCATCAGAAAATTTTTATAGCACCACAGAGGATCCAAAGTATTCTAGTGCTGAAAACGAAAATGTAGTACAAGAAAGCAGTCTACAAGTAAAAAATTCAAGCTATTTCTAAAGAAAACAACCAATAGCATAGACCTAGACAGCACTGCAAATGTGTCAATAGACTCTGACGTATTGCGAAGAAATGTAGGAGATGGCCTTTTGGAGGACGCGTTTCTGCTTTGCGCGTTTGCTGCTGAAGACCAGTCGCAGTTACTCTTGCAGAACCATTCTACTGAGGTCTAATCACTTGTTGGTCAGCCGTCATTCACTTTACCAAATCTTAAAGGTGCATATGACAACCCGACATCTCATGCGCAGTCGCTGTCACTTCCACCGGACCTTGACTGTGCAAAAGATAACTCGACAATTAATGTGAAACCGCATTTACATTCCCCAAACCCGACGTTATAATACGTCGTTCGCTATAGAAATTTTTTTTTAAATATATATATTGTTGCACAGCGTATATGGACGACGACGTTATGAAACGCTGTTCGCTACTGCACATATTTTTATAAATCATTTGTAGCATAGCGTATCTTAACGTCGACGTCTTAGAACGTCAGTGCAATATATTTAAATACTAATGTCATCAGCTATTTGCACAACGTCATTAGACGCCGCTTGAATTTCTATGAAAAAATGATGTGCAATATCGCATAGAGCTAAAATATTGGTATGTTCGCGTGAAAGTGTTAAGTTAAACGGTTTTATGTTAAACATACATTGCAATGTTTAAGATAAATGTACTAAAAACCAAAAAATAATAAAATAGATACAGTCGTGGGAATTATAAACATATGCGTAGACTAGACTAAAATAAAACCGTGGGGCACGTCAATTGTCTACAATCGTTGATTAAAATGTTTGTTTTGTAATGTTACACTATAATTAGGCAGTTGTTCAACCGACAACGATGGACGTGTGATAAGTAGGGCTAGAATGTGGAAACAAGCTAGCAAGCTCGATTATAAGCGAGTTTTAGGGTTTCATAGTGGTGAGCGAGTAGTACTTTTATCATATGTTTTGTCGATTAAAGACAAACTACGAGCAGTGAAACGATTCCTCGCCAGCCAGCAGTGTGAATGTCCAACGATAAACTAGTTGAAACATCTCTTTTATTTACATGGAGTGTATAACTGTTGGAATTTCCATGAGCAAGAAAATAGAAAGTAATATCCTCACCGTCTGCGGGCCAACTGCCTAACGACGAATTAAACGATTCTTCTATCGCACATTAAGTCGATAATTTGTAGAACCTAAGTGTGTAACCTAAGTATACGACTGCGTGATCCACAGTGCTGCCCTGCATTTTATGTATTGTAGAAGCCCATGATAGTATTAAAGGCAACATTCTTCTTTCAGCCGTCTCGTAATTGTACTTAGCTGGAAACTGTATGGCTTTCGGGGTATAAGATGTACTCCGTCTTTTGCGAAATCAATTCGGACGGAAGGTACCTACATCTGTTGCATACATCTGAGTTCGACGAAATTGAGGCCAAACGATTTCGTTGATGTAGCCTATAACGCCATTTACGCCCTTTGAAATGTATAGTGCACTGTATTCTTCTTGTCAAGCCCTTTTATTTGATACCCATATTGGTGGGATTGATAAAAAATTATTATCAGCCATTTGGTAGCGGCGGCCATCTTAGATTTCAATTTTGCATGGTAAATTGTATTCTGCTTGTTGAGCCCTTTCATTTGATACCCATATTGATGGGTTTGATAAAACCTACGTTATCCGCCATTTTGTAGCGGCCGCCATCTTGGATTTCAATTTTTTATAGTATGTTGTATTTTGCTTGTTGAGCCCTTTCATTTAATACCCATATTGATGGGATTAATAAAACATAAATTATCCGCCATTTTGTAGCGGCGGCCATCTTGAATTTATAATGATAATGAATAAACATAATTGTATTGTCACCAAAATCCAAAGTGTATACAAAATTTCAGGTTAATCGGTTGACAGGAAGAGGGTGAAATTTGAATTACTAAATTTGACCCAAGAATAAATAAAACAAACGGGGTGAGCTAAATAAAACCGTTTAATAATAAAAAATAAACAAAAGCACTAGTCACCACTACAATTTTCGAACGTTCCCATCGATTTCTCTAGGATTCCATCGTCAGATCCTGGTTTCCTTATCATAGTACCACCCTTGGCATATCTCCTTTTCCAACAAAAAAAGAATCATCAAAATTGATGCATAATCCACGAAGTTATCCACCATAATACATAAAAAATATACATATACGGTCGAATTACTCAACCTCCTCCATTTTTGAAGTCGGTTAAAAAAGAGTGTGCTTTTTACCCCACGACTGAAGCAAAACTTCTTTAGTTGCCCTTAGAGAAATGTACGAAACGTAACTCTCTATCTCTTTCTATTTTCACTAACTTATATCTCCCTCTCAAATTCCGTTCACCTCACCCGATCACACTTTTCATAACGCTCTCGTTACGCATTCACCAGCTTACTCCCCAAGTCAAGCGTATGTATAGAAGTTTTATTTTAAAAAAATCTCAATTGTTAATTTCAATTAAAATTTTAAGAAAGTTGTCACTTCAAACACAAACGCATTATCGTTTCCAGTTCCAGGTCAAACCGGGAAAAAAATGTGTGATATATTAATACAGTATATTTTTCTTTAATAGGACTAGACACTTTTATTCATCAAAACGATACTTGTTGTCTTCTATACTGCGGTCGCGCAATAGAAAGAAATTCGTACACCATAAACATATTGCGGTTGCGCTCACACAATACGGGGTCACTTCACCTGTGTGAGCGCAACCGCAATATGTTTATACGCGAGCGACAAAGACAAAAGATGACAGGTCGTTGTACGAATTTCTTTCTATTCCGAGACCGCAGTAAATTAGTAAAAAATTCATACTGACTCACAACTCAATAAATAATATTACGGCAATAAAATATATCTGTGTGCTTGTACCCTGAAATATAACATGTGCGATGTTAACATTATTCCCATTTTAAGACACAAAATGGCAACTCGTGTAAATTCCTCCCTAACACATCTTCTGATTTCGAAACGGGGTGAATTCGCAACACTAATGGAAATGATAGATGCGAATATGTTTGCGTATCCTCGAAAATTTACTAGAACTAGCAAGACGGCCATTGTTTTCGAACAATGGGGGTCTAACGGGAACCCGTTTAGCCTTTGTCAACGTTGACACCGGCTGTGTGAGAGCTAAATAACGTTGAATCATGGATTTATAACGCTTATGTATTATTTAAATTTTCTTTTCATCTAAATATCTTAATCGTTTATGTGTTCAATTATTTATTTTTGTTATAATATTTATGTAGATATGATAGACACACTATTTTGCAATATTACAAAATAGTGTGTCTTAAACATACATACGATACGATTCAGCCTGTAATATCCCACTGTTGGGTATAGGCCTCTTCCCCATGTAGGAGAAGGATCGGAGCTTAATCCACCACGCTGCTACAATGCGGGTTGGCGGATATATTCCTACTATGAGTAACGATCGCTATCAGGTGTACATGATAACAACCGGGACCGACGGCTTAACGTGCTCTCCGAGGCACGGTGAGGAGACTCACAAGGACTACACAAAACATACATAGTAGGTAACAATAAATCTAATAAAAAAGTATCATCAGTTTTATTTTTGCTAGATATACATTTGTTTAATAATTGGAAAAAATAATGAACTGATGAACTGTTCATAAAATATGATTTGCCAACAATATTTGTATCCTATGATAAAATAAATAAATAATTTCCTTACAACGCCCCCCCTTGGGTTCACTTCTGTGCTGTGGTCCAGAAACATGCACAATACACAGGCACAAACGAGAGCAAAAGTCAAGTCAGTGCCGCGACCGTTGCGTTAACAACAACGAATGTGATAAATAGACGTTATCGTTAAATGATTGGCATCAGCATCAAATAATAACCTTATTTCGTTAGTGGTTGTCTTGTTTGATCAAAATCAAGCAATAAACTCAAATTTTTTATTGATAGATTAAATAATAATGGCCGCGTAGAGAGATAAAAAGACAAAACAAGTGTATAGCTAAATGTACTAAAAGCATGAATATTGTTATTAAAAATATCAAACAATTAAATTTATATCTAACTGATTTCTTTTGACCAAAATATGTATTTGTTTGACTAAACTACTAAAGGGTATAATATTGAGTAATCTTTGAGATGGAGCATAGCAGAAAATATTTTATAATTAACTTAACATCAAGCTAAAAATAGTTATAATTCGAAATCAACGTTGTCTTTACTTTTGTAATATCTCGTTAGATTTATGAACCCTAGCTTAAGTACACACTCAACTCAATTATTTAACGCTCATCTTGGCCGGCAATCGTTTTTCACAACATCATTTATTTTCTCGCCCCTAAGCAGACGCGCTTGATAAAAACAACATGGAAAAAGCGGGTTTTTTGAAGTAAAAGACAAATAAGTAAATACTACACAAAATGGCCCTCAATAAAATGTGCTTTTGAATTCGGAGGTCTCAAACACAACAGAATCACAAACACCCAAATTACGGCAAATATATCTGTATGGTCTGTTGTCTGTAGTCCAGAGGTGTCAAACTCAATTTTGCAGAGCGCAATTTTTTAAGAATGTGTAGGCTGGCCAGATTCAAATTTAATAAATGTACTGAATTATTATAACATTTTATTTATGTAATTATATAGTATGGTATAATATACCTACGCCGATCGCGGGCCGTATCTTTAATATCACTGCTATACAGACATTTGTCACTAGAATGTCAGCTAGTTGCTGTAACTACTACGATAACATGTTGCCGGTGATGAGATTGTAGTATATTGTCTGGTAAGAAATAAACTATAACTCCCGAGTTATTATTTCCAAGATATACTGATCATTTCAGAATAGCGATGTAAAAGTATCTTTCTGTCTCTTCTTATCTGTGTTATTCTAGATCTCCAGTTATTTTTTAATCAAGTTTCATTAAAATCGATTCAGTAGTTTTGTGTGAAAGTGCTCTTATCATAATATGTACTGAGCTAGAGCACAGCAGGAAATATCCTGCTCAAAATCTGGAGCAGCCCGACTGGAGATACTTCTACAGTGTTCTTATGTGTGTTCTTATGGTGAGTAAAGTGATCAGAGCTCCTGGATTACAGGTAGAGTCGGCAACGCGTTTGTAATGCTTCTGGTGTTTCAAGCGTCTATAAGCTATCTATACATATAATAAAATGGTAGAAAAGTCAAAACTGTACATTGAATATTTTTTTAAAAGAATACTTGGGGTGTGATCTACAATCGATACCGAAGCCAAAAATATAGTTTTTAGAATTTTTGTCTGTTTGTCTGTTTGTCTGTATGTATGTCCGGGATAAACTCAAAAAGTACTGCATGGATTTACTTCAAATTTGGCACGAATATTGTTAAGAAGTCGGGTCAGAACATAGGCTATATATTATCACGCTATCACCTACGGGGAACGAGCAGTGAACCTTTATTTCTTCAAATGTATGTCCGGGATAAACTCAAAAAGTACTGCATGGATTTACTTCAAATTTGGCACGAATATTATTAAGAAGTCGGGTCAGAACATAGGCTACATATTATCACGCTATCACCTACGGGGAACGAGCAGTGAACGCACGCAGACGACGTCGCGGGCAGCAGCTAGTACGGTAATAGATTAGCATCAGATAAGCCGTACGCTTGTTTGCCGACCTAGTTGTATAAAAAAAAAGTGAAAGAGGCTGGGTGTCCTCAAAAACTTTCGCTTTCGTAACATTACTAGCATATATGTATATCTATTCAAAGCAACAGTTTATGTATGAGCATCGATAAGCCTTGTTCGCAGTTACAGGCTTAGTTGCCAAGATAATACACAAGATAAATTTAAAACGACGACAACAGAAGCCTACAATGAATTTAACGAAGCTGTCATATCGAGCCTCGGAACGGGCTCGCGAAACAGACGCAACGTTACAAATGAATGAAAAGACTTAGAAAATTATTTATCAATGTCTGAGATAAGATGACGTGTCGCCAAAATTAGATTTGCGGTGAAATATGTTGATTTTTCACACGATGATTTATTGTAGGGATGTACACATTTTCTATAAGCAAGCGTAGTAATGTAACATTGGTGTCGACGATGACAATTAAGACTGTAATATCCTACTGCTGACCATAGGTCTCTATCTCCTTGTAGGAGAAGGATCGGAGCTTAATCCACCACGCTATTCCGCTGCGGGTTGGCGATATATATATTATGACTACGTTCTGCGCGCGACTTCGTCGGCGTGGACTCCGCTCCTATTAGTCTTAGCGTGATGACACATAGCCTATAGCCTTCCTCGATAAATGGGCTATCTAACACTGAAAGAATTTTTCTAATCGGCCCAGTAGTTCCAGAGATTACCGCGTTCAAACAAACAAACAAACAAACAAACAAACAAACAAACAAACAAACAAACAAACAAACAACCAAACAAACAATGAAACAAACAACCAAACAAACAAACTCTTCAGCTTTATATATTAGTATAGATTAACGATCGCTATCGGTTGTCTGTGATAATAACTAAGACACACTTCTTAAGGTTTTTATTTTTATTTTTTGTTAATGTAACTAGATCGGCAGACAAGCGTAGGGCTCCCCTGATGGTAAGCGATCACCGTAGCTTATAGACATTTGCAACACCAGAAGCATCGCAAGCGCGTTGCTGACCCTATGCCCAGTTCCCCCCAGGAGCTCTGGTCACCTTACTTACCAACAGGAACACAACACTGCTTGAAAACAGTGTTATTTAGCTGTGGTCTTCTGTAAGGTCGAGGTACTACCCCAGTCGGGCTGCTCCATATTTTGAGCAGGAAATTTCCTGCTGTGCCCTACCTCAGTTAGGTTCTCTCAAGGCACGGTGAGGTCCGGGACGGGACCCAAAAGGGCAGAAAACTAGACCGGAAAGAATTACATGGCGCACGTACCAATACACCAGAGCGATGTCTCGAACATTGATGCATGCCTTGGAAACACAAGGAAATACTAAGATTTCAAAACATACAGTTCAATTTTTTTTATGACACATTTGAACATACCACCTTTTAGGGTGAATTTAGACCAAACGAACAAAGAGCTAGAGCTAGAACAAGAGCATTCTTCCTTGATCTTCGAACACTCGTATTCATATAAATAACAACGAAAGAATTTGATGTAGTGGGGATAGAATGAGCATTCGCTCGTCTGATGTAAATCGACCATTACACAAACACACTAAACGCATTCTCGCCCACACATACACAATCGGCGTATAAAACCATACACATTCTATACATTTAAAATTTCATTTGTAATGAGTTAATTTAAACATAATTTTTAGACAAGACTTTTAAAAGTAATGTTATATTTACGTTAACCGTACGAATATTTTGAACTATTTGAGCAATAAAAATTTGATTCTAAATAACCGAAAGCAATAATTAAGCAGAAAACTCATTTGTACGACTTACATTAAGCTCGAAACAGTTTCTCATTAAACGTACAAATTGCGCCAATGTTAACACTCGGCTGAAGTCGAAATGTCGAAATGAAACGAGTTTTGGGTGTTTTTTAAAAGCGACTAAAATGCATACGTGCTGAAGTGGACGAGTTGCGTCCTACAGTCTATTGTATTTCGTAGGAATAACCCAACTATGATTTTTGCTATTTGCAGACTTGTTTTATAGCCAACTGGATACTTTTGAAGTTCAATGACCCAGCAGCCTATTTAATTCTGTTGCTCATTAATTAGTCAATGTCGTCCTGTAGTTGACGTATTTTTAGATGATATTTTTGACAGTTCAATTAATATTCTTATCTCAATATTGTGCTTTTCTTTACGCCCATCGCTCACTACTACTTTCTAACGCTCTATGATTTTATCTGTGGTCATAGTTTTACCAGAGCTTTTAAGTTAATTAAGTATTACTGAATTAGAAAGAGTTTGAATAGCTCATTGTCGCAGTATAGATATTTAGATCATTGACGTCTTGAAAAAAGGCCAGGTCAAGAGTATCCTAAGCCGAAGAGCATGTATGAAAGGAATAATGAAAGTGGACGAAGCGAAACAAGTATGTAAGGATCGTAGTAAGTGGAAAGAAGTGGTCTCTACCTACCCCTACGGGAAAGAGGCGTGATTATAATTATGTATGTATTTATTGTCGCAGTATGTAATGACCTTTATGCTCCACTAGTTTGGTGGTTCTGATTTTGATTCTCACCCCAAGGTTACGTATATTATACAATTATTGACATAACTGTGTATTATTTATACGTTTAATTATAACAAAAAAAAATAGCCATATCAGCTAGTTGTTACCTTAACGCAAGTAAATACGCATTATTAGACATAACTCGACACGTACTTGTTATATCTCAATTAAAATTAAATGGGACATCACGATACGCAACACATTTCGATCAACAAAAAAAAAAATCATCGAAATCGATCCACCCAGTCAAAAGGTCTGAGGTAACATACATAAAAAATACAATAGAATTGAGAACCTCTTCCTATTTTGGAAGTCGGTTAACAAATGACAATAAGAGTAAGATCAATACAAAATCAAACATTTTAATAATTATTAGAAGTAAAAATTCAATAGTTTTTAAAAACGAATATAATCATGTATGTAGATTGAAGTAATAATAATCGACTTCAAAAAAGGAGGTTCTCGATTCGACTGTAGTTTTAATGTCTGTTCCTCATAACTTTTTACAAATTGTATTAATATTTGATGATTCTTTCTTTGCCACTCCCCACCCACCGACTCCCGACTCCCGAGTGGAGACCGCGTCTTGGCAAACGCAGTGTGGGACTTCCTCCGGCCCGTTGGACCGACGATCTACGTAAGATTGCCGGTGTAGGCTGGACGAGGATTGCGGAAAACCGGGATGTCTGGCGCGAACTTGGGGAGGCCGATGTCCAGCAGTAGACTGCAATGGGGTGAACTGACTGACTGATTCTTTTTTTAACGAAATCTGAGGTTTTTGAGTAAAACTGAACCAAAAACTGTATTATTTATTTGTCCGTATGTTTTTTATTGTCCATCCTGTATGTTTGCCACGTATAACGTCGAATCTGCTGAAGAGGTTTGAATTAAAACTTGCCATCATTTAATATACATACACTAAGCAATGGATATATTTTTATACTGAAATTCAATTTGGTTTCCTTGTGTCCTGTGAAAGGCAAAAAAAGAGAAAAGAAAAAAAAGAAAACCGTGAAAATGTATTATCACTGATGGAGTCATAGGTTATGCACAATACTTACTTAAGGCAACTAAATTGACATAAATTCGCCTTCGTCTCATTTCATTTGAAATAATAGAATAGCAATATGAGAAAATTAATATCATAGGTCAATTAATTAATGGTTAAATTAAAAATGCAATTTATAACCTTTCTCGAGAAAAGACTGCATAGCTTAACGGTGTATTAGCATTTCGAAATGGAGAGAAAATAAATTTCCAACATTAACTTAAGATTCTTTGCGGAAAAGACGGTCTTGCAAAATCATATAAATTGTTGAAGATCCTACATTAATATTACACTGAGGAAAGTAATTAATTGTAAAATTCAACCTAACCGTGTAGACTATTTTGAGTTTTATTACTGTGCTATAAAATTCATTATTGAATGTTGGAATTTTGATTGACGTATAGTGAGCAGCGTCGCTCACTGTACTGAGTAAGTTAAAATGACCAAAGAAATCTGTGGAATGGTTGAATTAACTTATTACTATATTTTTTTAAACCTTGTAAATCCAAAGATTTAATATTATACCTACCTATCATATAATAATTAATGCATTGTTATTTGTTTCAAATTGCTTTTAAAGTTAATTACTTTAAATATGCATGATAAGAGGATCACCTTCAACATAAACACACAGACTACCTACAATTATTCTTTCATATTTTGTGTCTAGTTCTTAAATAATCATAGTAGTAATGTACGTAACAATGGGTAACTTGTTAAACGTTAATAAATATTTATAAGAGTTATTGGTACAAAATGAATTATGAAATAATTAGATAGCTCGAAAGATAAAGATTTTCCTTTGTAGATAAACACGGAAGTTAAATCAGTTGATCTTTAAAACTAACTAATTATACAAGTACTTCATATGAGGTTCAATAATTATGTATAGTAGGTAGGGAAGTTTTTATGAGACTTCCAATAATCTCCATTCTACGTGACATTGGCGAAATCATCTGTGCTAGTTTGGCACTGTTAACCTGTTGGAAGCCACTAACCCGAATGAATGAATGAATGAAATGACTTCCAATAAATTTTTTTTAATAATTACCCTTACAACAAAATCTACCGTTGGATATGGTATTACCTATAAAAAAAAACTAGTAATCTTTTCGTATCTCAGAGAGTGGGTATAATGAAATAGTGTTGATGGGGACTATTTTTTTAATGAAAAAAAAAAAATGGTTTTAAAAATACTATTAATATTCTGTCATGACAAGTACAAACGTTCCTGTCTCATATAAATTTAATGTACGTACAATAAAACAGAATAATATAACGTTAATTACTTTTGATAATTACAAATATTATACATACTAGCTTCTGCGCGCGACTTCGTCGGCGTGGACTCCGCTCCTATTGGTCTTAGCGTGATGATACATAGCCTATAGCCTTCCTCGATAAATGGGCTATCTAACACTGAAAGAAATTTTCAAATCGGCCCAGTAGTTCCAGAGATCACTGCGTTCAAACAAACAAACAAACAAACAACCAAACAAACAAACTCTTCAGCTTTATATATTATAGTATAGATGAGTTCATGTGATCTGATTCTGAGCAAAACCGCAGGCTACAACTATTGCTAACTAAAACCCAAACATCAACTTTTGAATGATAAAATTAATAACGCTTCCACGCTGTAGTTTGGAAAGCTTGAGCCACGCGGTTCTGTGGATGTTTGGAGCAAATATAGTTATTATTATTTTACCTGTATTGTCACTTTGAGAATTATAGACATATAACTTCAATAATAACTTAGCAAACGTAACTAAAAGTAATAAAGTTTCTCTAATAATATTCAGTTTCGTACTATAAGTTAAAAAAGAGGTTTTTTTTTGAAGTAAAACTTCTATATGCATGCTTGACTTGGGGAGTAAGCTGGTGAATGTGTGACGGGAGGTTTACGAAAAGTGTGATCGGGTGAGGCGAACGAAGCAAGAGAGAGGTGCAAGCACACATTTTCTTTCTCTCTTTCTCTCATAGCCAGTTACGTTTCGTATATCTAAGAGTTCTAAGACACAGTGCAGGCCTATTGTGCAGAAGTGCAGAAGTTTTACTTCAGTCATGTGGTCTAAAGCACACTCGTTTTTTTATGAAAATAATAAGTTATTTTGAATTTTTTAATAAGATTAAATTTGAAATCCTAAAAGTAACAACTTATTCGTTGCATGTTATTTAAGATAATTCAAATCCATGAAACCAAAATAAACTAGAAATACTTTTATGCCGTCTGTAATCAAACAAAACAGCTTAGCAAAGATAATTTTAGACACACATCGAATAAAAATATTGAAAACTAAGCGTTTTCTAGTTTTATATTCACTAAAAATTCGTATGGTTTTAAAGACACTTAAAATAGACATTATAGTTCAAGCGAACGTCGCTTCAGGAGAATTGGAATAAATTCGTACTAGAACGCATAAGTTAATACCTAGTTCTTTTTGTTTAGTTCTGCAAAGTTGACTTCTCTGACTGACTGACTTGAAGGTTAAACCCAGTTTAAGCGCCTTGTCATCTGATAAGTAATTCCACAATATATTTATTTTATATTTATTCCAGAATTCCAGAAACTTCTAACTAATCACCAGTTAGTAGTGACAAAATGTTTGACTAACTTATCTCTCTCTCCAAAAAACAACTCAATATTAAAACTCATTAGACAACTTAAAACGCGTTTGGATAACACATAACACTTTTAATAGTAAGGAAATTGATTATACCCCGTCCGGCGACTAATGATCTTTTTGACAGCCCATGCCTATAAATTACGTTGTTTTTTTTTTCGAAATAACGTACTAAAATTCTACTGTAATGTCATACTTTATTGACGATTTGATTGATTGAGTGAAGTACCCTGTGCATAACAAACAACCACAGACTATGAAACAGTTCTTGAAATAATAAATCGATCATATGATAAAAATAATTTTACGTCATGTGATTATTGTTTCTACATATTTAATACAAAAAAGGAAATAAAAATAGTATCTATGACCCCAAGATTGATTACTTGCAAGGAATTAAGTCGAAATCTTGAAATTTAATTGCAAACCAAGAATATAGAGCAATAACTCTGTTAATTCATTTATTTATGATTTATATATTTCATTTATAATTAAAAAAACTAATAAACGCATAAATAAATAATATTTTTAAACTAAATGTATTTAATTAAATCGATTGAAAGTTCTTCTTAAATAAAATCGATTATTATTTCGAATCGAATAAATAACGTGTGAGGCAGTCACTAATGTCCAAATTTCTTGAAGTGTCAAAAAGATCATTAGTCGCCGGACGGGGTATAGTACATTTAATGACAAATAAATGTATCAATTTTCAGATTTAACGGTATGACAAGTGTCATAGTATTTTAGGCATTCCTGAAGTATAGTAGCCCAGCCACACCTTTAAGCAATTAAATTTCAACAAATTAAAACACCTGTTTGAATGTCTTTACTTCAACTGGTCTAATTTATTACGATTCCATTAGTCGAAGGGCATAGCTAAGCTATGTAACAGCGAGGTATTCCTATTATCTTAATGCAAATCACTACATAGTATAAAACAAAGTCGCTTCCCGCTGTCTGTCTGTCCCTATATATGCTTAGATCTTGAAAACTACGCAACGGATTTTGATGCGGTTTTCTTTAGTAAATAGAGTGATTCCAGAGGACGGTTTACATGTATAATACATGCATAATATAGTAGAGGAACACTGCTAGTTTTTGCAACCGTGCGATGCCGGGGCGGGTCGCTAGTACACTATAACTTAAATGTTAATTTAATTGAAAATTTTAATATAAAAACTTTAATCTCCTCAAAATACTACTCAAATCCTTTCCGTATCCATCTTTGACGCTCTTATACTTAGTACTTTGAAGATTAGTTTTTGAGTCGCCAGTGATAGCTGACTTTGCATCTCCGTCTGCTATGCAAATGACCAGCGAATCAATGAAGGGTCCTCTCACCGCTCCGCTGACCCCACGTACTCGTTGACGGGTTATGATTACAAATGACTTTGTAATTTGTATTATAATTAGCGTCTTTAATTACTTTTAAAGCCATTTTTTATTGGAGGCCATTTTTTAATAATAAAGATATCATAAAAAGTGTTCAAGTGGAATTTAATTTAACTCCATTTTTTATATCCATCAAGGGTAGTAAACAAGTGTAGAGTCCACCTGATGGTAATTACTGTAGCCTATGGACCATTGCGATACCAGAAGCAGACTTTTTTAACTGAGGTAGGGCACAGCATAAAATATCAATTCAAACGATTGGGGTAGTACCTCGACCTTACAGATGATCACAGCCAAATAAAAATGCTTTCAAGCACTGTTGTGTTCCTGTGGTAGGTAAGGTGACCAGAGCTCCTAAAGCTTGGGGGTAGGGTCGACAACGCGCTTGGGATATTTCTGGTGTTGCAGGCGTCTCTATCCTACGGTAATCACTAACCATCAGGTGAGCCATACGCTTGTTTGCCATCCTTGTTTTATAAAAAAAAAGCATCTCATGCGTGTTGCTGACCCTACCTCCGACTATCTCCAGGAGCTCTGGCTTCTTTACTTACTACAGGATCACTACTTGAGAGCAGAATTATTTTGCCGTGAGCAGTTGAATGTTATTTTTATATAGCATATTATCTCAAAATCGTTTTAAATTCAGAATAACATATTTATAATATATATATTCAAGAAAACACTTCAGCCTATCGCAGTCCACTGCTGGACATAGGCCTCCAAAAGTTCGCGGTAAAAATGGCGTGAAATCATGTTGCCCATAGTCACCACGCTGGGCAGGTGGGTTGGTGACAGCAGGGCTGGCTTTGTCGCACCGAAGACGCTGCTTCAAGAGACAATATAAGTCATAATTATAATCTCACAGTCACACACTATCTAAAATAGTGATATTAGTTATATAAAGGAAAGAAAAAAAATTTAATCTATCAAAAACAACAATTAAGTTACGATTCTTGGTAGCAGATTCCTTCTTGTCTTTATATCATAGTTACTATCAAGGAAACTAGGTATCTTGTCTTTTTTTAAATGTTAGTAAGTCGACAAACAAGCGTACGGCTCACCTGATGGTAAGTGATTACCATATAGCCTATAGACGCCTGCAACACCAGAAGCGTCGCAAGCGCGTTGTCGACCCTATCCCCAATCCCCCCCCCCCCCAGGAGCTCTGGTCACCTTACTCACCAACAGCAACACAATACTGCTTGAAAACAGTATTATTTAGCTGTGGTATTCTGTAAGGTCGAGGTACTACCCCAGTCGTGCTGCTTTATATTATTTTGTCTCCTAGCTTCGTACAAAGAGTTTTTGTAAATACTCCACGAATCTATGTAAAATGAATAAAATATTTAAAATTCAGCGCTGGTCGGGTTCGGGGCGGTCACGCGCGGCATCGGGTTAAAATTCAACAGTTTTCGCCTTTCATGTAATTTATTCAAGTAAATTTTGGACATGCGACGCGATGATAGAATGGCTTGTTTAGTTGTCCGTCGAGTCGGGGGTAGAATTTTATATAAGCCTAATGGTTAAGTGGAACACGAATTTACAATTACACTTTGTATCTTTTTTTCGTTCAATGTTAATTAATGACTAATTAATACGTCTCTCTTTTAATTTGTCTTTTTTAATTGTAATTAATTTTATTGTGAATGTAGGTAGGTATATAAAAATGTTATCAGCTTAAATCCAATTCTACATATTTACAGCTAAACGGCAACATATTGTAGAACAACAGCTGAAAACACTCAAAGGAATAATTAATTCTCACTACAAGTCTATAGTTATTTATTCACAACTCACACTTTTAACTACATTAAACATTATCACACTAATCACTTATACTATACTTATCGAGCAGCAACGCTAGCCGCACAATGATTAAACAATAACTGACTCTTCACTTACAAATTATCGTATTTATAGGACAGAAATCCCGCCAATAGATCACAAAGACGGCGAGTAACCAATCATAAAACTAGTAGTAAATATTCGGAAGATGGTGTCTCCATCTATATGCTCCTTCGATACATTAACAAGTAATAATTACAGTAAAACAACATAAACCATCTTATAAAATTAGTAGAAGCATAAATTAAACGATAACAGTATTTATTAAGTAACTATCCTGTAAAACTAAACTATAAAGATACCAACTGACTAATCGTAAATAAATATTAACCATTCGGAAGATGGTGGCGACATCTTTGTACTGTTCCGGTATTAAGCGAATATACGATAAAAGTAATATCAATACAAAATCCAATATTGTAATAATTGTCAGTAAATGCTAACATTCGGCCATCCGCACAAAATTCACGTCCCCGTGAATAATAGCAAAACACAATTATTAGAAAAAAAAAATAACTTAAGAATGTAATAACAAAAAATATCATGGTAGTTTACAATTACATACGGTACATGTCTCATCTACCCTGAAACCGTGAAACTTAACACAACAATTACATACGGTACAGGTCTCATCTACCCTGAAACCGTGAAACTTTTAAGAGTGCGCATAATGCAAAATTACCATCTTTTATTTGTTTTGACATGAAAAGTTCCAGACCAAATCTTAAAATAAAAATATATGACAAACTACGTGATATTTGCAAGGGTTGACCCATATCAAAACATAAAATAAGGAAATTTCCTCGATAAAATATAATCACGAAGTAACGTCTAGTTTTTATATTTTTTCTATTTATACTCGATATGGTTATGACCATTAAGACAAAAATTTGATAATTAATTACATTTAAATATGAGTAAAGGCTATGCCAAGGCATTTAATGTAATTACTTTTAGTTTCGGAATTATATACAAAATAACATATTTGTCGTTTTATTCATTCGTAATGCGCTCAAAACTATATCGTCTATCGCACTCTGACACGAGGCTTTGTGTATATTTTGTTTCATCGAGCGCGCGGGTGAAATCTGATTTTTTTTGCTCGCCTTATGCACGCTCTTAACATAACAATTACATACGGTACAGGTCTCATCTACTCTGAAACCGTGAAACTTAACACAATAATTACATACGGTACAGGTCTCATCTACCCTGAAACCGTGAAGCTTATTTCAACAGTAAAAGTCGCTTCTACCTTTAAAACAATCACATACGGTACAGGTCTCATCTACCCTGAAACCACGTAGACTATTTCAAAGGCACAAGTCGCTTATACCTTGAAAACAAAATCACATACGGTACAGGTCTCATCTACCCTGAACCCGTGAAGCTTATTTCAACAGTACAGGTCGCTTCTACCTTTAAAACAATCACATACAGTACAGGTCTCATCTACCCTGAAACCGCGAAGACTATTTCAAAGGCACAAGCCGTTTCCACCTTATTTCAATAGTACAGGTCGCTTCTACCTTTAAAACAATCACAAACGGTACAGGTCTCATCTACCCTGAAACCGCGAAGACTATTTCAAAGGCACAAGCCGTTTCCACCTTATTTCAACAGTACAGGTCGCTTCTACCTTTAAAACTATCACATACGGTACAGGTCTCATCTACCCTGAAACCGCGAAGACTATTTCAAAGGCACAAGCCGTTTCCACCTTATTTCAACAGTACAGGTCGCTTCTACCTTTAAAACAATCACATACGGTACAGGTCTCATCTACCCTGAAACCGCGAAGACTATTTCAAAGGCACAAGCCGTTTCCACCTTATTTCCGCCGACAGAAAGCGGTCAGCAGCTGCGTCGCCTGGTCAGGCGGCGCCCGAGGCCCGCAACCGGCAGGCAGAGCAGCCCGCAGACAGAAGACAGTCAGCAGCTACGTCGCCCAGTCAGGCGGCGCCCGAGGCCCGCAACCGGCAGGCAGAGCAGCCCGCAGACAGAAGACAGTCAGCAGC
Organism: Melitaea athalia; assembly: GCA_905220545.2. NCBI lineage: Eukaryota > Metazoa > Arthropoda > Insecta > Lepidoptera > Nymphalidae > Melitaea > Melitaea athalia. The sequence goes on from HG992180.1 coordinate 22,029,146, forward strand.
TGCGTCGCCCAGTCAGGCGGCGCTCGAGGCCCGCAACCGGCAGGCAGAGCAGCCCGCAGACAGGAGACAGTCAGCAGCTGCGTCGCCCAGTCAGGCGGCGCCCGAGGCCCGCAACCGGCAGGCAGAGCAGCCCGCAGACAGGAGACAGTCAGCAGCTGCGTCGCCCAGTCAGGCGGCGCCCGAGGCCCGCAACCGGCAGGCAGAGCAGCCCGCAGACAGGAGACAGTCAGCAGCTGCGTCGCCCAGTCAGGCGGCGCCCGAGGCCCGCAACCGGCAGGCAGAGCAGCCCGCAGACAGGAGACAGTCAGCAGCTGCGTCGCCCAGTCAGGCGGCGCCCGAGGCCCGCAACCGGCAGGCAGAGCAGCCCGCAGACAGGAGACAGTCAGCAGCTGCGTCGCCCAGTCAGGCGGCGCCCGAGGCCCGCAACCGGCAGGCAGAGTCCGACAATCAAACCCAAGATAACAAATAAAACACGGACAATGTTTACCACGCAAACATATGCCACACACACCACGTCTCGTCAGAGGCCAACCCGTGGCATGACCCTGCGTGTTCAAATCCGCTATAAACCAAAGATGCGTTATAGTCTATTAACTATATTTTTCTAGCGCGCTATTTTATTTGCTATCATTATAACACGCTATTACAAAACTTGGCTGCAGTCTCAACGCGGAGACCAACGGAGACATTATTATTTTATCTGACAACACGCTAGTTATCTTGCAACTTAGCAACTACTCGCAACGCGCTGTACTGTATTAAATTGTATCGCAAAACTTAAGTTACAATATTGTTGTTCGAATTTAGTAGGGAAGTGGACTGAGGTTGCCAATCAAAGAATCAAATCATAAATTATGCGAGGTTTCGATCTTTATTCGACCTTCATCAGGCATCTGTATTAATACACAATGAAAGAGTCATTATACTACAATTATACATATATTTAACAAGAAACTAATAAAACAACGTAAATTACCTTTATAATTGACATCTATTTATCGTTTGAAATTTTTTTTATTAATATTACTTTATATTCTCAGATACATTCAAAAATTTCTTTATTCTTTCTTACAATCTTTATTATTGTGACAATATACTATATTTTTGTTAAAGCATTCTAGGATCTAAAATTATGTATTCTCTTGACTCATTAAAAAGTGATATTTTTCCCCATAGAACGTCATTTATTCTAAAAATATACATTTAATCATTATAGGTTATTGATTCTTTACCAAGGTAGCAAACAAAGTTCAGGTAATATTACGAATTATTACCTTGTTAAAATTTACATTATAATTCATTATATCCATTATTTCATCAATTGCTTGTCTAATACTTTGTCAGGCAGTTAATATAATAAAAATAAAAAAAACAATAAAACAATTTTTAATATGTCATCAAATTTCGAACAATTAATTGTACCAATACCTATAAAGATTCACTATACCAACCATTATTTATATCCTAGTAGTTAAATTATATTGTTTTATAATTATATTTTATCAAACTGTGTCTAGAATTCATTACATTCTCAATTTTTTAAACCAAAGAAAGTAAAAATAATGTCATTTTCTCTAATCACAACCAACTAGTCAATATAGGTTCTCTGTTATTTACTACAATACCTAACCAAATAAGTTAATACTATAAAATTTAATGTTACCTTGTCAATAGGTACATATTAATTTCTTATATTCATTATGATTTGTCAGGCAGTTACTGTAATCCAAAACCAAAAAAATTAATGCAGAGTATGTCTAATACATTAAAATCCAAACATCTAATTATTCCAACAAAAGCGCTAATCATTTGTACTTACAGATCATTATATATTGTATTAATTTAATTCTATTTTACTATTATTACTAAATTTCGTTACATTTTGAACAAAGGAAAGGTCCAATTTATGTTCCCATTACATATTTAAACCTATAAAAATTCTATTTTTAATTATACTAATTTTGAAAGAACTATTTAATTTTATTTGTACATATATTATATAATAATTAAACGTTTCAACATAATATATATTTTTTTTTAATTAAATTAATTTTGAGAAAAAAAAAACAAGTTAATTGTTTTGTTATTTAATTCTACTTTTATATTCTTTTAAAATATCCTTATATAAAATACTTAAACCGTTTGTATTCGTTCTTTTATTCACTGTCTCATTTACCTTTATAAATATCATTTCGCATATGTTCCGTTTTAGCCAATTCCCTTCATAGCCCAAAATTTCTACATTATTAAAATCAAAATTGTGATGATGTTCAAAATTATGTGACGCAAGAGCTGTCTTATTTTCGTTCAAAATATTGACATTTTTGCAATTATTTCTATGTTGTTTAATTCTAGATTCCAAGAACTGCTTGGTCTGTCCTAGATAGACATACACATATTACATTCACATGGGATTTTATATACCACACCACAACGTTCCCCTTTATTAAGTTTATCTTTTAATTTTGTGTATACACTTTTTACTTTTAACAAATTATAACAAGCTAGTCTCACATTAGTCCACATAAACTATCTGTTAACATCATAATTCATAAGACAACTTAGGCAAGAAAGGGAAACGACAGTATGTGATAGTGTTTACTGTTTTTACATAATTATTTAGTCGATTAATTGCTTGTTTAAGTTACAACTATTATTTATTATAGGCATATTTAAAAGTTCATTGATTGTATTTACAAAAAAATAATTCCACAAAGCCGTTTTATTGCCTTCACTGTACTTCTCGAAAAAGTTTGGTGAATCGCTACCGCGAGGCATTTTACTAATTCTTTGAAAGTTAAGCCATTCAAAAGTCCTTATTACTTAACTACCAATTTAATTGTCTAAAACTTATTTACAAATCACTATCCACAGTTCCACTTTGTCACACAGTAACATCCTACCTATTTACAATTCTTAAAAACGAACAGACACTATTGTTTGTTTTTTTTTTTTTGTAACTTTGTGTTGGTATGTAAAGAAGTGTAAATAAATACATAATATTTACAATAGCACGAGGAACGTACGAAACATGAGAAATATTGTATTTACAATTACAGTACTGTAGTACAACTAGCACAGCGACCAAATTATTATTTAAAAAAAAGGAACGTGCGAACGCCTTGTTGTTTACAAAACAACGCGTACGTAATAATTTAATCATATGTAATAACAGATAGAGTATGCCGACGCATCATAACTCACTGCCAAAATAAATCAAATAACTCACTGTTAAACATAGCAGAGCACACAGCGGGTGTACACTTTCCTTGCCACGGAATCATCTATTCAGCAGCCGCTTGCGTTGATTCCCCGTAACAGCCGGCCGCAAGCTTAATCTCATAGCGACCGTGAGGAAGAACTCTCACCACACGGTAAGGCCCTCGCATACAGGAATCCAGCCTCCTAGTCGATTGTGCCTGTTTTCTAACAAAAAAAAAAAACAATGAACTCACTTCAAAAGTACGGAGCAGCTTACGACCTTGGTTAACGTATGCATCTTGATGCTGTCGATTAGAAAGCTGTCGTTCAGTTTGCGACTACCACGACGGCTCACACTATGATCTCGCTCACGATCTGGCATTGTAACTAAATCGAAACAAATACTGAATCGGAAGAAAAAAAAAATCTGTTAGCAAAATGAATCACAACTACCCACGTATCCCAAAACAGAACTAAATTCAACAAATAACCGGTAAATAGAATAACGTAAGCACTTGTACACCGATGAGAATGCAACAGAACAACCGAAAAGAACTAAAATATCGGTGTACCCACTAATCACCATAAAATATTGCAACTTACTTGCACACTCAGTAAAAATAGAATTTAAACAAAGAAATCAAAACTCTGAACTAAAAATACAATGAATAGCACCAAAATAACAAATTAAGTGGGTTAAATGGGTTCATCCCGCTTCTGAGATGTAGAACAACAGCTGAAAACACTCAAAGGAATAATTAATTCTCACTACAAGTCTATAGTTATTTATTCACAACTCACACTTTTAACTACATTAAACATTATCACACTAATTACTTATACTATACTTATCGAGCAGCAACGCTAGCCGCACAATGATTAAACAATAACTGACTCTTCACTTACAAATTATCGTATTTATAGGACAGAAATCCCGCCAATAGATCACAAAGACGGCGAGTAACCAATCATAAAACTAGTAGTAAATATTCGGAAGATGGTGTCTCCATCTATATGCTCCTTCGATACATTAACAAGTAATAATTACAGTAAAACAACATAAACCATCTTATAAAATTAGTAGAAGCATAAATTAAACGATAACAGTATTTATTAAGTAACTATCCTGTAAAACTAAACTATAAAGATACCAACTGACTAATCGTAAATAAATATTAACCATTCGGAAGATGGTGGCGACATCTTTGTACTGTTCCGGTATTAAGCGAATATACGATAAAAGTAATATCAATACAAAATCCAATATTGTAATAATTGTCAGTAAATGCTAACAATATTAATTTAAAATGTTTTTTTATAATCTTATATATATAATATCCAAAATATCCAGCGGGATTCGAACCCATTAAGCTATGGAACGATGTAAAATGGTAAATATATGAATATTATATTCAATCATTACAAAAAAATAAAAACGGTATGACTTTGAAATGACTTAGTGTTTTTGTTGTTCTATGCCTCATAACTTTTTACTACGTGTACTGATTTTGATGATTCTTATTTTAATTAAATGCTCATACTTTTCATGTGGTTCCATTTAAATTTGATTGACATTTGATTACTAGTTTGACAACGCGTATTTACTTGACTATTTCTATCGTGTACCTACGTTCTAAATTTGATCTAGATCTGAGTACCTATATAGAGTGACTAGCTTCTGCGCGCGACTTCGTCGGCGTGGACTCCGCTCCTATTGGTCTTAGCGTAATGATATATAGCCTATAGCCTTCCTCGATAAATGGGCTATCTAACACTGAAAGAATTTTTCAAATCGGACCAGTAGATCCTGAGATTAGCGCGTTCAAACAAACAAACAAACAAACAATCAAACAAACAAACTCTTCAGCTTTATTATATTAGTATAGATAAGTGATAACTCAAGCGTGATTCTCCTCTTAGCTTAGGAACAGACGACCGTGTGTTTAAGTTAAAATTACTTATTTAAGTTAGTTAAAAACAATCTGACGAATCACATTTAAACAAAACACATAAAAATATGCAAACAATATTAATAAAACTAAAAAACAAACTAATAATGTCATTAAACTTAAGTTTATTTTAAATATAGGAGAGAGGACAGATAAGTGCACGATAATAACTTTATTTATTCACCAGTTCATAACTTACCGTGTCGCTAACATATCGTTATAAAAATGCTGAGAATAAAAAAGTACAGCAAGAAGTTAATATTGTTTACGTTAGTGATAATGAATATAGTGGACCAACCGGCGCCAGAAGTTTTAATCGAGCAAGGGATTTTGAGCGGTAAAATAAGCGCAGATGGGACTACTTTTGAGTACATTGGTATTCCTTATGCGACTTTGAATAGCAGCATCAGATTTCAGGTAAAAAATTGTGTTAGATACATATTTTTTTAAGTAAAACTAGATACTTTATTTATGGTCTAAGTAAATCAATATGAGATAATCTATACCAACTGTTATGGATTGTGATGAAATTTTGTACTCAAATTGTTAAAAACCGACTAATATGTAAAAACTTGAAGTTAATTTTACTCCAAAACAAATACAATTTATTAAAGAATTAGCAAAGTAAAATTATAAACAAGACAGTATTTTGTTTATTATTCAGAATATGAATATAAATTGAACTGAGGTAGGGCACAGCAGGAAATTTTGCTGCTCAAAATATGGAGCAGCCCGTCTGGGGTCCTCGACCTTACAGAAGACCACAGCTAAATAATACTGTTTTCAAGCAGTGTTGTGTTCCTGTTGGTGAGTAATGTGACCAGAGTGTACTGTGCAGATCAGTGGCTATCAAATTAAACACGTCCGAAGGCTTGAGAATATACTTTATTACTACCGTAATAAATGGATTACATACTGTTATATCATAGGGACACTACACGCCCCATAAAATGAAAAAAAAAAAATTATACTAAGGTTACATTTTTTTTTCTTAAATTAACAATACAATGTAAATAATAATTTGTTTTATAATAAAATATTAGGATTTACACATGGCAATAAATTTCGAATAAAATATAATATCAAGTAAAGTAAATTTTTGTACGATTTTTGTGTAAAATTTCTTCTTTACCATTTTTCAAAATTTTCACATTTGCTGACATGTCTTCTAAAACTTTATAAGGTCCTGAATAAATTGGACTAGTTAATTTATTTCCTGTTACATTCTTAACTAAGATTAAATCATCTTTATTATAAGTTACAGGATTTACATATTTATCAAAAATACACTTTCTATGCTGTTTGCTTCCAATTAAATTTTGCCTAGCGTCACATTGAGATTTTTGCAAACGATATTTCAATTCTTTAGGATAATTATCTACATTATACAAAGGTTCTATTAAATTAGTATTCAATAAATTGCTCGGTAAATTACATTTTTTGCCAAAAACAAGTTCATAAGGTGTATACTTTGTTTCACTATGTACTGTTGTATTGAACAAAAAACACCAATATTGTAACCAATGACTCCAATGTCTAGAATTGTTATCTGTTTGAATTCTCAAAAAAGAATTAAGAGATTTATGGGTATTTTCCAAAGATCCTAAAGATTCGTGGTGATATGCAGTTGATGAGATATGTGTGATATGCAACAACTTGCATACCTCTTTCATAGTACTACTCATAAATTCAGTACCACGATCACTTCCAATTTCTCGCGGTACCCCATACCTAAGAATGAAATTTTCTACAAAAGCTCTAGCTACACTAACACTGTCCTTAGTTTCTAAAGGATAAGCTTCTACGTATTTGCTTAATTCGCATTGAACCGTTAATATGTATGAAAAATTATCATAGTCTTTCTCTAATGGTCCAACGATATCTAAATAAATTTTATCAAAAGCGCTTTTAGCTGTTGTTGTTATTTCCATAGGTTGTTTAGTTGGTAAGGAGTGCTTTTGCTTTTGACAGCTATCGCATCTTCTTACGAACTTTTTAACATCATCACACATGTTTGGCCAAAAATAATATCGTTTAATATTATTTAGCATGCGCCTAACGCCTGCATGTCCACTTGTGGGTAGTAAATGAAAATCATTTAAAATCACTCTTCTATCGTTGACGTCATCTATTCTCATTACTCCATTAATAACACAAAGTCGTGGTCCGGACCACTTTGGATTATTATTTATTTCTTTGGTTAACCATTCAATCAATAGATTGTTTTTATTATTTTTCACAATATACAACTCGTCAACATTTATTTTTTTACAAAATGACTCTAAGCCCCTCACGAATGCGGCTCACGCAGAACATGATCGGGTGTCTACATCGCTATAAATTGTATACTTCGATGGTAAATATAAAAATTGTTTATCTTGTATACATACATCATCATGACAACTAGCTTTATATTTTTCGTGTCTAAATTCGACTCCCGAGTTTGGTTTTTTAAGCAATTCCACGACATTAGGGTGATCAATCCTGCAATCTGTGGAACTGTTATCGACCAAATCGGTAACTTTACATTCATCGCCTTGCATTCTCCTCATCCGTCTAGTCATTACAGACGCGATATGTTTATTCATCTCTTTCAACTCATCTGATGTCACAACTATGCGAGATAATGCGTCTGCAGCCACATTATTCGCTCCTTTCACGTACTCTATCTTATAATCATACTCTTCTAAACTCAGCCTAAATTTTAATAAACGACTGCTGGGACTGTTGATATTAAACAAATATACTAAAGGTCTGTGATCAGTCCTAATAGTAAAATTTTTACCAAATAAATAGGGTCTGAAGTAACGTACTGACCATACTATAGACAACAATTCTTTCTCTATTGTGGGATAGTTAATTTCAGATTTGTTAAGTGTGCGACTTGCATATGCTATAGGTAGATTATTTTTATTACATAACATTGAACCGATTGCTACCCCAGAAGCGTCAGTGTGTAAAATAAATTCGTTATCCTTTGAAAAGTCTGGGTATTGTAATATGGGTGGGGATGCAAGACAATTTTTAAGTTTTAAAAATGAGTTTTCACATTCATCCGTCCATACAAACTCAACTCCTTTACGACTTAATTTATTAAGTGGTATGTTGATTTCAGCAAAATTAGGGATAAATTTTCTATAATAGTTGGCAAAGGCAACAAACCGCTTTACCTCATCACTATTACATGGCCTAGGATAATTTTTTATTACTCTTGTTTTTTCAGGGTCAGGACTTACACCTTTCGCTGAAACTACATGTCCTAAGTACAATAGCTCTTTTTTTAAGAAAACACATTTTTGTGGATTTAGCTTTAGATTTACCTTCCGTAGTCTTTCTAAAATATCTATTAAATTTTTGTTATGTTGACCTATATTTCGGCCAAAACATACAAGGTCATCCAGGTATATAAGACATTTTTCATAGTTTAATCCAGACATTGCCACTGTCATTGCTCGACTAAACGCACTAGGACTAGTTTTTAGACCCATTGGCAATCTTTTTAATTGATATTGTTTATCGGTTGTGAATGCGGTTACCTTTCGACTATCTGGATGAAGGCCAAGTTGATAATAAGATTGTGTTAAATCGAGATGACTAAAATATACGGAACCGGATAAAGCGTCTAATATGTCATTGATATTTGGTAAAGGAAATTTGTCGTCTTGTATTCTTTCATTCAACTTTCGATAATCAATTACTATGCGCCACTTCTTATCGCCTAAAGTCTCACTTTTTTTCGGTACAAGAAGAAGGGGACTAGACCATTCACTTTGACTTTCTTCTATTATATCCTCTTCCAACATTTTACTAATCTGACGATCTACTATGGGTTTTAATGATTTTGGTATCCTATACGGTTTACTATAAACTGGCATTACATTGTCTTTAAGATGTATAGACTGATTGTATATATTAGTTACTCCTAACTTATCTCCATCAATATAAAATACATCTGAATACTTCGCGCATATATTCTCAATAGATGTTCTTTCTTCCTCATTTAAATGACTTAATTCTAATAAGTTGAATAATTTCATTACTCGATTCGCGTTAATTAAGTTTGGTCTAAAAGAACAAATTTCATAATTACTTAATAAATCAAATGTTGGTGTAAAAAAACTTAATTTTACTTCGTCATCTCTAGTGTTTAAAATTTTTAACGGTATTTTTCCCTGTTTAGGCGTTACTAATGTACTAGCTAAATAAATTCCATCGCATAATTCTTGCGGTAATATTACGCAATCCTGATTTATATCTGTGTCAATATAATGCAAGGATTCACATCGAGGTGATAGTATTAAATAATTGTTATAACCAATTTGACCCATCTGTAAATTTAAAACAGTAGTTCCGATATCTGTGCTAAGTAATAGGGTATTTAATTCAAAATTTAAGATACAGTTATATTTACTTAAAAAATCTTGACCTAGGATTCCGTCGGTTCGACAGGGTAGATTTTCAAATACGTAAAATTTATGCGTTAATTCAATATCATTTACTTTTAACTTTAAATAAACATATCCCTTGGAATGTATGTTGCCACCTATACCTCTGATACAAATTTTCTCAATTTGGAATGGAATGTTAAGCGCGATCAAATTCTCATACTTCACCGCGGACAATGAGGCGCCGGTGTCAATTAACCAACTCTGAGGAACGTCTAATAAGCTCATAGTAACAGAGTTAATATTGTTACATATTACGTTATTTTTGTTATGCACGAAAAAAATGATCAGTTTTAATGTTATTGCAGTTATTTTCCTGAGGGGTTTCCTCAGCCGATTGAATAATATTCATATGATTTTCACGACCTTGAACCCTATGGCCTCGATTAAAAGTACTTGTATTGCTACGGTTCCCGCGACGAGAATATGAACGACCCCTATTGTTAGTACGAGTAGGTACTCGCGTCACGTCATAGTAGGTACTATGACGTGAAAAATTTGTTACCGTACCTCTACCGCGAACTGTAGCCAACGCCGTTGAAGATGTATCGGGGCGTCTGTTATAACTGTTAAAATATCTCTGTCTATAACCACGACTATTGTGGTTATTATAAACTGATGACCTACCTCTTGTGTGTCCATAACTCATAACTGTTCCTTCTGGCTGCGATGATAATTCCTCGTCCATTGCGCCTCTAATTGCGACTTGTAATGTGACATAATTTCGCGCCGCTATAATAGTACTTATTCGACTATTTCGCAGGCCGTCCGAAAATCTTTTAATAGCATTTTTCTCATTAATAGTTTTCAAAATTTCGTATTTTTGTGAATCGCCGTCGGCCTGAGAAATAGTTAAATCAACAAACATAGATTCAATATCCTTACCAAAGTCTTCTATAGTCCTCCCGCCTTGTTTTGCTCGCTGCAACTGCGATTGGATCGCAGTATCAGACTTTTTTGGTAGTAAAAAAGACTTCATATCCTTTATTAAGTCTGAAATTGATGTATACTTTTGGCACATTCGTAGCTTAGCACTCTCTGACAGCCTAGACTTTAAAATAAAAGTTATTAGGGAGATTTTTCCGCTTTCATCAATCATATCCGAATACATTTCGATATTACTAATTAATTGCTTTGTGACGTTTTCGTCACCTGTCATAACTGGCAGCAAAGATATTGCAGTTTTTAAATCAAATTTTTCCATGTTGTTAGAGGTGTTTTTACATTCAACGACAGTGCAATCAGTAGAAATTGAACACAGTTCCTTTATTCTAAGAAAAATATGGTTTATTTGTCCATATGTTAACTCTAAATCTTTTAAATCAGAGGATTTAATTTCCTCCTTAGTTACACGCCCTCTTTTATATTCTTAACAATACACAAAAAAATAATCATATAACTCATGGGCCTTCTTATATTTACCACTTATATCTTGTGTCGACCTCCGAGAAGGTCCTAATTTAATAAGATAATTTTTAATTGACTTAAGTTCATTTAAAATTTGATCAAGTTCTTGAGCCATTAACAATAATATATTATTATATCATAATGCTATATATCATAATTGTATATATTAATGGTATTATCATAATGTTATTTATATAAGCACAAACTAGTTTTAAACAAATAAACTAAATAAAATAAAGATTACAGTCCACTAAATATCTTCATACCTCCATATGCGCACTGAACTACACATTATAAAATATAACTACACATTATATATAAATGTGCTTTTATATGTATTACGCACTATATATTTAAAAAAAAATATTAAAAAAAATGCACTTCACAAATTCACTATTCACTTGCTGCTTGCTGGGTCCGCTGGGCTGGGTCAAAAGCTCGCATACATGGGACGTTCCGGTCTTGTCTACCGAAATTCCTCGAACTTCTAAACGTCGTTGTAAATAATTCTTGTCTTATCCATCGCGTATGGCATTTTTTATATAATTTGTAAACGTAGTAAATTAATATAATGCCACTCAAAATAGTTAAAATAGTTAAAATGATGGTATGGTACCCCAAATTCCAGTGCAATATTTGTACATCGTTTCCACTATTTGAGTTAGAACCGGCTGCGTTCTGGTTTAGAAACACTTCTTCTTTATTCTGGGTTGATTGGCACATTTTAATTCAATATTATTTGCAGCTTTAATATAATTGCGCAGTTGCACTCAGTAGCACAATCTAATTCTTTGCACTGCATTGTTTTTTATTAGTCACTCCACGTAAGGTAAGGTATGCGGTGCCCGAGCGCGCTGATCTCCTGTTACAGGCAGAGTCGCCATGTACTGTGCAGATCAGTGGCTATCAAATTAAACACGTCCGAAGGCTTGAGAATATACTTTATTACTACCGTAATAAATGGATTACATACTGTTATATCATAGGGACACTACAAGAGCTCCTGGAGGGAATGGGGATAGGGTAGGCGTTTGCGATGCTTCTGGTATTGCAGGCGTCTATAAGTTACGGTAATCGCTTACTATCAGGTGAGCCGTACGCTTGTTTGCCGACCTAGTTATATAAAAACAAAGAAATGGACAATAATAATCATAAGCAGTGGTCGAGGGAATCTAAAGAATAGATTTGTGATACACAAAAGCAAAAAGTGCGCTTGAGTACCTAATTTAAAAACATTGCTAACAAAGCTGTAATAAATTATTACGTAAATATTAATATAAAATTAAAACCAAAAGAGGACTTCAAGCATCAACCCTTGAATAATGTATAAGTAAGCCAATTATCATTAAATTTCTCTGCTGATGAAAAGGATGATTTGTTTCGACAAGAAACGACAAGAAAGTTCATTTTTTTTCTTCTTTCCGTTCCATAAAATTCCTCAAAAATAATTAATTAATTAACCTACTATTGTACTAATGTATAGAAAGGGTTTCATATTAACAATCCTTACCAAATTATTTTCCAAGTTATAATACAATTTTTTACTGAATTAAAAAAAAAATTAATAAAAAATATACAGAATATTTTATCTTAAAACACGAACTACGGACAAAAATAAAAAATACTCGTATAATAAGGCAGTAGTAAAAATTTATTGCCGAATCTAAAATATTTACGTGATATTTATTTATTAAAGCAATTTTTTTTTTCGAAATATCCTTCTTTATCCGTAGAATTTATTGGCACTATACTTTGCATGGTTACGCTTGCTTGCTTGCTTAAGCTTGAGCGGTAGTGTACTGAGCGCCCTCAGGTCACATTGAATATTACATCATCAATGCCGGTAAAATTCAAATATTTCCTCGTCTGAAATTGTTAAAGTTTCTAAAGGTTATGAGTAAGTTACTACTACTAGCAGTTAATTCCATTGCAACACTTGCGCTGCTTTGCGTTTGCCTCTACAAAAATAGTAATCAAAATTTAAAGCTGGCGATTTTTATAGTAGTGCAATCAATACAGTGAATGCTATAAAGTATATATTACAATTTCCACTTTTGACAATTTTTTGTATTTATTTTTTTAATTTTAATTAGCTGTCTAAATGTATTTTATTACGTTAATTATTAATGTTTATTAACACTATTCTTATTCTTTCTTCTGTTTTCCAAATTAATTTAAAGTGTACATATAGGTATATTGTTATTACAATTTTATCACGCGAATAATGAGAACAGTGACGTCTCTTACTTAGACAACAAACCTTTTGTTGCTTATGTTAAACTAAAAGTTAATTAAACTACGTAATTCGACATATGGTTTTAATAACTTTGATAAGCTATTAGCAATATCGATTTTTTTATTGTTTAATCAGCGGTGGTTAACAATTGGATATAGCCGTGCAATTATTGATACAGTAATAGTAGTTATTTGTATTTATCACTTGTTTTAGGCTCCTGGTCCCCCGCCAACATGGGAGGGTGTTTATAAAGCAATATACGAAATATATGACTGCCCACAATATACTTTCCTTGGAGTGATCGGCTCTGAAGATTGCTTGAAAGTAAATGTATACGTACCTGCATTTCCAAAAGCAAAACCTCATGCAGTTATGGTTTATATCCACGGAGGCTCATTTATTCTGGGAAATGGAGGCAAGCTTATCTATGGACCGGGTTTTTTAGTACAAAAAGATGTTGTAGTAGTAACGTTTAATTATAGACTTGGGCCTCTCGGTTTTTTATGCTTGAGAATAAAAGAAGCTCCAGGAAACGCTGGTTTAAGAGATCAAATAGCTGCGTTGAAATGGGTCAAGGAAAACATCGCTGCGTTCGGAGGCGACCCTGATAACATAACAGTATTTGGCGAGAGTGCTGGAGGTGCATCACTTTCGCTGCTATTATTAAGCGAAGCTTCTACCGGATTATTTAACAGGGCAATAGTTCAAAGCGGATCGGCGTTGTCTAACTGGGCGATAAATAGAAAACCTGAATTAGTTGCTAGTCATCTCGTAAGCAAACTTGGTTACAATACTACCGATCCGAAAGAAATATACGAAATATTTTCTAAAATGGATTACAAAGATATAACTTCAATAAACGCAGATACGCCTATTGATCTATTTTTTAAAACTCAAATTCTTTTATTACCATGTGTTGAAGCTAAAATTCCAGATGTTGAACCAATTTTAACTGACCTACCTTACAATATTATCACGCGAAATCCGAAGAATATTGATATTATATACGGAATCACTAGTAATGAAGGTTTGATAGTAATAGGAGAGGAGACTGATAAGAGTATTAGAGATAGAAGTGTACGTCATTTATTGGGGTCAGATCTTAGTTTTAATTCCGAAAATGAAATGATTGAGGTGGCAAATAAAATACACAAATTTTATTTTGGTGAAGATGATATTTCATTAAAAAAGCACGTAAATGTTACAAATTTATACTCGCACTTGTATTTTGAGATGCCAGCAATTTTAGAGATTGAGTACTTTCTACGAAATGCAAAGTCAAAAGTGTATAACTATATTTTTAATTACTCTGGTGGGAGAAACATTCTAAAATTTCACAGTACTTATTGGAACGAACCTGGGGCTAGTCATGGTGATGACCTATTTTATGTATTCAAAGGAAACATATTTCCATATACTCTATTTGAAGAAGATAAAAAAGTTATTCACTTTATAACGGAGCTGTGGACAAATTTCGCCAAATATGGGTTAGTAATACTTTGTCACATAAGTATATTATGAAAAAATAGTATAATACAATTTTTCCTTTTTTATGGTAATTGTAACAAGTTTAGGAATATTGCTTGGATCGAAGAAAATATACTAGCAGACTTTTCTCTTTTTATATTTTTAATTATGTACATATGAACAGTTTTTTTACAATAAATGTAATATAGACAGACCAGTTTTTATATCTTTAGGACTATACTTAAATTAATTTTTCTTTCCAGTAATCCAACTCCAGATAACAGCGAGCTACCAATAAAATGGTCACCAAGCACAAAGGAAAGATTAAAATTCTTATACATCGACAGTAAACTAAGGATGGGTCCAATGCCGAATCCCGAAGCCTATAATTTGTGGAAACATATTTATGAAAAACATCGCAATTTTAAAATATAAATCTAAAAATTCTTAAAATATCTTTCGTTTTTCTTAAGTACCAGAGGAAATATTCTTTCTTTTCTAATAATAATAAAAAATTATTTACTTAATGTGTATATATTTAAAATGTTAATATATTTAACTTTATGATAAAGACAGTTTTTATTGCAACATTGATATACTCTAAATGTTTTCAAAATATTAATTAAAAATGTTATATTGCTTCTCTTAATTATTAATAATAATTTTGACCTCGAACTTAAGATCAGCTGTAACATATTTCAACTCGAAACTAAGATAAAACAAAACAACGTGAATACTCAAGAGATACCTTTAAGTTTTCTCATTACTTAAGCGCAAGTTTGTTGAAAATAAATTATAGTGTGGTTCAGATACTTCAGTAGGTACTTTATCTGATGATATAAAGTAAATTTCTGTATATACTCGTATATATATATAACTATTATTATTATTTATTATATACTCGTATATAATAAATAATTTTAATTAGTAAAACAAGTACATTGTAATGACCAACCCCAAGACCAGCGTTAAATTTTGTAAAAAGTTTTACTTCAAAAATATTTGACGATTGGTTAAGTACCTACTGCTTGTTTTGTTTTTAAGTTCCTACAAACAATAAGACTGCAAAAAAATAAAATGTTTAATAAAAATAATTTTTGTGAGTTCTCTGGCATCATTAACCGACTTCCAAAAAAGGAGGAGGTTCTCAATTCGACTGTATTTTTTTTTTTTAATGTATGTTAGCTCAGAGCTTTTGACTGGGTGGACCGATTTCGATCAATTTTATTTTAATTGAAAGGTGTTGCGTGTCATGTGGTCCCATTTCAATATAATTGAGATCTGACAAGTACTGAGTTATATCTAATAATGCGTATTTACTTTACTACTTTTTCGTCGACCTACGTTGTATTATACCGCATAACTTTTTACTCGGTGTACCGATTTTGATGATTCTTACTTTAATCGAAAGCTAATACTTGTCATGTAGTCTTGTTTAAATTAGATCTAAAACTGATTACAAATTTTTGAGTAATGTTTAATAGCGCGTATTTACTTGACTATTTTTTGGTCTTATTACGTTGTATTACTTGCCGATGTAATTTATTGAAGTCGGGTTTTTTTTCGTTTGCAAGCAAATACAATTATTTTGTTCTCAATAACGAATGTAACAATAGAGTCACAATTTTGTCTCTCAACATAATTATAGGCACATATTATATGTGTTTCAAGCGGCTATTCAAGCGGTTATCGTTGGCGTCATTTTATCAAAATTTTAATTGGGTAGTATGTTTTTATATTACGAAGGTCAAATGCTTGATAATTAATGCACCGATTGAATTATCGTTTAAAATACTACTGATTGTATTTTCATACCATTAATACTATTAATTTCTTCTATTTATTTTTTATATAGCACTGCACGATTATGTCAGAGACTTTTTTTAAACATTTTCAGAAAATATTTGAAAGAACATGTTTTTTTTTTACATATATAACTAGATCGGCAAACAAGCGTACGGCTCACCTGATGGTAAGCGATTACCGTAGCTTATAGACGTCTGGCAACACCAGAAGCATCGCAAGCTTACTTTTTGTCTCTGTAAAGATTTCTTTGGCCCATAATTTTTTTTGTAGATGTTTTCTAAATTAAATCACATTTATTTTACATGCGTAATGCATTGATGATCAAAACAAAAAAGAAATGGCGTTGATATATCAATAAACAAAAAAGATATGATAGTCAAATCACTAATTTTCGGCACTTTTTTCGAAAAATGAAAAAATAATCATAAAAAAAATCCGTAACACTTTGCATATAAGTAAGTTAGCCTAAATAGGTTCCAAATGACCCCCCCTACCCAACATACCTCTATGGCTAACCATTCCCCTAACACCCTGTATACAATACTGCAGTACTGCTTGAAAACCGTAGATGTTATTTAGCTGTGGTCTTCTGTAAGGTCGCGGTACTACCCTAGTCGGGCAGCTACATATTTTGAGCAGGAAATTTCCTGCTGTGCCCTACCTCAGTTAAATTATACGTAATATGCATTTTAATTAAAGTCTTTATTATCTAGAAAAGGTTCATTGAACCAACTAATAAAAAGTGAATTTGATTTTGCAATAGACGCGTTAAATTAGCAATATACTATCGCGGGAAAGTAACAAAGCTATTTCAAGGCGATCCACTGATAACCATGACGTAATACAGTTAACGCTACGTCAGACACTAGTCAAGCGACGCGGCGTCCACGCACCGGTCGTGTTTGTTCGGTCAAGGTTATTCTGATTCTAAATAAACCAAAGTTCAGTAACAAAACAAACGAGAAAGTTTTAAATGTATTTAGGGTACATTTAGTTGTTACATTTACTCTCAGAATTATTCCACACGTAGTTGTATATGAATAAACGCCAAAGTAATATCGATTTTGCCATTTCACGCTGTGAGCTCTAACATTATTTGGAAGTGCTAACTGTAGAGTGTTGTAAAGTTGTAATGAGTATTTTAATTTAATGCTAAATATAATGTAACACGATGAAGTACCGAAAGAAACTAGTTTTGTTTACATTGGTGATTATTAATTTGGTGGATCAGCCGGCTCCAGAAGTTACGATCACGCAAGGGACTTTGAGCGGTAAAATCAGTAGCGATGGAGCTATTCTCGAGTACATCGGCATTCCATACGCAACAGCTGATAGCAGTACGCGATTTAAGGTAAATGTTTTGAGATAAATTTTAGGTTATTATTTAGTAAGTATATTTGTTTTTATACCTATGTATATTATATTTTATAGATTCTTATGTAATTTAAACATATCATACATTTACTTGTTTGCTTCTTACTAATTGAAATATTTTAATTTCACATGCCTCTTTTATTTCGCATTGTATTTAAAGATTGTTTGGCATAATTAATATGTTAATTAATTTGCACTTATTATGTATCTCAATATTTCTGTTTCTTAGAAAATATTAAATGTACCTATCTCTTTCCGATATCCTAATTTGTATATATTTAACAAACAAAAAGTCTGTAAATAATAATAATAATAATAAGTAACTTATTTTAATTTTTTACTTTCCAGGCACCTAAACCAGCTCCATCTTGGAAAGGAGTATACAGAGCTGTAGATGAAATTTATTTCTGTGCACAAAATTCTTTTATAGGTGTAATAGGTAGTGAAGACTGTTTAAAAATAAACGTATACGTACCAGCTAAGCCAAAGACAAAACCTTTAGCTGTAATGGTATACATTCATGGAGGTGCTTTCGTCCTTGGAAGTGGGAGTAAAACTTTATTTGGTCCAAGTTTTCTCGTAAAGAAAGATATCATTCTAGTCACATTTAATTATAGACTTGGTCCTCTGGGTTTCCTGTGTTTAAAAACTAAAGAAGTACCAGGGAATGCAGGATTGAAAGATCAAATAGCAGCTTTAAAATGGGTAAAGGAAAATATAGCTGCGTTTGGAGGTGATCCTGATAATGTAACTGTTTTTGGTGAAAGTGCTGGTGCAACATCACTTTCAATACTAACAATAAGCCAAGCTACAGCTGGATTGTTTAAAAGGGCAATAATTCAAAGTGGAACATCGGTATCTAATTGGTCTATAAATCGAAAACCTGTTTGGGTTGCTAGTCTCCTGGTTAAAACTCTCGGATATGATACCGAAAATCCTCATGAAATATACGAAATATTGTCTAAATTGAGTGATAAAGAACTAATTACTATTGAGGCGAAAAAACCGTTAGACCTATTCTTTGACACACAGCTTCTTCACTTACCTTGTATTGAAGACAATATACAAGGAGTGGAACCAGTTTTGACAGACCTGCCCTACAATATATTGACTAGTAAACCAAGAGACATTGATGTCATTTATGGAACAACAAGTAACGAAGGTTTATTTTTAGTAGCTTTAGAATTTAATGAAACTGTTGGTGAGAGAAATGGGCGTTACTTATTTGCTTCTGATCTTACTTTTACATCTAATGCAGAAGCAATGGAGGTAGCTAAAAAGGTAAAAGAATTTTATTTCGGTGATGACGAAATAAGTATGAAGAAGTACCGTAATATAGCAGAACTTTATACGCAACTGTATTTTGAAATACCCGCAATTTTCGAAACTGAGTACCTAGTTGAAAGGAATAAATCAAATGTGTACAATTACATTTTTAATTATTCTGGAGGACGAAACTTCATGAAAAGTCGAAGTGGCTACAAAGATGAAAAAGGGGCTTGTCATGGAGATGATCTATTTTACCTTTTTGATGGTTATATATTACCTTTCAGAATTAATAAGGAAGACTCAAGAATAATCGAATATATGACTAGTATGTGGACCAATTTCGCTAAATATGGGTAAGAGGTTTCTTTTACAAAAGTCGATTTAATAAAAGAAGAAATGAAATCTATACTAATATATAAAGCTGAAGTGTTTGTTTGGTTGTTTGTTTGTTTGTTTATTTATTTGTTTGTTTGTTTGCACGCGGTAATCTCTGGAACTACTGGGCCGATTTGAAAAATTCTTTCAGTGTTTCAGTGTTCAGTTTCGAGGAAGGCTATAGGCTATGTATCATCACGCCAAGACCAATAGGAGCGGAGTCCACGCCGACGAAGTCGCACGCAGAAGCTAGTTATTGTATAATTACTAACTCATTTCAAGTACAAGTTTAGTATGTTGTAACTTTTTTTTAAATTGGCTGAAATAAAGCTATTTCAATGAAAGTGGATTTAGTCACACATAGATCAATTTACTTCAAGAAATAATAAAAAATGTCATTTATCTATTAACTATCAAAAATTTATTAAATATTTCTCGAGATTATCCCTCCTTTACTTCGTTGCAGGCAAGTTATCAAAAACACTAAAATGCTATGAATGTTTATGTTCTATACTTTTTGATTGCGGACTTTTAAACTTACAAACATAAATTTCCTTTTGCACACATTAGACTCCTTGGTCAAAGTAGTTTCGAGCAATTCTTCATATTATTTTTGTACTTTCGCTACTTTTTTTCACAATTTTTTTTATTTCGCAAATTTTTTAGAGTTGCAATGTTCACAGATTTATTTTATCCTGTTAATATTGTCCCTCTTACGTTTTTTTTATAAAGCCGTCGTATTAAAAATTGATTAATGTTATAAAAACTTTTAAATATGGCATACACTCATAATCCATAACATTTTCAATTTTATTTTCAGTAATCCAACTCCAGAATCAAGTGACCTGCCAATAAAATGGACGCCGAGCACTAAAGATAATTTAAACTTCTTATATATCGATAGCGAGCTGAAGATGGGACCGATGCCTAATCCTAAGCCTTATCGGCTTTGGAAAGATATTTACACTAAATATCGCAAGACTGATATTAGATAAAACGTAGTAGAAAAATATGTAAATTATACACTATTTTTTGTACTTTTGTATACAATTGTAATTTATTTAGACTATTATTATCTAAATTAAATAATTTCAATATTGTCTTTTTAAGCGCACGTTTATGTGTCAGTTTGTTTTGTTATCTTTGCCTTGAATAAAGGTGGTTGTGTTTTATAAATATACTAGCTGACCCCGCAAACTTTGTTTTGCCATATATGTTATTAATCCCCTAGCCACCCCCCCTTATAACTTAGGGGTATGAAAAATAGATGTTGCTCGATTCTCAGACCTACCCGATATACACACAAAATTTTATAAAAATCGATCCAGCAGTTTCGGAGGAATATTTTAACTAGCATTGTAACACGAGAATTGTATAGGTACATATAAGATTGCTTTATTACTAGACCATTTGCTACATCTTTTGATGATTCTAAAAGGTGAAATAGTGAACTTAGGCAAACTGTTCGTTCAAAGTTTTTACAATATACCGAAGCTTTCAAATGAGCTATGGATAGGTAGGCAAAAATGAAAAAAATAAGTTGTTTTGACTATAGTATCGACAACGTGTGAAACGTGTATTTATTTATAATATCTTCAATTTTGTAATTCCATATCAAATTATGTAATTCGACCTTTCATAGTTTTATTATAATATATAGATTTTAAATACTAATAATCTTCAATGAACTATAATTATGATTAAAATTTAATTTAAGTTCTATGCCTTGAAGACCTTAATATTTACGTTATCGTAACTCTATACGTAGGTACAGACAAAGCCTTTCTGTAAAATTAAATTTTACCTTTTAATATAGTAATAAACTAAATTAATCTAATTAATAACTTATAAGATTTCGTAATTGGAATTCATTTGCGTTTAAAGTACCTACGTCTCGTACTCGGTTGTGAACGAAAGTACTGAAATGAAATGAAATGAAATGAAAACATTTATTTCGTCATAAGGTGATCCTCACACTTAACGAAAGTCAAAAAATTAAAATGTCATTTACAAAAAGAAAAAAAAACTAAACAGTAATAAAAAAGTTAAGGCAGCAAAATATCAATAAGATAAAAATGTATACTTTAACATTAACATTGGGTACCTACATTACAAACTTACGTAACGTACCCAGTGTTATAAGCAACCTTAACTCAGTCAAAATTACTAATGTCTCGGTAGAAATTACCTATCTACTTTTTCCTATTTTAATAGATTAAGGATATGTCAGGAAGAAATATATGTATATTCACATAACATTATTATTTTAAGTGAGGTAGGGCACAATAGCAAATATCCTGCTCAAAATCTGGAGCAACATCTCCCGGGGAAGTACTTCGACCTGACATCTAATATTACTAAAAATTGGTTAAAGATTTATATGCTTCAAAATTGAGTTGCAAGATACCACCCAAACAAACATTCATACTTACATACATGGCAAGTTCAATTCTAGCTTTTATTAAAAAAATATTGTGTGTGTCAGCTCCGACGCACGACTGGAGTTTACTTCTTCAGATCGACTGTCTAATATGCACAAAAATGCTTTATAGTCTGAGAAAAAGATTAATACCATATCGAATGGTAAATAAACGACGAAATCGTCGTAATCGATACCGTCGTAACCGTCGTAGCGTTGTAGCAGATAGATGGCGCAAAAAACGCAAGAAGGTCATTCGTTCAGTAGATTTTATTCCTCATATTTTTTTTATACCGGGGGGCCTTATATGAAAATCGATTCTTAAGGAGTAAACTCTAAAAGTTAGTTGTCTGTAAAGTTGGTTTACGGATGAAGGACGGTTGGAGGACGGTCTAAGGTGACAACGTCATAACAAAAGAAAAAGATATCCGCGGAAGTCGGACGCATGGGCCAATCGAGTGGAAGAGAGATGGATGCGGCGCAAGTGCATAATGAGCGTAATGGGACAATGAGTCATCCTTTTTCGTGCATGCAACCGGCGTTCATTTATTTTTATTAGATGTTGTCACGTCAAAAATTGGTTGTCTGTAAAGTCGGTTTACGGGCGGTTACGGGCAAAACATCTCCTCGGATGCATAGGTCAATGTGGCGCAAGCGCACTATGAGCGTAACGTGACAATGAGCGTAATGGTACAGTGAGCGTAACGCTACAATGAGTCATCCTTTCTCGTTCATGCCGCCGGCTTTCATCGATTTATTAGACGCTAACACGACAAAGATAATAAGTATATAATATGAGAGAGTGTAGTATATTTCTTACATCTGACCGTAAGTTTAATCTTCTAAGGTCTATGCCAATCCGTTAGCTGCTCGACTGCGGGATAAAAGATATTACAGTACCTTCAATGCATTCAGTTTAAAAATTTAGCGTATAAAACTCCAGTGCTCCTAGACTGATGAAACTGAAACTAGCAGCTAGCAGCTAGCAGCCAAATTTAAATGACGCTGAAACTAGAAGCCACGCTTTATATATCAGCTTCTAAGCAACAGATTAAGTTGTAACTTTACACACATTATTATCGTTATATCATCTAACGATGGAAAAAAATCCAAAGGGTAAATACCACCCCATCTATTTTTTTTAATTTAAAAAACCAAAAAAGGAGTTTAATTCGGTATAAAAGCAAAAAAATCTATGTTTCTAAGCATGAAACAAGGTTAAAATTTAAAATAAAGGTCATTTATAATAACAAGAAAGATAAGAAAAAACAATAATATATATAAAATTTAACCAATAATTTATTTTTTCTTTTTTTTAAATTTTTCTAAGCAGATAATTATATAATATTCGTTAAAGTTATCATATCTCGGCTCATAGAGACTGCATTTTGTTGTAAGTTGGCAAAAACCTTTTCTTTGCGGTCAATAAAAGACAAGAAAATTTTCATAGGGGTTATACAACCCCTTCTATTTTTTTTTATTTTTTTTCAAAGACTGTCTATGTACTATTTCTTCAAATGTCTATATCTCTGCTCCACAACACTACATTTTGTTGTAACTTCGTAGAAACCTTTATTATACCTTTTAAAAATGGTCGTAAAAATTTCAAAGAGGATACTCAACCCCTTCATTTTTTTTAATTTTTTTTTCTAAGACAATGCCTATGTACTATTTCTTCAAATGTCTATATCTCTGCTCCACAACACTACATTTTGTTGTAACTTCGTACAAACCTTTATTATACCTTTTAGAAATGGTCGTAAAAATTTCAAAGGGGATACTCAACCCCTTCATTTTTTTTAATTTTTTTTTTAAATCATTGTCTATGTACTATTTCTTCAAATGTCTATATCTCTGCTCCACAACACTACATTTTGTTGTAACTTCGCATAAACCTTTATTACACAGTCTAGAAACGATCATTAAAATTTCAAAGGGAATACTAAACCCCTTCAATTTTTTTAATTTTTTTAAGACAATGCCTATGTACTATTTCTTCAAATGTCTATATCTCTGCTCCACAACACTACATTTTATTGTACCTTCGTAGAAACCTTTATTATACCTTCTAGAAATGGTGGTAAAAATTTCAAAGGGGATACTCAACCCCTTCAAATTTTTTTAATTTTTTTTTCTAAGACTGCTTATTTATTATTTCTTAAAATCTCTATATCTCTGCTCCACAACACTACATTTTGTTGTAACTTCGTAGATACCTTTATTATACCTTCTAAAAATGGTCGTAAAAATTTCAAATGGGATACTCAACCACTTCATTTTTTTTTTAATTTTTTTTCTAAGACAATGTCTATGTACTAATTCTTCGAATGTCTATATCTGTGCTCCACAACATCGTTACTAGACGGTGTAATAAAGGTTTCTACGAAGTTATAGTATAGTAGTATAAGTATAGTAGTAGTTAAAGTACATAGACATTGTCTTAGAAAAAAAAATGAAGGGGTTAAGTATCCGCTTTGAAATTTTTACGACCATTTTTAGAAGGTATAATAAAGGTTTCTACGAAGTTACAATAAAATGTAGTGTTGTTGAGCAGAGATATAGACATTTGAAGAAATAGTACATAGGCATTGTCTTAAAAAAAAAATTTAAAAAATTGAAGGGGTTGAGTATGACATTTGAAATTTTTACGACCATTTCTAGAAGGTATAATAAAGGTTTCTACGAAGTGACAACAAAATGTAGTGTTGTGGAGCAGAGATATAGACATTTGAAGAAATAGTACATAGGCAATGTTTTAAAAAAAATTAAAAAAATTGAAGGGGTTGAGTATCCCCTTTGAATTTTTAATGATCGTTTCTAGACTGTGTAATAAAGGTTTATGCGAAGTTACAACAAAATGTAGTGTTGTGGAGCAGAGATATAGACATTTGAAGAAATAGTACATAGACATTGTCTTAGAAAAAAAATTTAAAAAAAATGAAGGGGTTGAGTATCCCCTTTGAAATTTTTACGACCATTTTTAGAAGGTATAATAAATGTTTCTACGAAGTTACAACAAAATGTAGTGTTGTGGAGCAGAGATATAGACATTTGAAGAAATAGTACATAGGCAATGTTTTAAAAAAAATTAAAAAAATTGAAGGGGTTGAGTATCCCCTTTGAATTTTTAATGATCGTTTCTAGACTGTGTAATAAAGGTTTATGCGAAGTTACAACAAAATGTAGTGTTGTGGAGCAGAGATATAGACATTTGAAGAAATAGTACATAGACATTGTCTTAGAAAAAAAATTTAAAAAAAATGAAGGGGTTGAGTATCCCCTTTGAAATTTTTACGACCATTTTTAGAAGGTATAATAAATGTTTCTACGAAGTTACAACAAAATGTAGTGTTGTGGAGCAGAGATATAGACATTTGAAGAAATAGTACATAGGCATTGTCTTTAAAAAAAAAAATTTTAAAAATTGAAGGGGTTGAGTATCCCCTTTGAAATTTTAATGATCGTTTCTAGACTGTGTAATAAAGGTTTATGCGAAGTTACAACAAAATGTAGTGTTGTGGAGCAGAGATACAGACACTTGAAGAAATAGTACATAGACATTGTCTTAGAAAAAAAAATTAAAAAAAAAATGAAGGGGTTGAGTAACCCCTTTGAAATTTTTACCACCATTTCTAGAAGGTATAATAAAGGTTTCTACGAAGTTACAACAAAATGTAGTGTTGTGGAGCAGAGATATAGACATTTGAAGAAATAGTACATAGGCATTGTCTTAGAAAAAAAAAATAAAAAAATGAAGGGGTTGAGTATCCCCTTTGAAATTTTCACGACCATTTTTAGAAGGTATAATAAAGGTTTCTACGAAGTTACAACAAAATGTAGTGTTGTAGAGCAGAGATATAGACACTTGAAGAAATAGTACATAGGCATTGTCTTAAAAAAAAATTTAAAAAAAGGAAGGGGTTGAGTATCCCCTTTGAAATTTTTACGACCATTTCTAGATGGTATAATAAAGGTTTCTACGAAGTTACAACAAAATGTAGTGTTGTGGAGCAGAGATCAATGTCTATACATTTGAAGAAATAGTACATGGGCATTGATTTAGAAAAAAAAATAAAAAAATGAAGGGGTTGAGTATCCCCTTTGAAATTTTTACGACCATTTTTAGAAGGTATAATAAAGGTTTCTACGAAGTTACAACAAAATGTAGTGTTGTGGAGCAGATATATAGACATTTGAAAGAAATAGTACATAGGCATTGTCAAAAAATTTTTTTTTTAAAATTGAAGGGTTTGAGTATCCCCTTTGCAATTTTAATGATCGTTTCTAGACGGTGTAGTAAAGGTTTATGCGAAGTTACAACAAAATGTAGTGTTGTGAAGCAGAGATATAGAGATTTGAAGAAATAGTACATAGACAACCTCTTAGAAAAAAAAATTGAAATAAAAAAAATTGAAGGGGTTGAGTATCCCCTTTGAACTTTTAATGATCGTTTCTAGACAGTGTAATAAAGGTTTATGCGAAGTTACAACAAAATGTAGTGTTGTGGAGCAGAGATATAGACATTTGAAGAAATAGTACATAGACATTGTCTTAGAAAAAAGAAAAAAATAGAAGGGGTTGTATAACCCCTATAAAAATTTTCTTGTCTTTTATTGACAGTAAAGAAAAGGTTTTTGCCAACTTACAACAAAATGCAGTCTCTATGAGCCGAGATATGATAACTTTAACGAATATTATATAATTATCTGCTTAGAAAAATTAAAAAAAAAATATTGGTTAAATGTGTTAATTCTTTTTTTCTAATCTTGTTGTTATTATAAATGACCTTTGTTTTAAATTTTAACCTTGTTTCATGCTTAGAAACATAGATTTTTTAGCTTTTATACCGAATTAACCTCCTTTTTTTGGTTTTATAAATAAAAAAAATAGAAGGGGTGGTATTTACCCTTTCAATTTTTTTCCATAGTTAGATGATATAACGATACTAATTTGTGTAAAGTTACAACTTAATCTGTTGATTAGAAGCAGAGATATAAAGAGTGGCTGCTAGCTTCAGCGTCATCCTAGACTGAATGAACCAGTAAACTGTCTGGTATCGATTCAAATACTAGACTTGTTTTTTCTCCTAGCCTGACAACTATACATCAATAAGTGTTTTTTTTAAATTAAATTAATCATATTGCAGGTGAACAGATAGTCATTTTTACCGACTTCCAAAAAAAGAAGGAGGTTCTTAATTCGACTGTTTTTTTTAATGTATGTTAACTCAGAACTTTTGACTGGGTGGACCGATTTCGATCAATTTTATTTTAATTGAAAGGTGTTGCGTGTCATGTGGTCTTATTTCAATTTAATTGAGATCTGACAAGTACTTTTAGAGTTATATTTTTTTTTTTTTTTTTATGCGATAGGGGGCAAACGGACAGTTGGCTCACCTGATGGTAAGTGAAACCAACATCCATAGACACCCGCTACATCAGAGGATTAGCGGGCGCGTTGCCGGCCTTTTAAGTGGGAGTATGCTCTTTTTTTGAAGGTCCCCAAGTCGTATCGGATCGGAAACACCGTAGGTGGCAGCTGGTTCCATATAGTGGTCGTGCGCGGCAGAAAATGGCGTAAAAATCGAGTTGTTGTAGATTTCCGGACATCGAGGTGATAAGGATGAAATTTGGAATTGAAATTTTTTATCTAATAATGCGTATTTACTTGACTACTTTTTCGTCGACCTACGTTGTATACGTATATACAGGATACGTATGTACAGGACCGGACCTAATACACTCATTTGTGGTACGCCAGCTTTTATTTCCTTTAGTTCTGAGACAGCATCTTCTTGTCTTACTCTAAAGGCTCTGTTGGTTATGTAAGATTCCAAAATATCTGCAAATTGTCTTGGCAACATCTTTTTTAATTTGTATTTTAAACCCTCGTGCCAGACCTTGTCAAAGGCCTGGGCTACATCCAGAAAAACAGTTGCACATACATTATTGTTTTCCAGTGTGTTTTCAATAAGGTTCGTTATTCTATGCACCTGCTCTATCGTAGAGTGACTTTCTCTGAATCCAAATTGATAATCAGGTATAAGATTTTTCTTTGCTATAATTGGCTTTAATCGTTTAAGAAACAGTTTTTCGAAAAGTTTAGACATCACCGGTAGCAGAGAGATGGGTCTGTAGGAAGTAACATCCTGCGGTGGTTTTCCTGGCTTAGGTATCAATTATCATTATGACTTCTGCAACTTTCCATAGATCTGGTACATACTTCAGCCTAATTGCAGCATTAATTATTTTGGTTAGCTTTACCACAGCTTTGCGTGGAAGATTTTTCAAAATTTTTCCTGTTCTAAGATCATAACCAGGGGACTTTTTTGAGCTAATGTTTTCTTTAATTTCTTTAGCCACCTCTTTAGTTGTAACTAGTTTTATTTCTTGATCTTCTTGTTCAAGTTCATTTAGTTCACAACAGAAATCTTGACTTTCAGGGTCAGTCTGTTTAAAAGTCTCTTCTAAATGCTGAGCAAACCTTGTTGCTTTTTGTTCATTATTGACAGCCCACTGACTATTTAGCTCTCTTATAGGTGGTATGTGATGAATAGGACGATTTTCATATTTTGTCACTTTCCATAAGGAGTAATCAGTTGAACGATCGCTGGTTAGCTTTTTTAGCGATTTAGTCATACAGTAATCGCAAAATTTCCGTATTTTCTTTTTAATTCGCTTGCCCAGCCGATTTAATTGGGTCTTATCTTCAGGAAATCTGCGCATCTGCCATTTTTTCCTTAGTGCTCTTTTTTCTCTGATAAGGTCCATTATTTCTTTAGGGTAATTGTTAATACCTGTTGTCATCATCTTCTTTCTGGGACGTGTATTGTTCCATGCAGATTGCTGGATATCTAATATAAATAACTGATAGTGATCGTTACTCGTAGTAGGGAACATATCCGCCAACCTCAGTAGAGCAGCGTGGTGGATGAATCTCCGATCCTTCTCCTACATTGATAAAGAGGCCTATGCCCAGCAGTAGGATGTTACAGGAGATGCAATATTTTTTTATTTATTAATAAATATAAAAGTTGGGCAGTTTTTATTGTTAATTTTCAATTGTTCACTAAACGGATATTAAGCGAAGTTAATTATTTATTTTTATACACTTATTCTTAATGAAGTCTCAAGTTACACATTTATCATTAACGATATATTTCGTCTATATTTAGCAATAAATACACTAAGTAGATACAATTTGTACTAATAACAATATTATATCAACATCTTTGTAAATATTGAACTCATATCACTGAGATCGGTACAGATTGACAGGTAATTTTATCAAAGAAGCCTATTTCATAAGTTTCTACGTTAATTTGACAGGTGATGTCTTTTGGGCCTCGAAGATTTGGCATTATATGAATGAGATGGGAACAAATTAATCAATTTTTGATCTTGGAAGAATATCGCTAATTGAAATCATATAAAATATTCTGACTTACGTTGTTTAAGTAAAATTACTTTATTAACAATAAATAAAATGCTACCATGTAATGATATTACGGATTATGGTTTGCGACGTCTTTATTTCTAAGAAGAATTTACAGTTCACTTTATTGAAAATGTACACAAATCAGAAAAAAAAGCCAAACAAGATTTTCGTAAGAATCACAAACGGAAAGTAATTTATACCAACCACTACCACCACCACTTCAGCCTATTACAGTCCACTGTTGGACATAAGCCTCCACAAGTTCGCGCCCGACATTATGACGCGAACTCATGTGTTTTGCCCATAGTCACCATGCTGGGCAGGCGCGTTGGTGACCGCAGGGCTGGCTTTGTCGCACCGAAGACGCTGCTGCTCGTCTTTGGCCTGTGTATGTCAAAACCAGCATGGATGGTTATCCCGCCATCCGTCGGCTTTTTAAGTTCCAAGGTGGTAGTAGAACTGTGTTATCCCTTAGTCGCCTCTTACGACACCCACGGGAAGAGAGGGGGTGGCTACATTCTTTAGTGCCGTAACCACACAGCACATTTTTACCAAATGACAACAAAATTCATTTAGTTAGTTTCACATTGTTATGCACTTAGAATTCACTTTAAGGGTGGATTTAGACCAAACGAACAAAGAGCTAGAGCTAGAACAAGAGCATTCTTTCTTGATCTTCAAACACTCTTATTCATATATATAACAACGAAAGAATGCTCTACGCCTGTTTACACTAAGGGTGGATTTAGACGTGATTTAGACCAAACGAACATAGAGCTAGAGCTAGAACAAGAGCATTCTTTCTTGATCTTCGAACACTCGTATTCATATAAATAACAACGAAAGAATGCTCTACGCCTGTTTACACTAAAAGAATTTGATAAGAATTTGATGTAGTGGGGATAGAATGAGCATTCGCTCGTCTGATGTAAATCGACCATAACACACCAAGTTCAAGTTTTACCAGTCGTGGATAACGCTATTTAATGGATGACAGTATCCGACAGTACAAAGTTTTTGATTCAGTATTCTTTTTTACCACCGAGTTCTACTATCACTTCAGCCTATTGCAATCCACTGCTGGACATAGGCCTCCACAAGTTCGGGCCAAAAATGGTGCGAACTCATGTGTGTGATCGCAAGGCTAGCTTTGTCGCACTGAAGACACTGCTGCCCCTCTTCGGCCTATATATTTCAAAGCCAAGAGCTGGATGGTTATTTCGCTGCATCGGCGTTTTAAGTTCCAAGGTGGTGTGGAACTATGTTATCCCATAGTCGCCTTTTAGGACACCCACTGGAAGAGAGGAGGTGCTTATAAAAAATTAAATCGATGACAATACGTTTTACACATAATTTAAAACACAATTGAAATAAAACATCGTAGATTGGTAGACATTAATGACAAACTGAATCCCCTTCCCGGGGACAAGAACTAATCGTTTTATGCATTTAATAAACAGTTATGCGAAGCACAGCGCTGGATCTATTATGTATTCATCTTGGAACTGTGAGAAATAAACTTGCATTTGAATACTAGAATTAAATATTCCCTCAGTTCTGGACATGTCTCAGTGGGGTTTTAGGTTTAGTGTTTACGTGGAGCGCGTGCTATGTTTTATTGATATTTTCTACTACTGGCAGTCCCTTGTGGTTTTGTCCGAGTTGTAAGACTGGTAAGGTAAGCCTCCTAAGAGTCGGAGTAGTGGTAAGCGGTTTTAAATTATTTCTCGTTTGTGTTGCTTCGTTACTATTAGTAGACCTGTCTGCTACATGGAAGAAGGGGTTTATTTCCACCAGTGAGACGTTTCGAATCTTTTTTGTTTTCTTGTGAATATCCGGACTAAATATGGCGGTTGACAAAACAATCAAACGAACATTCCATCTATAATATATTTATAGTAGTAGTACTAAATATAAGTTGTTAATGATAATTGAACATTTTAAACTGTGGTTTCACTACGAGTAGCTACAGACCATACCCAAGGGGCGTGATATATTGTGACACAGTTTCGTCAATGTTTGGAACCGTAGTGTATCCACCCTTGAAATTTATATAATTGACACATAATCAAACTGAATAATGTTTTACACGTTTTTGTAAAGACTTTCTAAGATCATAATATGTTAATTTATTAAATTAATACTTTATTTCACATTTAGGATTACGGTAAATAAATTAATTTATGTTTCAAACTCTTTAAAATTACAGTTTTTCGATGTCCTACGCTTAGGTACAAGTCCGACTCGTCGAGATCAATACTTTTAGGTAAGGTAAATTTAAATAAATTAGTTAACAAACCCTACACACTCAACAGCCCCCAGTATGGCGATATACAATAAACACGACGACCACGACAAATATTATCTGTCCGAATATCGCAACGTGATCGCAACGCTGACCATCTTAGCAATATCTAGTAGACTTTCACCCTTACCCTAATCTTATCTCCCACAGCTACCCTAATACCCTTTGTATATTCTCTACATTTCGGAAATTTTACAATAATTAAAGTAATTATAATAAATTTATAAAGCTTCTTACGGCACCTCGGGCTCAAATTAAAAGATAAGCGTTATTTTAAACGTTATTTATTATAAACTTTACAACTCTGATTATTGTTTATGTAATTAATTTTAAACTGCCCCTTTTGTACTTCGTTTTATTGCGGTTTTTGTAATTAATTAAACCAATTGTATACAGTGTTAAATAAGTTAGATATTCGTGTGTCCATTTGAGGTTTTGTTGTGTTATTGGTCGCAAGTTTATAGCTGAATATATTTCGTTCGAGTGATTTATTGATGAAATATATTGATGTATTGTTATTTGTTACTGTAATGAATAGTTTAGAAATGTGAACTGAAAGTATTCATAATATATTAGTCAGTATTCATTCATAAAGCGACATAAATTGTGAGTTGTAATTTTCAGAGCAATTTTCGAATATGCTTGTTAAAGTTCACTAATATTTGGCATTTTTTCTAAGTAACTTTGCCCGTATTACATTGATTGATTGATTGATTGGTTTAGTGCCTTTCAATTGTGCCAGTGGAGCACGGTT
Source organism: Melitaea athalia (assembly GCA_905220545.2). Taxonomy (NCBI): domain Eukaryota; kingdom Metazoa; phylum Arthropoda; class Insecta; order Lepidoptera; family Nymphalidae; genus Melitaea; species Melitaea athalia. Next base: position 22,061,590 of record HG992180.1, read on the forward strand.
AATTCCGCCTATTACATTTATAACGACAATATTTTTTATGTTCATACATGTACTATTTCGAAGTATGGCCAGGTGCGAAATATGTTCTCGTATATATTGTAACGAGTTTTTACTCTAACAGGAACTTGTAGACCTTGAGTAGTATTTTATATGATAAATGTAATTTATGAAAAATATTGGCATTGATATGAGCCTAAAAAATTATCCGCGACGTCATTTATCTCCCTTAAGAATATTACTATTCTAATGGTACTATAAATTAATTTACCGTGGAAATAGATTTTATATTCAAATTACAATTGAACTAATTGTGTTTGTTTGCAAACGAAAAAGAAACCGACTTCAATTACATCGACAAGAAATACAACGTAAGTAGACGAAAAAGTAGTCACGTAAATACGCGTTATCTAGAAATGCTGGTCCTGATTTTGAGCAAGATTTACCCCTAACCCATAAAATCTCCAATACTTAGGTCTCATTTACGGAGACGCGACGCGTCGCGCGTTGCGATAGGCTACGCGGCCCGCACTAAATTCAAATGGAGAGCGTTGGATGAGTGCGTTTACGGAGAAGCAATTTTACACGCGTTCATTCCCATACATATGTATTTTACACGTGCGACACCACGCCACACGCGACGCGCGACGCCCCGCGTCTTGCCCTAAAACTGTATTGTTTTGACGGCATGTCAGATAGACAAGTAACGCGTAGTTTACATAATATTACGTTATTTATATTATCAAAATGATTACTAATTTGAATTATATGGGTACGATGAAAAGCTCCAGGCTATACATTCATAAAATATAAGCTATTTATTGTACCTGCAAACGTTTCTATTTTCATGTCATTCCGCGTACAAATGTTTAGTGATATCTAGATTCTAGACAACAGATAGGTAGGTATATGACGTAATGAAAATGAAATACTGTAGCAACATAATTTCAATGTTCGATGTTGATGTCGAGTGATAAGAAAGTATTAATACCCACACTTAGTTGGAGGCCATTATTTATAACAACAGACACACTTACATGTTATTTATTTGTATAAACACCGTACGCACAGAAACCTACATACATATCATTGTATCTATACGAAATAAATTTTTAAAACGTCCAACGAAACGTTACACAAAATTGAGCGTCGCATAAATTAACCGAGCACATTAAGCGACCGATACAGGAAACATCTGTAACCATTTGCAAAACATTATTACTGTCAGAGTAAAATCGTTGTAATTATGTTGTAGAGCCCCAGCTTTGTCACGGGCTTAAGGCAATTTGCCGGCCTAAACAGGCAGAACATTGGCGAAAATTTAAAATTATTGGTATTAGTTTGCGGCTCGCCTAGTTTATGACAGTCGGGTGGGATTACATGAATATTGATGTCTCTTTAACTAGATGGCGCTGGTGTCGTTTATTACTAGAAAATATGCCTTTTAGTTATATTGTAAATTTCTTTAGTAAGTTTCGCGTCGCAGTTCTTTTCTTATCAAGGTGATATGATATTAAGCTTATAACCATTCTTTTTCTTTTATAACTGTTTTTTTATCTAAGGTACTGATTAAAAGAAATTGATGTCTCTAACGATGGTTATTGCAAAGTGGAAAAAGACCAAATATACGAACGCTTTTAAAAAGCTAAATAGTTCACAGTTCTTGTAGGTAGGTAGGTTTGTAAAATTCTTTGTAAAAGGTTATTCGAGATTATTACAAAAATAGTAATTTTTCTAGGACTTCTGCGATCTATACAAATAGGTATAAGTACAAAATAGTTTATTGATAATAATAATTTCTAACAAACACTCGGATCCCGTGTTACTGTGTACCCCTATCTATGTTGGTATTCATTATTTGAAATCAAGTTAAATTATATAATCTACTAGCTGACCCCACAAACGTTGGTTTGCCGTATATGTTATTAACCCCCACAACCCCCTCTTGTGGCTGGAATTTCGTAAAACCCGTTCTTACCTGACCTCTACTCGGACAAAGGAATATTCCTACCAAAATTCAAGTCTCTACGCCTTATGGTTCCAGAGATATTGTGATGAGTCAATGGGTAGAAATCTCTTTTATATATAAATATATTATTTATAAAGACAATTAAAAGTACATAAACGAAACTTTGTGTTAAAAATATTATTCAAAATTAATACAGAAAATTTATGACAACTTTTCCAGAAATAAAAACGCTTCTAATGTCTTGAAATGATGTATTTTTTAAATCAATCCAAGCGCTGCAATCTAAAATTGAGTTCATAATGACTATTTCTCATCGGAATACTCGATCATGAAATGCAAAAACACCTGAGTTTTAATAAGATGTTCCAACGAAAGATTTACTATACAATGCGAATACCCCATATATTATTTTCCTATTACAGAAGAAAAAATACCTTATGTAGACAAGAAATTTAAACAAAACGTGTGTTAAAATCGATTGTTTTATTTCAACCAAATATATTTCACAAATAAATATACGTCTGACGAATGCCCACAATACAAAGGCTCAGGTTCTCAGGGTGGTCAGGAATTTAACGTATATATGTTAAAGAAGTCCAATGCGTTGGTATTTACGCTTTAGCCTGTAACATCCCACTGCTGGGCATAGGCCTCTTTTCCCATGTAGGAGAAGGATCAAAGCTTAATCAACCACGCTGCTCCAATGCGGATTGGCGGATATATTCAGTACTACGAGTAACGATTGCTCTCAAGTGTACATGGTAACAACCGGGTCTTTGTTGTCCATTTATTGACGCTACCTCGTGCGAGTAAACGCTTGAGTATGCTAAACGTAATGGACGTTGGCCTTAAGAAAAATATGGTTCCACTAATGAAACTCCTCCAGTCAACATGAGCGATGACGAAGAAATCTCTTCAATCGCTAGATTTCATTCCGTGATCGTTTGAGCTATAAATTATACTAAAAGTTTCAATGATTCGATTCATGATAAATTGAGTTTATTTTTTATTAATTTAATTAAGGCTCAGAGTGTTTTATGCATTTCCATAAATAACTGTCTTAATGATAAAATTTAATTTCGCTCATCGTTTTCGTTTAGGGCCGGGAATGGGAGAAAATGTTGCTTTAGGGTGCGCTTCGTAAGAGGCTCCTTCGATGTAAGAGACTTAGACCATACTAGGTCGTTACTAGGAACCTATATGTACAGACATTTATATACTTTTTTTTAATTAAAAGGGTATTTATTTTGTCTTTTTCCGCTCAAGTGTAAAATAATTGTTTTTATTATTATTGTAAATAATAAAATTAATGTAATTAGACAATGATTCGCTTCAGCCTGTATCCAGCCGCTCATCAGTCGCTATCCCACTGATGGGCATAGGCCTCTTTTCCTATGTAGAAGAAGGATCACACCAAGGATCAAGGGTTGGTAGATATATTCCCTACTATGAGTAACGATCGCTATCAGGTGTACATGATAACAGCCGGCACAGTGGGGAAACCCACAAAGAATAAAAACCACACTGGAAATATATATTTGTATAAACATAAATATCCACTCCAAGCGGGAATCGAACCCACGACCGTCATACTTTCATGAATTACAAATTTAATTAGGCGTACTACACAAAACCGCCAGTTATAAATTATTTATTGGCAACTATATAAAATTTAGCGAGATGTAAATATAATAACTTAGAAATAAAATATCAACTTATCGATAAATGTGTAGGAATCAGAAGCGAGGAAGGATGGCCAGACTGGTTAATTAACAATGTAAGTTAACACAAGATAGTTACACTACTTAGTATTCAATGGACTCACCGAGCGGGTACCGTCTATCGCGTGGCAGAGAGACAACTCGACGCAGTGCCCGGGACTTGTGACCCGAGTGTTGGTTTACGGCGGCGCCGCCTAACAATGCGCATTGGCACTCACCACCACCGGTCGAGTTGCCCAATCAGTAACAATTAATTCGTGTACACAAACTAACTATTAGAAGAGTCGAGGTTAAGCTACTAGCTGGATACACAAGTGCGCCGCGCCACGCCAGAGCCAAGACTGACTTAGCTGCGGTTGCATCGGTCTTTTCTACACGACTGAATGACTCGAATAATAGAAGTGAGGGTAGTTCAATATCGACAACATCGCAAGTACCTACAAATGTATTATTGTTATAGATTTATCGCTTGCGATGCTTCTGGTGTTGCGGACGTCTGCTGCGGTAATCGTTTATCATCAGAGCCACATGCTTGTTTGGCAACCTAGTTATATATTTAAAAAAATCATCTACCTTCATTTGAGCAGCGTAACAGATCAAGCTTGAGCTCTTCCCCTATATGAAAAAGAGGCCTTTGGAAAACAGTCAGTCTAACAGTCTAAGGTATGCCGCAATTGTAACAAATAATTATACCACTTTGCAACTAAAGGATCCAAGGGTTGGAGTTTAATGTGTCAAGCTACTCCAAAAGAATGTGCGAGTACACATCTCTTGGAAGTTCTCCCGCGAGTGTCTGGTTTTATCGCTATATGTTGCCTCGCCGTCGAGATTGATGTAGAATTTTAAATCAGCTCTTGAATTTTCAAGCTGTTTTTTATTCGAATTGAAATGTTATCCTTAGACTTACTCATTGTATGTGTACTTTATATTAAATTTAACAATAATTTTTTTACTAGTAGACATTAATTTGTTAAAAAACCTAAAAAATAAATTTGATCTTATATAGCCTTATGTTAAAACCATAATGCAAAAATTCATGCCATCTACTAGAAGTATTGCATTTTGCGATTGCATCAAATTTTTGGTGCCACGTTGGTGTCATTTACTCTTTACAATAATTATCGTTATGATATTACAGTACCTACCTACAATGGTAATTATGTTTAATAGAAAATACTATCTACATAAAAGGTTATTATCAGTTACTTCAAAAATATAATACCAAAACGTCATAAATGTAAATTAAGAACATAAAATTTATAATCCAAGCTACAAAATATACAATGCAGACACAGAACTTTTTCAAGAAATTATATCTCCTGGAAAAAACCTAACTTGTTCTCGAGATTCATTGTTACAAAATAAACAAACACCAAACATAGTCAACAAATTAGGCTCCCCTATTTAGTGCATTAAGCTTTTAACACATGCCCAATTCAGAGGCACGGGAACGATCTAGTAACCAACCCTTTTAGGGGAATTTATTTAAAAAGTAACCTTAGCATTATAGGCGTAAAGTTGATTTTGACATACAGTATATTACAAGATGGGATCGTTCGAAAGTTTTTAGGTGTGAAAGCCAGTGTCGGAGCGGCACGAGGTAAGGTAGTCTCATTTATTATTGAGAGGATTACCCACCGCTAGGAAGCAGGTTGAAGTTTTGTAAAATACACAGGAATCTAGCAATGTAAATATATTTGCTTCGCGTAATGCTACTTAATTTAGTAAGATAAAGGCGACGGTATGACGGTTTTTGCTTCGTAGTAATTCCTTTGTGCTTTACTTCATTTGCAGTGACGCGTTCTAACGAATTTCGGTTGGTAGATTTGGATATTCATTATAGCGTCTTCAACACTTTTTGGTATTTGATTTCATATATTCTTATGTTTGACTAACTCTAACGATGTTGGATCGGTGGCCACTTAAAGCGGATATTTTTATGTGTACAAATTGTATGTCAATTTTGTACGTAGTCTGGATGTTCATTCTTAACATTTTTTAATATCATATCAGAAACTCGACCGTTCTAGTTGGGATCGAACCTACATCATCGACTCACCGTGTCGGTGCTCTAGCCAATTAAGCTATGGAACGATGTACCCGATAGGTGGAAATTTTTGATATGATGATGTTATATGACACCGCGTTGGCGCAGCGGTTAGAGCACTGGATTGCGATTGGCTGTTGCGCGGGCGGTTGCGGGTTCGATTCCCGCACACGACAACATTTGTATTGGCCATACAGATGTTTGCCGTGGTCTGGGTGTTTGTGCAGTCCTTGTGGGTTACCCCACCGTGCCTCGGAGAGCACGTTAAGCCGTCGGTCCCGGTTGTTATCATGTACACCTGATAGCGATCGTTACTCATAGTAGTAGGGAATATATCCGCCAACCCGCATTGGAGCAGCGTGGTGGATTAAGCTCCGATCCTTCTCCTATATGGAGAAGAGGCCTATGCCCAACAGTGGGATATTAGAGGCTGAATCGTGATGTTATATTCGGTTCTAAGTAACCGCGGCACCGTCTATAGTGAGTTCTTTTACACGTTTACGTTCATTCTTATTACTTCATCTGACCGTCATTTGAAGAGCACCACAAATAACAGATAAGTAATGATGGTAACTGTAGGCAGAGATATTGTATATTATACAATTCGTCGTATACTAGTCTAGCAGTAAAACCCTTCGTTTTTATAAGAGAGTAGATCTTTGCCCAGCTGTGGAAAGCGCCACTAGTTTAAAAGGAATTCTGCATTTTGTTGCTACATCCATTTCTTGTTTTAGTTCAGTAAGTGTCCATCGTAAAACGTGTCACTCGCGTCATAAAGAATAAAATGTGTAGTGAAATTTTGTTATTTAGTAAGGACTTTTGCAGCGTCTAAGTTTTTCGACATTTCCTTTAGTTCCGTGGAATTCTCCGATGAGTTTTTATATTAGTTAATTTGATGTAGGGACATTTCTGGTACTATGTTAGGTAGAAACTAAAAATTGTTATAGATTATCTGTTGTTAAATGAAAAACAATCATAAAATAGTCTCTCTAAAATCTCTACTTAATAAAGTAACAAAATATAATAGGTATATTTCGATATTTAATGTAATTCATATTTATAATAAAAGTAATTAAAATGATAAATGTCATTTATAAATAACTAGATGGCCCGGTGAACTTCGTATGTATGTATATATTTTGTTAAAAACACTTTTTGAACGCACGTATAAATATTTGACAACCAATTGACAACGTTTTTGACAAAAGACATTTTTCCCTTCTAGGAACATTTTGTATTATAAATTTAAATCGTCGTTTTTAGTATTTTTCGTTACATATTATTTTTGTTTCTCACCGTTTAAACTTTCCCTGAACTTCCACAAACATTTCAAGATCAAAATGAGCTAAATCGGTCAAGCCATTCTCGAGTTTTAGCGAGACTAACGAACAGCAATTGATTTTTATATACATAGATAAGAATAAATAATGTATTAAAATTCACTCAGTAACATACTGCGTAGTCATTGCTAAATCTCGCTAGAGTATTGTACTAACAAATCTATGTATACAAGGCGCGAGTATCGTATGACGGTCAGCGGGTCAATTGCGCTAACGTTTGGTTCTACGGAATTAATATACGGTCTTCGTACAAAATTGTTTGCTTTTGTTTTCTTAAATAAATGTCATACCACCTTGCAACGGCGTATAATTTACTTTGTAAGTTTTGTAGAGTAGGTGAGGTTTTTGGACGTGTTGTACAATCTCTATTAGTTCAAATTCAATAGATATTTTACGCGATCCTTAATATGGGAGTCTGACTTATAATTAGGAAGTTTTATTTTTTAAATAACATACGTATCAAATTAATTGTTAACTGTATTTTTAATTTTTAATTGTATTTTCTAGCAAACGAAAAAAAACGACTTCAGTTACATCGACAAGTAATACCACGTAAGTGGACGAAAAAAATTAACCAACGGACTAGTCGCCACTACGATTTTCGTATAGAAATTAAGATTCCCCTTAATTTCTATAGGATGCCATCTTCAGATCCTAGTTTCCTTATCATGGTACCACCCTTGGGATATCCCCTTTCTAACAAAAAAAAAAGAATCAGCAAACCCGGTTTATAAACAACGAAGTTATCCGCGAGCACACAGATAAAAAAATATCCGATCGAATTAGAAACCTCCTTTCTTGAAATCGGTTAAAAAGTATATTTTTTTTTACAATAATTTAAATCAATTACTGTCATTAATTTTGTATCAATATCATGTATATTTATATACCAAAGAAGTAGCAATTTAACCAAAAGAATTTTTTGTAAGAAAAACAAATGAATGTGGCTTTTAAAACTGTATTCACGCTACTGTATAGTAATTTTTCCTTTCCGCAAATTCATTATGTATTCATAGTGCGCTCGTAAAACACAAATTTCGCTAACTACACCAATTACAGTAGAGCCTCAACGATTTTGTGTCCGAATAATTATTTTAAATGAAAAATATGTTAATAGGGTACATTACGTACGTAATATTGCAGTTTTTGTCGTTTCTCTTAATAGCATTAGATATAAGAGGAAATTGCTTAACGATAATATTTGAAAATATTAAAATAAGCACAACCTTACAGAAGATCACAGCTAAATAATACTGCTTTCAAGCAGTGTTGTATCCCTGTCGGTGAGTAAGGTGAACAGAGCTATTGGGGGGGACTGGGTTTAGAGTCGGCAACGCGCGTGCGATGCTTCTGGTGTTGCAGATGTCTATAAGCTACGGTAATCGCTTACCATCAGGCGAGCCAGCCGTGTTTGTTTGCAGACCTAGTTGTATAAAAAAAACTATCTTCAATTATTTACTGATGTTCCTGTTTATGTTTTTCAATCTCTATGGATTATATACATTATATTAGTTGAGTTTTGTAATGTTCCTTAATTAATAGGCCTTTTAATGTATATGTAGACTATTATATTTTTTTTTAAATCAGCCTAAATTCTATGATAGTATTGTACAAACAAAAAGTCTTCGACTGTATTCATAAGATTTTAAATAGAATCTGGGTAATGGAGGTAAAGATAGTAATACCACCAATTTTTAAAAGAAATCACAAATTTATTTATTTGGGAGATCACACAAATCATAGACACTTTTACAAATAAAGATAACTGAAATAAGGAGTACTTAATTACAATATTAAAAAGAAAACATTGTCATAATAAACGCATAACCATGATTGCTACAAATTAATTATTTAATTTTGGTATGAAAGTTTTGAGCTTAAAGATCCCGGTTGTCATCGTAAACACGTAATAATGATCGCTACAAATTAATTATTTAATTTTGGTATGAAAGTTTTGAGCTTAGAGATCCCGGTTGTCATCGTAAACACGTAATTATGATCGCTACAAATTAATTATTTAATTTTGGTTTGAAAGTTTTGAGCTTAGAGATCCCGGTTGTCATCGTAAACACGTAATTATGATCGCTACAAATTAATTATTTAATTTTGGTATGAAAGTTTTGAGCTTAGAGATCCCGGTTGTCATCGTAAACGGGTAATTATGATCGCTACAAATTAATTATTTAATTTTGGTATGAAAGTTTTGAGCTTAGAGATCCCGGTTGTCATCGTAAACACGTAATTATGATCGCTACAAATTAATTATTTATTTAATAATGTATTAAGAATCAATTCTTAGTACTAAAGTTATAAAGCTTACCTTTAGGCTGAATTAGTTCAAGTTAAATAGAATTGATTATAAGTTTGACGACGTGCGTCAGCGCAACGGTCACAGCACTGGTTTGAGGCTGTTGTGCTGGCGGCTGGGGGCTAGAACTAGAACCCCGCACATGGCATTGTAAGTCCCAGGTATTAAGTCCTACTGAGGACCGTTGAGTGTAAGGCCTTTCGATCACGATCACGATACAGCCTGTAATATCCCACTGTTGGGCATAGGCCTCTTCTCCATGTAGGAGAAGGATCGGAGCTTAATCCACCACGCTGCTCCAATGCGGGTTGGCGGATATATTCCCTACTAGGAGTAACGATCGCTATCAGGTGTACATGATAACAACCGGGACCGACGGCTTAACGTGCTCTCCGAGGCACGGTGGGGTAACCCACAAGGACCCAGACCACGGCAAACATCTGTATGGCCAATACAAATGTTGTCGTGTGCGGGAATCGAACCCGCAACCGCCCGCGCAACAGCCAATCGCAATCCAGTGCTGTAACCGCTGCGCCAACGCGGTGCCTAAGGTAAGGCCTTTATTTATCACAATCAATTACAAGACTTCACTGCACTTTAGACTATCAATATTTGATATGAAAAAAGTATCTCTTTTTTCGTAAAATTGACGAACAAATCCCGAATAGCGGAATAAATCCAATAAACGCGCCGGCGTTCAATTGTTTTCAATTCGCTTGCGTTCATACAATCTGATTGACAGAAAGACTAAAGTTAGAACAAGATTAAGGGTTTACCCGATGGAATAGGTGAATTTACTCAATTACGAGCAATACTTTCTGTGAGATAACTGGTATGTTGAAATTGAAAGATAAAATTTGTATTTGGTAATCGTTAGATTGTTTGATTAATAGATTCAGTATACTTTTTGACATAGACCTTTTTCTCTTTGTAATAGGAGTGTCAGCTCAATTGACCACGTTGCTCCACTGTGGGTTAGCGCGTATAAATAAATAAATATCTTATTACTACGGTAAGCAACTTAATGCTTGTGTTATAGGTAACAGCTGGCTGATATAGCTAAATAGTCTTTTTTAAAAAAATATACATAGAAATATTATATATATAAATATATAAATACAAATACCACACCTAGACTCAGGCGGGAATCGAACCCGCAACCCGCGGAGCAGAAAGCAGGGCCACTACAAACTGCGCCATCGAGCTAGTCGTATAGAGCTAGAGTATGATTACTACAGTGTATGAATGAGAGGAAGTGACAGCTTTACGCAATTACGCTTTACGCTTTATGAAATTACAATAATTAAAATCAATATTTGCTTTTATTAAAGTAGCTTAGTCTCAAAAGTCATTCTTTAACTTATTTTCTTTTTTATGGTAGGTACGACGCATAAATTGCTCGACTTTTTTTCTTACTACTTATATTTATTACACGAATGCCTTGAGGTTGTACATGTACATAGCTACGCGAATAAATGGAATATACATAAGTATACGAATTATTGCTATCTTTTTTACCAAAATACGGAAATAGTATTAATTAATATCACATATCATTTTTATTAAAATATTGTTTTTGTTAATGTCTTACCTTTATTAACTAAAAATTTTTTTTCACCTACTTAGTAATAGTAAATTGTGCTGTGTGGCTACGGCGCTAAAGAATGTAGCCACCCCCTCTCTTCCCATGGGTGTCGTAAGAGGCGACTAAGGGATAACACAGTTCCACTACCACCTTGGAACTTAAAAAGCCGACGGATGGCGAGATAACCATCCATGCTGGCTTTGAAATACACAGGCCAAAGACGGGCAGCAGCGTCTTCAGTGCGACAAAGCCAGCCCTGCGGTCACCAACCCGCCTGCCCAGCGTGGTTACTATGGGCAAAACACATGAGTTCGCGTCAAAATGTCGGGCGCGAACTTGTGGAGGCCTATGTCCAACAGTGGACTGTGATAGGCTGTAGTGTAGTGGTAGTGGTACTTAGTAATAACTATTATTAGATTGATTTCAAATATTGCTATGCTTTAAGACATTATAAAATTAAAAAACACAATTTTTGTGTTAACAGTAAGTTGTCAGCTTACGAAAAAAAAAGTGTGTGTGTCAGCTCCGACGCACGACTGGAATTTACTCCTTCAGATCGACTCTCTAAATGGGCACAAAAAAGGCTTACTAGTCTAAGAAAAAGATTAATACCATATCAAATGGTAAATAAACAAATCGAATAACGCCATCTAGATTATTATTATTTCGATTTTATATAGATTTTATTCCTCATATTTTTTTCATACCGGGGGCCTTATATGAAAATCCATTCTTAAGGAGTAAACTCCAATAATTACTAAATACGTATAACTCAGAAACTCGTCAGATCTCGCTCAAAAACGAAAAGAACCAGCTTTCGAAGGAAAAATCATCAAAATCGATACAACAAGTAAAAGCTTAAAGCACCTGGTCTATTAGTGATAAGAACGCTTTTGAAACCTGCATTTAAATGACTATGTAATGTGAATCTTTTATGGTGTACAATAAAGTATATTCTATAATAATTTGCTCGCAAACGAAAACGCACTTAGGTAGACGAAAAAAATTGTCAAGTAAATACGCGTTATTAGATATAACTCTAAAAGTACTTGTCAGATCTCAATGAAATTTAAATGGGACCATATTATGACACGCAAAACCTTTCAATTAAAATAAAATTAGTCGAAACCGATTCACTCAGTCAAAAGTTCTGATCAAACATACATAAAAAATTACGTGTGTACAAAGTACACATGTCAGAAGTGAAACTTCTTTGGCAAACTAATTTAAAATTATTTTCATAAATTTACAAAGTAGCGCGGCGTGCAGCGCGGCTGCGCTGAGGCAGGCGGCAGCAGCGCGGCGCGCCCTTCCCTGTCGTTTTTCCGTTGCATCCGGTTTGAAATCACAGCGATTCTTAAGAAGTTTCACTTCAAAAATAAAAAATAAAACAATCGAATTGAGAACCTCCTCCTTTTTTGAAAGTCGGTTTAAAAAACTGTAAATAAATAACAAAACATGGACAAAAGATTTATTACAATGATTTTGCTCTTTTTAAAAACATACAAATAATGGTGTAACCTTTTTATAAAGTGCGCCACAACTTAAAACCCACCTTCGTCTCAATCCGCTTGTCATTCTATCGTATCAATTATTTAAAAGGTTCAACTCAGTCTAGCCTGTCTGAAGTCTAAGCACTAGGGATATAAGTAAACCTTTTATAATTTAGCAATACGCTTCCCGCGATGTTTTTTATTTTTTATTATTTGGACGATATCCGGCAGATAAAATTACAGAATGTTGGGCTACTACCAAACAACACCTAAATAAAACATCACGTATATTTATATACAAAAGAAGTAGTAATTTAACCATAAATTTTTTTTTTCAAGAAAAAGCAAATGTGGCTTTTAAAACTGTTCACGCTACTGTATAGTAATTTTTCCTTTCCGCAAATTCATTATGTATTCATAGTGCGCTCGTAAAACACAAATTTCGCTAACTACACCAATTACAGTACATACAGCCTCAACGATTTTGTGTCCGAATAATTATTTTAAATGAAAAATATGTTAATAGGGTACATTACGTACGTAATATTGCAGTTTTTGTCGTTTCTCTTAATAGCATTATAAGAGGAAATTGCTTAACGATAATATTTGAAAATATTAAAATAAGCACAACCTTACAGAAGATCACAGCTAAATAATACTGCTTTCAAGCAGTGTTGTGTCCCTGTCGGTGAGTAAGGTGAACAGAGCTATTGGGGGGGACTGGGTTTAGAGTCGGCAACGCGCGTGCGATGCTTCTGGTGTTGCAGATGTCTATAAGCTACGGTAATCGCTTACCATCAGGCGAGCCAGCCGTGTTTGTTTGCAGACCTAGTTGTATAAAAAAAACTATCTTCAATTATTTACTGATGTTCCTGTTTATGTTTTTCAATCTCTATGGATTATATACATTATATTAGTTGAGTTTTGTAATGTTCCTTAATTAATAGGCCTTTTAATGTATATGTAGACTATTATATTTTTTTTTTAAATCAGCCTAAATTCTATGATAGTATTGTACAAACAAAAAGTCTTCGACTGTATTCATAAGATTTTAAATAGAATCTGGGTAATGGAGGTAAAGATAGTAATACCACCAATTTTTAAAAGAAATCACAAATTTATTTATTTGGGAGATCACACAAATCATAGACACTTTTACAAATAAAGATAACTGAAATAAGGAGTACTTAATTACAATATTAAAAAGAAAACATTGTCATAATAAACGCATAACCATGATTGCTACAAATTAATTATTTAATTTTGGTATGAAAGTTTTGAGCTTAAAGATCCCGGTTGTCATCGTAAACACGTAATAATGATCGCTACAAATTAATTATTTAATTTTGGTATGAAAGTTTTGAGCTTAGAGATCCCGGTTGTCATCGTAAACACGTAATTATGATCGCTACAAATTAATTATTTAATTTTGGTATGAAAGTTTTGAGCTTAGAGATCCCGGTTATATAGATTTTATTCCTCATATTTTTTTCATACCGGGGGCCTTATATGAAAATCCATTCTTAAGGAGTAAACTCCAATAATTACTAAATACTAACTAGACTATGTAATGTGAATCTTTTATGGTGTACAATAAAGTATATTCTATAATAATTTGCTCGCAAACGAAAACGCACTTAGGTAGACGAAAAAAATTGTCAAGTAAATACGCGTTATTAGATATAACTCTAAAAGTACTTGTCAGATCTCAATGAAATTTAAATGGGACCATATTATGACACGCAAAACCTTTCAATTAAAATAAAATTAGTCGAAACCGATTCACTCAGTCAAAAGTTCTGATCAAACATACATAAAAAATTACGTGTGTACAAAGTACACATGTCAGAAGTGAAACTTCTTTGGCAAACTAATTTAAAATTATTTTCATAAATTTACAAAGTAGCGCGGCGTGCAGCGCGGCTGCGCTGAGGCAGGCGGCAGCAGCGCGGCGCGCCCTTCCCTGTCGTTTTTCCGTTGCATCCGGTTTGAAATCACAGCGATTCTTAAGAAGTTTCACTTCAAAAATAAAAAATAAAACAATCGAATTGAGAACCTCCTCCTTTTTTGAAAGTCGGTTTAAAAAACTGTAAATAAATAACAAAACATGGACAAAAGATTTATTACAATGATTTTGCTCTTTTTAAAAACATACAAATAATGGTGTAACCTTTTTATAAAGGGCGCCACAACTTAAAACCCACCTTCGTCTCAATCCGCTTGTCATTCTATCGTATCAATTATTTAAAAGGTTCAACTCAGTCTAGCCTGTCTGAAGTCTAAGCACTAGGGATATAACATATAAGTAAACCTTTTATAATTTAGCTATACGCTTCCCGCGATGTTTTTTATTTTTTATTATTTGGACGATATCCGGCAGATAAAATTACAGAATGTTGGGCTACTACCAAACAACACCTAAATAAATTGCAAGCAACTGAAATGCGTATGTTACGCTGGTCAGCGGGTTTCACACTTCTAGACAAAATCCGAAATGAGTACATAAGGGGAAGCTTCAAAGTTGCCCCGATAGCTGCTGAGAAGGTTAAAGAGAGGAGATTGCGTTGGTACGGCCGTATGCAGCGGCGACCGGACGACCATATGGTGAAGCTTGCCCTGAACATACCAGTGACGAAGCGCAAGCGCGGAAGACCACCCGCCACTTGGTTAACGACGGTCGAAAAAGACCTAAAAGATGCTCAATTAAATAAAGACCTGGTACAAAATCGTGCCGTATGGAAGAAAAGGATAAGGAAGGCCGACCCCAAGTAGATGGGAAAAGGTCCAGGAGGAAGAAGAAGAAGAAGAATTCTACTGTCACATCAAATAACTGTAGTTTATTAATTCATATGAAAGAGGTATTATTGGACTATTCTACCTCCATCTGTTAATGTCTAATCATAACTTATTTGTAGGATAAAGTTATCCACGACTGGTCTAACGGGCCCTTCATACATTACTTTGTAGGGAAGATCGTAATCAAGATGAAAAGCCGTTCAAAAATACATGTTTTAGAAGTAAAGGTTAGACATGCCTTTCATTACGTTCAGAATAATTTTAAAAATAATTAAACTTTTCATACGTATGATAAATAAAAGAGAATATTTTATCATTATGTTTTCTCTATACGTCTAAATAACACGAGGACGCATTCATAGAGCTGTATTTTAATGAACTCACGAATGAATTAGAACAAAATACGACTGGTACAGTCTAATTAGTAACTACTCCTCCATAACGGTAGCGGTTGAATAAATATGAAAGGATACAGCGAAGCGAGCTTAAGAAAAAATGAATTTGTGTCTTAAGACGGTTAAAATAGGGACCATAACTCTCTGCGCGTCTTGAAGGTAAAGTTGCGTGCACATTGTGAATTTGAAGTGTAACCTGTGGAATGAAAGGCAAAAGGTAGTGCAGCAATTCAAAATAAAATTTGTATTATACCTTTATGATAGCGTTCGTGTATTGAAAAATAAGGCGTGAAAAGTTGAAAGGGATACGTTTTTGTTTTATTTTATGCGTGTTGGATAAGTCACTGTACCTTTTTAGTTATACATCATAATAGTCTAACATTTTAATGTTTATCTGGTTGATTATATAAATAATTAAAAGTTTTAATTAAACGTGTAAATAGTACGAGTACTAATACAGAGACATGATCCTGATTGCGTCGCAAATAAAATTCAAACAATTTCTCTTTACGCTTGGGATAAGTTTTCTCGTTAAATTCAGTCATCTGTCTGCCATCCGAAGCGTTATATTTTGTTTCATTAGTTAAATCGTAAACGTTAATAAAATATAGCAACTCCGTGAGCATAACTCTTGTAAAATAGAAACTGTCGTAACCGTGAAGCTTTTAAAGCCGCAACGAATTTGTTACATATTTAATGTTTCGCAAAAAGAGGGGAGCGGAATATTTGTCAGCGGTTGACAAGCGGGCTCAGGTGCGTTTCGAGTGTTCCAATCACAAAATAGAAATTACACAAACTTTACCATTTAACGACGAATGTCTCGCCGACACACATTTGTGCCGACTCATTAAGTTCACGCAGGATGATAATGACGCTTTTTATTCAACGGTTGAACTGTACATTTTTTAGTGTTCATATACTGTACATTCACACTCTGTGACTGAACGTTTACACGAAACTTCGATCCCTGCGGAGTTGTTTAACAAATCAGAGGGATGACGAAACAAATCCGATGCCTATTTTCGCTTTCCAATTGTTTGCACGCCGCTTGTTTTTGTGCCGCTGCCTGATTGACAACTCTGGGAAGTTGGAATGGATCAACATGGATCTTGTTACGTTTTTCACTTCCATTTTAGTATAAAAATATATCTTTTGCCAGTTATTTTAGTTCATCGGACGTTTTTTTTTTTGTCTATAAATCTTTTGTGTAAGTTCGGAGTGACGTCACTATAATGGACTTTGTAACGCGTTGAAAGTTCTTACGTTATAGTAAAAATATTATATAGGACGTTACACTGGCCTAGTTAGGTTCTTTTTAACGTTTTCTTAAAATTTTATATTAATTTTAATATGCACGTTAATGATCTTGGTTGTTTATTCGACTTGGTGAAGTTAATGGTACATTGAAATCTATTATTACCAGATGATAATATTTTGCATTTCTGGTGAGAAAGCCTTAATGACTTTAGAAAAAAATTGATATGTTCATATTCGATCATCTGTAATAAATTTGCTTTACAAAAGTGAATTACAATCCTTTTATTTTAAGGAAAACTTAGTAGGAGACATATTAAATGGACTTAGATAACAACAATCTAATTAAGTAGAACAATTTCAACCTAAAAATACATGAACTGAAAACAGAAGCGAGAGAGATAGTTCTAAAAATATCGAGAAGGTTAACGAAATATCCGAACAAATAGTTTCACAGTATCACTTAGCGAGATACGGAGATTCAATTAAGCCTGCAGCTGGAAGGTATTATTGTTTAAAGTTGTAAAGAGCGACTGCTAGTGACAACGCCACCTATTGTGGACTTGAGATTCGTACACACCGTGAAGACTTCGGTGCACGATGGCCCAAGATAGAGGAAGAACGCGTGGTGATACAAATCAGACTACTGTGTAATTATGTCTCTTTTAAGTTTTTCTTTCATATTTTGAATTACAAATCTGAATTTATAATAAATTATTGGAATCACTTGCCAATTTAACTATTATACTTTTATAATAATGAAATAAAAAAGAAAACCTAAGGAGACATTATTTACGGTTACAGACACTTTAAAAAAAATTAAGACTAATATAAAAATAGCAAAGAAAATTTTAAACTGCATCGTATCATCTAAATTAGTTTCAAAATGTTAAAAAACATTTATCATTCATATCATGCAATCAAATTAATATTCAAAGTCATCATATTAAGCATCATATATTTATAAAAAAAATTGCTTGCGTACAAAGTGCACATGTCAGAAGTCATGTCACTTCTTTGCCAAAGTAATTTAAAAAAAAGCTATTCAAAAAACAAATCTAAAATAAAAAAAAAACAAATTGAAAAAAAAAAACAAAAAGGCCAACGACACGCGATGTTCCCAGGCGGTCACCCATCCAAGTATTGACCGTCCCTGACGTTGCCGCGTCACCGCGTCTGAAGTTTCACTTAAAAAAAAAAAAAAAACAAATAAAAGAAAAAACTAAAAAATATTTTTTTTGAGTACCAATTGCTGTCAATCCTTTTATTCAACTGATATTATAGAGAAATACTTGTACATATATACATATAAACATGTCGTCATCACTTTCATTAGATTTCTAAAATAGCCTAAATGCTTTAACTTAAACCACAAATCCAGTTTGCGCTCTTTTCAGGATGAAAAACAACGATAAGGCCGGCTTTTGTTTGCAACTTCCTTTGTCTCAAACAAGATACTTATCTGGTATTTACTCGTTTACCTGATGTCATCCGGCTTTTTATAAGCTGTCAGGTTTTTTATTTATTATACACATTATTGGCATCTTCTGCATTCTTATCGATAACATCGCTACAATATTGCTTGAGTTGCCTTCTCTATCGATATAATTTTTTTTATAATCTATACTAATATATAAAGCTGAAGAGTTTGTTTGTTTGATTGTTTGTTTGTTTGTTTGTTTGAACGCGGTAATCTCTGGAACTACTGGGCCGATTTGAAAAATTCTTTCAGTGTTAGATAGCCCATTTATCGAGGAAGGCTATAGGCTATGTGTCATCACGCTAAGATCAATAGGAGCGGAGTCCACGCCGACGAAGTCGCGCGCAGAAGCTAGTGATAAATAAAATAAGGTGTCATAAAGTTAATACTTTTTTGTTTATGGTTAGTTGGTTCATTACAAAATCATAGATCCTGGAACTTTCGTACAGGTTTACTCATGTTAGGGTTAACACGAAGACAAATTATTTCGCTTCCATTTATTTTGTTGGCAGGATGTCGAAAAAATATTGTCTTGTAGATTTTATATTTATTATCGTTTAAATGAACAAACTTCTTAGCTTCTATACTTTAAGTTCATTTTTTATTTAAGTCTCGGTTCATATTCGCCTCCATAAATTGTTTTTTTTTTTCATTTTTTCATTTCATTAACAAACTTATTTGACAATCATAAAATCGTTTTTTCGAACTTAAAATAATCTTTATAACATATAAAACAAACTCAGGCTTGTTCGAACACTAATAACTCGATAATGGCTGAACTTCTTGTTTTTAATTTTTTATATTTGTCTCCGTTCCGAATAGCAGAATAACTATTAAAACATTAGAAAAATTAGGTACCTAAAAAAAAGAAATAAAAAATCCAATACAAAAAGTTCGTCGGTTTCGTAACTGGAAAACATTTAGTTCATCGCGACAAGATACGTATATCCACAATATTCGGCTGTAGAAAACAGCAGCTAGTAGGTATCTAATAAAAATTCATTATGTTCACTTAAATATGTATATCATGACATTAAAAAAAACCTAATTCCCATCAACGACATTACCGTCCCTATTACAGACGAAATGAAATTTATGATTCCTCACTTCGCCCATTAAAATTTGTATGAATACTTAATTATTTTCATCGCTTTGGTCGTGACGTTTGATAATTTTCATTTAAGCTTATTAAGCCAATGCTATTATTCGACTGAGGACTAAGAGCTCTTTAGACGAGCACTCTCATACCGCAGAGCCCTCCATCGACCTCTTCAGACCCATTGCGCTGTTTAGTTGATACACTATGTGCATTTTATATAGTCTAAGCATTAACGATCACTTATATTACGTTAAAGAACTAAATGAATTTGTTAATATTCCTTTGACTAGTCGCTTGGTCTATACGATTTCAGGCATAAGGAAAAAAAAATTTACAAGAACTTTTTAATAATATTTGTATGTAGCATAAACGATTAGATTACGGAAATTAAAAATTTGTATTTTTTATATTATTTGCTGTCGCAGCTCCTCACAAATATGTTTTAAAATGGAGGGGTATTGTTATACTCGATCAGTGATAGGCTGAATAAAATTTATATGAACATAATTGTGTTTGCTCGCAAACGAAAAAAAAACCGACTTCAATTACATCGACAAGTAATACAACGTAATAAGACGAAAAAATACTCAAGTAAATACGCGCTATTAAAGATTACTCAAAAAGTTGTAATCAGTTTTCTATCTAATTAAAACAAGACTACAAGACAAGTATTATTATTATTTATTTATTTATTTATTTATTTATTATTACAGAAAAAAAAATACATTCTTATGTGATAAACAGTGCAAAAAAACAATTTTCAGTTTACCAGTGCACTGTGTTTCTATAGTAATAATATAAATCTAATTAAAAATAAAAAATTTAAATCTAATTGGAAAAAAAAAGAAAATTAACATAAATTGGTTAAAATAATAATAATAATCGTAATAATAAAATGATTAATGCGGCCATTTCACTCTCTATTTTGTTCTAAAAAGAATTTTTTCAGTATGTTTTTATAGTTATTATTTTTTATTTTTTCTTTTAAAGCTGATGGTAAATTATTTATTAACATAGGAATAATATATTCAAGCATACGTTTTCCATAAAAATTACTATGTCTAGGGAGTTTTAATGTGTGATTTGTAATATTTCTTGTTAGTTTATTGTGACTCATTTTTATTTGAATGTTTGAATTAAAATATTGTTCTATTAATAATACATATTTTATTTTAGTATGTATTGGCATTACTTTGCAGTAGTCAAATAATTTTAATGAGTTGTTTTTGTATTTATTTCTTATGTATATGGGTACAATTGTTTTTAATATTCTTAATTGGAGCTGATAGATTCTATCGAGATGTGATTTAAATGTAAGACCGTAGGTGCTTAGTCCATAAGATATAATAGATTCACCCAAAGATTTATAAAACATTAATAGTATTGAGAAAGGAATTTTGGGTCTAATTATTGTTAATTTTGCTAAAAGGGCACGTAGTTTATCACAAACATTGTTTATATGTTCCTTCCAATTGAGATTAGTGTCTATAGTAATACCAAGGTAACGCTGAGTTTTAACAAAGTCAATAGTGCTACAACTACATGTATTAGTATATGAATTGTGAAAACATTGATGGCTATGTGCAGTGATTTGTATATCTCCAGAGAATCTATTGTGTGTAGAGCTTATATAGATGGCTTTTGTTTTTTCTCTATTTAATACAAGGCCAACATCATGTGACCATTTTGAAAGTTGGTCAAAATCATATTGAATTTTTTTTATTGCTTCTTTTATATCACGATGTGCCGACAGAAGACATGTATCATCCGCATATTGATACATTTCACAAGTTTTTACAACGTTTTTAAGATCGTTAACATATGTGAGGTAATGAAGAGGTCCTAAAACTGAACCCTGTGCGGTTCCTTCTGTTACTGGTATTTCGTCACTGAGGGTGTCAGAAATTTTAACGCGATATGTTCTATTCGAAAGATAATTACAACACCAATTTAGAAGTGGGCCCCTGATTCCGTTATTTTCTAATTTTTCAAGAAGGATGTTATGTTGTAGAGTATCAAATGCTTTGCTGTAATCTATAAATATTATCAAAATGTGCTTTTTATCGTTCAAGTGTTTATTTACCGAATTTGAAAATATTGATAAAAGTTGTGTAGTATTTTTTTTTGGCTGAAAACCGAATTGATTATTATATAATATGTTATTTTCATTATAAAAATTTTGAATTTGTTGATGAATATATTTCTCTGTTATTTTATCAATTATTGGTAAAATAGTTATAGGTCTATAGTTTTCATATGAGTCAAAGTTTCCTTTTTTTATTATTGGTCTTACAATGCCTGTTTTTAAGTCTTTGGGGTATATTCCTGACATGACACTACTGTTTATAAATTTCACAAGAATGGGAGTTAATTGTACACATAGTTCTACAATATCACCTCCGCGAATATTATCTATCCCTGGCGCTTTTTTCGTATTGAGTGATTTTATTATTTTCGAGATATTACAATTGTCTGCTTTAATGAATCTACATGAAACATCAATTGAATTTTTATATATATTTTTGTCAAGTAACGGTACTTTACAAGTATTTAATATATTTTTAACGTTATTATTAAAAGATTTTGCGAAATTATTACAAATATCTTTGATTGATGTAGGTTTTTTATCAAAGGCGTGTAGTATGAATTCATCTAAAGATTTTTTTATCCTACCAGTAAGTGTATTTAACAACTGCCAAAGTTTTCTAGGGTCATTTTTATTTTTAATAATTTCATTTTTATAATATTTATTTTTAAAATAATTTATTTTATAATTAGCATAGTTTCTTGCTTTTTTATACTCGATTCTTAGTATCATATTATTAACATCTTTTTTCCATTTTCTAAATAATTTATCTCTAAATTTACATGCCTTGATTACACTTTCATTTATCCAATTATTATGACAACGCTTAGGATTGGTTTTTAATTTAATTTCAACTTTAGATTTATCATAACAATCATTAATTTTTTTATTAAGTTGAGTGTAGATTTCTAATGGGCATTTTATATTTTCAATCGCTTTCCAGTTAATATTTTTCAAAAGACACATAAGATGGTCATTTTTAATAATAACTTTTTTTTTAATTCTATTGTCATGTATGGGTATTGTACTAAGGCACGCCATAGCAATCATTCTATGGTCGGAAAGTACTGTGTCAAGTGCTGTTGTTACAATGTCTAATGTGCGGGATTTAACATATATGTGGTCAATGCAAGATTTGCTAACTTTGTTACGAGACATTTCTATCCGCGTGTAATCTGAGATCCCACACACTAGGCCTAGGTTAGACATCATATTATTATAACTATGTTTAATAGTATTATCTGATTTTAAGTCAATATTAACATCACCTATTAAAAATAGTTCATGTTTATAGTGTATATTTTTTACAAGTTTTTCTAGTTCATTAATAAATAAACATTTACTATTGTTTGGTGGACGGTAGATTGCACACAGTTTTGCAGAATAATTATTTGGTGTTTTTATAGACGCTAATATACATTCAAAGGTATTAGTTTTTGGCTTAGTGACATTCGCTTTAAGATTTTTATTAATATATATAATAATTCCACCGCCTTTACGCGCTTTACGCAATGCTGTGTGCATTTCATAACCGTCTAAGTTAAACATATTACTTATTGAGTCCGAAATATTTGCTTCAGTTACAACTATTATATCCAAAATTATATTACAGTGTTTTATTATTTGTTCTAAGGCTGCAAAATTTTTGATCATTGATCTTATATTAACATGAATACATGATAAAGTTATATTATTATTAGTAGATAGACAAGCTATAAAGTCATTCAAATTTGAGCAATTAAATATTTCAGTTACTTCATTATTAATTTCATCCATTATAATTTAATATTATAATTACTATACTTATATTAAAAAGAAATAATAATAATTAAAATAATTAAAATAATCAATAGACACAAAAAAAAAAATCTTAACTTTCAATAATCAAATAAGCTTATTTATATCCTCTAGTGACCTCAAAATTATTGGATGACTATCGTTGTTTTTTCTAACACGGATAACTCCTTTTTTGCACCATATGAATTTGTATGTCTCCTTTAATTTCTCTTTAGCGTTCCACAAAAGTTTTTTATTATATGGTGTAAGGGACTCTTTCATAAATACTGTTTTGTTAGAGGATATTTTATGTTCCTTGGTTACAAGCTCATTTAATAGTATTTTATTAGATTTTGATGCATATAGCCATTTCTGTACAGTTTCCTCGTTTTTCATTTTAAGTTGTACTGTTCCAGGCAAATCGTTTTGTTTTGTCTTTCTTTTTAATTTTACTAGAATAATATCATCGATAGGCATTTTAAGTTTCGTTGCTATGTTCTCAACAATAAGCTTTGTTTCCTCTATTTCAATATTTGGTATATTAAAAATTTCTAACTGATCATTTATTTTATTTTGTTCAGATTCACGTTGAATTTGCTCTAAGGCGCTAATTCTAGTTTCCAAATTAGAGTTTTTATTTAATAATTCGGTATTTTTTATTAGCTTTTGATTAAAGTAAGAATCATCGAAATCGGTACACTGAGTAAAAAGTTATGCGGTATAATATAACGTAGGTCGACGAAAAAGTAGTCACGTAAATACGCATTATTAGATATAACTCTAAAAGTACTTGTCAGATCTCAATTAAATTAAAATGGGACCACATGACACGCAACACCTTTCAATTAAAACAAAATTGATCGAAATCGGTCCACCCAGTCAAAAGTTCTGAGCTAACATACATAAAAAAAAAACATACGTGTCGAATTGAGAACCTCCTCCTTTTTTGGAAGTCGGTTAAAAATAGGTATAAAGCGGAGTATACTCATATACAAGGAGGCAGGTGTAATAGAAAAATATACAAATATACTATACCAATGCATAAAAGAAGATTTCAGTCAGCCTGTAATATCCCACTGCTGGGCATAGGCCTCTTTCCCTGTGTAGGAGAAGGATCAGAGCTTAATCCACCACGCTGCTCCAATGTGGGTTGGCGAATATATTCCCTACTATGAGTAACGATCGCTGTCAGGTGTACATGATAACAACCGGGACCGACGCGACGGCTTAACGTGCTCTCCGAGGCACGGTGGCGAGACCCACAACCCACAAGGACTCCAAAAACACTCAGACCACGACAAACATATGTATGGCCAATACAAATGTTTTTTATGTGCGGGAATCGAACCCGCAACCGCCAGCGCAACAGCCACAAAACAGTGGTGTCACCGTTGCGCCAACGCGCCGTCAGTTAACAACATGAATAATAAATTTTTAACCGAACAATATTCGTTGAATAAGAAATGTCAGATTCTATAAAATAATATACAAACAATTAATATTACAAACAGACACTCTAATTTTATTTATTTGCATAGATAACATAAAGCTATATAATGAATAATTAGCTGATTAGGTATATTTAGTTTCACATAATCTCATAATAAATCGTACGACAAATGATAATATCATTTCTAATCGATTTGTGGATACGTCATTGGATTATTGGTTCTATTGTTACAGTCGTCGAAGGCAAAGTTCTCGACACGAGGGCCCTTGAACCGAGGGCTCTTCATTGCCCTCTCTGGGCCATCGTGTTTAGACGATATACTTATTTTATGGGGGTTTGATAGTACAGATAAATATTATTGTATTGTACATATTTGAAACTTGGAATTTGTTTGAATATAAAGTGTCAATTAGTAAATAGAAATAATTTAAAAATTTTGTAATGTTTTTAAGGGGGAGGAGGAGGGGGAGGGGGGTCAGAGGTAAGTTTGGCAACGCGCTTGCGATGCTTCCGGTGTTGTATAAGCTACAATAATTGCTTACCTACAGGTGAGCCGTAACAGAGTGCCTTGTGACATTTGAATGAGAATTTTTTGGTGACCATTTTGAAACATTTGTCCATCGCCTCAATTTTATATTAGAAATACTTTTAACTAACAAGTCTGTACTCCAGCCCTAGGCCGCCAAATTATTTTGACCACAAATTTTGTTTTATTTTTTGCCCAAGTTTCTATAAAAAGCGCAAGCATTAAAAGTATTCCAAATGCCAATATTATTAATCGCTTTAATTGATCTAATTATATTAATTAGAAATGAAATTATTTTTGCCTTTCAAATATCAGTTCCTACATTTTGGTTTAATATTCAATGTGTGACTAGCTCGTTGGCGCAGTTTGTAGTGGTTTCTGTTCCGTGGAGCGGATTCGATTCCCGGCTGAAACTAGGTGTAATATTTGTATTTATATATTTATCAAAAATTAAATAAATTAGGCTATATCAGCCGGCTGTTACCTATAACATAAGCATTAAGTTGCTTTTTTTATGTTACTTTAGTCGACAAACATGCGTACGGCTCACCTGATGGTAAGTGGCCTATAGACGTCTGCAACACCAGAAGCGTCGCAAGCGTGTTGCCGACCCTATTTCCAATCCCCCCCAGGAGCTCTGGTCACCTTACTCACCAACAGGAACACAATACTGCTTGAAAACAGTATTATTTAGACCACAGGGTCTTCTGTAAGGTCGAGGTACTACCCCAGTCGGGCTGCTCCATATTTTGAGCAGGAAATTTCCTGCTGTGCCCTACCTCAGTAAATGCTTTTGCTTACCGTAGGAACAGACGACCGTGTGTGTATGTTATAACAGTAGGTTATAATATATTTATTTATTTATTTTCTCACCTGTTTGTGTATAATCCAAGAATAATATAAAAGAAATTAAAACTTCGAACGTGATTACTCCTTTCAAGAAATTTTTAAAGTTTTTCCTCACACTTGTATACCTTACTTGATACTTTAATTTAAAATTTTAATTAACGGCCAAGAAACTTTGTTATTTCTACAGATACTAAGTTTATCTGTTATAGGATGAAGTAATGAAACAAATTTTGTTTGCTGAGCATACACTTAGATGTATTCAATCTTGATAATGAAAATAGTACCTACTTTTCGTGATTTTTAAAGGCTATTCAATTTTATAATTATTATAAAAATAATACTAAAATTCAGTGCCTCTAGTAAAAAAGGGCATAACTCAAAATGAGCTACTTTTCAGGAGAGCGAAAAAACTAAACAATCATTGAATTTTAAAGAAGGGTACATAGTAATGTTTTGATTTTCATATATGTAATTGAGGAATGTTAAGGCTAATATTTTGTAAAAAAAACTAATCGGTTTAGCTATAACTTCTGTGTTTTTTTCATGATTTTGTTGACTTATGACTTTACTTACGAATTTGCTAAGGAAATAACTCATCTTAATCTCGCTGTGTAATCAAAGTAAAAAGTAATAAGTTCATTTATATCCAACATTACTTGTAGAAATTGCTTTGCAATAGGTTATAAATCAAAGAAGGAATAGTTTTAAAAGTTTTATTGAGAGTATTTTTATTAACCATTACAATGCTATCTTAAAAAAAAAAAACAAATAAAGCGCTCCTACTTTAGAAAATAAAACAAAAAAAGCTCTCTTGCTCATGAAAATATTATCTCCAACCCTTAGCTAGGCAGAGAAATACCACATTATTATTATACATTATCACATAAAACTAAATTTAACAAAATTACTTATTTGAACTTGAACAACATAAATCTTAACTTAAATCAATTAGTTTCTTCGAGCCGAAACAATTACTTAAATATTTTAAAACATTATTCTTCTTTGAAAAACATTATGTCTAAGTCCGGATCTTCAGTGGCAGGTATGGAAGAATCAGTTTTTAAATTTATGTAAAAACTATGAAAGGAAGAGTCAATAAAGGGCAAAAGCATCAAAAGGTCCCGTTTTTTTCGTCACTTATAGGCAGAGGAGTCTCAGAAATAACTTCTAGTTCAATACTGAAAGGTTTTTTGCTTATTCTCTTGAAAGATAACTGTTTGAAGTTTTCCTCGCCTTCTAAATCAATTTTATATTTAATAATAAAATCATTTTGTTCATAGCGGAACCAGCGGATATCAGGCCAGTGAACTTTTTCTCTGTCTGTGTTTGTTTTTCGCAAAACTAATGGTCATTTTAGCAACTTTTCGAAATTGTAAAAATCTTGAAGATTCATTTCTTTTACCGTTAGCTGTCCCTTTCTCCCAGCAGATCGTACCATCTGGTAATAGTCTCTGGGGTGATGGATCGTGGAATGTTTCTTTTTTGCCCATTCTATTACGGAATGGTTATAGTCACACTCCATGTGTGTGTGACCGGGGACAAGAAACTTGTGATCGATGCATATTATATGTGAACATTTTTTCATTGCAATCAAAAACATAACAGATACAAACGAGTTCTTGTTTTGACCCCCACAAGTATCAGAATATTATATTATTTTTGAGACAGTTTGCGGCAAATTCACTGTATCATACAAACTGTAATCATACAAACAAGACGCAATGTTGTTTCCGCCTCTTTTTCCAGTTGCTTAGTGCCACATGTAGCACGTTGCCTGTTTCGTTTTACAGTTGTGGATTGTTAAATTAAACGTCCACAAACTTCTTTTGTAAAACGCGCTTCCCGAAGAAAGTAATGGTGTGGGCAAACATTGTTGTAGATCGAAGGTCAGCACCAGTAAAGAGTCGTCATCCAAAGACATATTTTTGTCCTTACTTTTTTCTTCATAGGCATTTTGAGCGTCAGTCTGGTGTTTATCAAGCTTATTTACAAGCGAAGCCTTTATTTCCGAAGATGTTCCGTATTTTATCTGCGCATTTAACTTATCACATGTTGTACAGGTATCAACTTTTGGTGACTTAAATGATAAATTTAAACTTGAAAATATTTTTTTGTATATAGTTTTACAAACACATTCTTCTTTGGGTCGGTCTTTACAGTACAACGAGTACAGCAAATCTAAATTGAGATGGTTAGGAAGAAACTTCAGTTTTGCTGCGTCCATAGTGACTTTCATATTGAGGAAAGGATAAAATGTGTTGACGAACTATTTGCAAATCATTTTCTTTCCATTTAGGGTGCGAATGAAGGCCTCTTATGCTAGTTGGAATAGCGCCAGAGTATGCAAGTTTTTTCTTGTTCGCTTGTGTGGTTACAAAATTGTGTGTTTCGCCAAATATTTGTATAAAACAGTTTTTGCATACTTTTTCGTGTAATTCTTTACCCCAATGAATATAATAGCTAAAACTACAAGTTCTGTTTTTTTTTGAATTTACTTTCTCAACCTTCTTTTCTTCTACTACTATCAAAGAACTTATATAATCAACCATTCTTTCATACGTGCCTAGTTTCCAATAGCTTTTAAATAGGTCCTCCCTTGCTTCTGTGCTAAGTTTTCCTTGACAATTAAACCTGCAAATACTCAATTCTTTCATCTGACGTGCGGGTCTTTGTTTACCTTTTGAAAAATAAAACTAACTAACTAACGGCATAAGTACTTATATATCTTTAGAGCATTAGGGTTAATGTAAGTAAAAGGGCATAAGTCGACATATTCCAGTATGCAAAAAAATGACTAACGGCATAAGAAACGTTATATCTTTTTGGCAAACATTATCTCGAACTGATATGGTCATATTGCCACTTATGCCAATGACAAGAGTTTTTTTGTCAATAACTTTACTTAAACCGTTATGAACGACCACTTATACCCTTAGGCGCTTCGCAAAAAGTGGGTTAGGGTATTGTTAGAGTTATGTCCTTTTGATATGTTAGGTAACTCGATGCGCTGATTCCAATAAAATAAAAAATTTTTTTTGGCATAACTCGAGTTATGCCCTTTTTTACTAGAGGCACTGAATTATTCCAATAATATTTATTTATATTAAGACACAGTTTCACCATTTTCAAAAACATATTTATGTATGTAAGCCTTATATGAAAAATTACAGATACAATAATTAATAATATAATATAATATAATAATAATATAATAATATCTTTATTTCACAAACTTAGTACTATATTACAATGATAATGTGGCAACAATATCAGAAGTAATGAGATTAGCATCTGTAACCGAACTAGGCATTAATACCTAAATAATAGTTAAAAAATGTGTGTGTACTTATGTACGCACGTAAGAAGTTATACTTCAAGCTAGAGTATTAAAATACTTCCAAAAAAACCTACCACTTAACAATTAGACAATAAGTCCACAACGCCATCTCTTAGAAATGATAAAGACTACTTCTTGTCTGCAAAACTAGCGGCATCTATTCATGCATCTTTGAACTACTTTGTATCCACACACGCATTGTAAAAATTTACTCTCATCATTTTTCTCTAACACGCCAAAATAAGTATAACTTCAAAAAAAAAAAATCTAAAAAAAACATACTTTCACAAATAAACCAAACTAAAAAGGAACAATCTTATCAAATCTGTGTATTGTCATCGGTCCTCGATAAGTTAACAAAGTTTAAATTAAATCTGAACGTTTGAAGTGGGTCAGAATTAAGTCCAAAGGAGTCGGTTACAAACATACGAACATACATACAGGTGAAGCTAATAAAAAAGCGTGTAAAAAGTGAACCGCGTTTGTAAATATATAAAATTAGAACATTCGATTATGTGCAAGAAATGAGAGTCGATATCGATAACGAATCGTACCGTTGCAATGTTAGTTCATTAAGGCTTTGAATTTAGTATTTGTCTATCATTTGTAAATCTAAGCCTTTGTTACTAGTTCGGGCTCTTTGTCTGTCTGTTTGTGTCTGGCTTCGTAGCTACTGGATGGCCAGAATTCAATACAGGTACGATTTTTTTCTATGGTTGTGGTTTAATCAAGATATTGTTTGATGGGTTCAGTCGAATTTTTTCATGTCAGTGAGTCAGTCAATCAGTTCACCGTATTTCAGTCCACCGCTGGACATAGGCCTCCCTAAGTTTGCGCCAGACATCCCGGTTTTCCGCAATCCTCATCCAGTCTACACCGGCAATCTTATGTAGATCGTCGGTCCAACGAGCCGTATTTTTTCATGAGTTATCTTTAACTGTTTACTTGGTATTAAGTAGATCGATATATTACAAAGACTATCGATAGTTAAAATGAATAAATAAAATAAATATCTTTAACTAGCTTCTGCGCGCGACTTCGTCGGCGTGGACTCCGCTCCTATTGGTCTTAGCGTGATGATACATAGCCTATAGCCCTCCTCAATAAATGGGCTATCTAACACTGAAAGAATTTTTCAAATCGGCCCAGTAGTTCCAGAGATTACCGCGTTCAAACAAACAAACAAACAAACAAACAAACAACCAAACAAACAAACTCTTCAGCTTTATATATTAGTATAGATATACACACACGCTCGTCTGTTTCTAAGGTAAGCTCTAGGTAACAGCTGATTGATATAGCTACATTTTTATTACATACAAATACCACAATTATGTTAAGTTCAGAATTATTTTTGCCGCCCGTTAGCGCAGTTTGTGGTGTAATATTTTAATTTATGTGTATTATTTATAAAAAAAATGCTTTAACAGTCGACTGTTACCTATAACATAAACATTAAGTTGATTTCTTTAGGAACAGACGACCGTGTGTGAATGTTAGAAAAAACCACGTTACGGTAATCAAGATCCTTTTCCAGCTGTGGGATGTTCACGGGCTGTTGCAATGTAGTTAGATTCTTTTAATTCGTGTGTACTTTGGTTTCATGTCATCTGTCTGTTTAACATTATCAAGTGGATGATCTTGTTCTAATTAATTCTGCTTAATGTAGGGTAATGTGGAAATGTCACCTCGGAGTATATTCACATGATGAGGGATTATGTTATACACGTTGTATACTGACGCATTATATACGCTTGAATTTTTAATATAATGACGTAATAAAGTGGACTATATTAAACTAAAATATTTAGAGACAAAAAACAAAGGATTAAGGAACTTTGGTGCTAAATTATTATTTAATTTAAGTGTATAATCCTCGTAATTGTAAGTGAATACCTATGTCAGCCTTTAGACGCCTGCAACATTTGGTCCATTACTCACCCTAATCCTGACCACTATCTGATGGTGAGATAAGATGATGATAATGATCCTCTATCACAGGAACACTTTAGATTACTACTTCTGATCTGTATTATTTAGCTGTGGTCTTCTCTAAGATGGTGGTAATTCCCCCATCGAATCACTCTAAATTTTGAGCAAGTTTTTTATGTAGTTTCCTTATCTTAATAACATTGTAATTAAAAATTATTGATTGATCTTTATAAAACTCTTAATAACATTTACTACAAAAACATTATATAATACTAAGCGTTGATATAAAGTTAAAATGCAAACAGCGTTTGTTCACCCTCTCACCCTAATCACTATTTAATTATGTGAAACATTGTTCTTCGAAAAGAGGGGAAGCATCCCCATGTTTTTGTTATTAGCAGCCCTGTTAAAATGAATTGTCATACAAAAGGCCACATAACGATTGTTTGGACTCTTCACTCGTACTTAATTTAGGAATAGTGAGAAAGGGATGCAAATATAAATTAGCAAATAGTATTATCTTTTTGTGGTCATTTCTTTTACGCTGTATTTGTTTTTGAATTATGGTTACTGTTTCATATTTATGTCATCAGAAATTATACAGAAAAAATTAATAGTAGTCGTAGATTCGGTTTAATGTTACCACAACCGTTTGTAATTATTGAAAATAATTTTGAACGAAAAAAAAATAGTAAATTAAACTTTACGAGTACCTACTTTTAAATAATCATATAACAATATGTTGATTTGAAAAAGATGATATTAATTCAAAATACAGACACTAAAAGACCAATAACTCTATTTATTGTAATAATTTATAATTATTTAATATACAAATTACTGAATTACAGTTATTATCATTATTTTTATATCAATAAGTCGGCATACAAGCGTACGGCTCACTTGATGGTAAGCAATTACCTATAGAGTCGCCTGTAACACCAGAAGTATCGCAAGCGCGTTGCCGACCTTATTCCCAACCCCCCAGGAGCTCTGGTCACCTCACTCACCAACAGGAACATAGGTATTATTTAGCTGTGGTCTTCTGTAAGATCGAGGTGCTACCCCAGTCGGGATGCTCCATTTTTTCACAGACGATCTCAAAATTGACGACGCGTTGGCGCAGCGGTCACAGCACTGGCTGTTGCGCTGGCGGTCGCGGGTTCGATCCTCGCTCACTGTATAAATGTTCGCGAGAAAGCAGTATATACTAAATCGTTGCATTTTAAACTCTACGCCATCTAGGGTCTTAGTCTGCCATAATGTAATAAATTAAAGACTGTGACGTCATGTATAACAATATGACTGGGGAACATCTGGGGAAGCTAAACGTGTGAAATACACGTACAAAAAGCAGAACTCGTTGAAGACTGGCGAAGCTTAAGTACGAATCTTTAATGTGTACTAATAAATAAGTTCCTTAACAAAATAACTCTTTTTCAGACATATTTTTTGACATTGAAGACTTCTTGACTAACTTCTTTTGCAAAAACTGATTTTAATGCGTCATGGTTTTTCTCCTCCGCTGCATATTATAAGATAGATAGGAGAGAGATAGGTTTAAAAATTGATGTGGTGATGTATATAATAATAATAATATTCTCAGCTCATTTTCTCCAAAACTGTGTTGTTTCGTAGACTTTTTGATTTGCATTCTTTAGAAGTAATGTAGATTTTAACGAGTCAATTTACAGATAGTTGTAGCTGAATAGCATAAAATACAAGGAACGCAACGAACCTTTCCAAAAAATAATTCCTAGAATGTATACACAATTCGAATAAAAATTAAAAATATAGCGATAGAGTATTTCGAAACGTTACAAATATACAAATAAAAATACTCCGAAAAAAAAATAACATCCATTTGAACGTAAAAAAATTTCACAGAAACGCTTGAAAAATATCGAATTCCGGGCCACTGTGAGTTGTAATATTAATGCAGCTCAAGCCCGCGAACGCAATAAAAGCAAACAAATTGCACGTAAAATAATACTGTGAGCTCCGTCGGAGGCCTCGGAGAATTTATTTTGATGCCTAAACCCCTATTTATATTATATCGCTATAATTCATCTGAGTCTTCCGTTAAACTTACCGTTTCCTTGCGTAAAGGGTACTCCTAATCTTATATTTAGTATGAAATGTTCCTATTCGTGTTTTGATGTTTTAAAATCGTAAAACAGCCAAGAAACTTTGTTATTTCTACAGATACTAAGTTTATCTGTTATAGGATGAAGTAATGAAACAAATTTTGTTTGCTGAGCGTACACTTAGATGTATTCAATCTTGATAATGAAAATAGTACCTACTTTTCTTGATTATTAAAGGCTATTCAATTTTGTATTATAACAATAGTACTAAAATTATTCCAATAATATTGATTTATATTAAGACATAGCTCCATCGTTTTTAAAAACATATATAATAGATGATCAACCGAACTTCGAGAAGCGAAGTTCGATCATTATTATATGAGTTATTTCATTCGAAGATATACTTATAACTTGGTAGTACCTTTATCCTACAAGGCAGCTCGCACTGTTTAAAAGACTTAAATATGACTTAAATAAATTGACGTACTGTCATTCAATTGTCAAAACTGTCATCGGGCCCACTCGGCCAGCACCGGCGTCACATTAGCTCATTCTTTTCAGAGAGTATAAAATTAAATAAATTTTGTTTTTCTTATAGGGTGGGGTGGGCCGGGTGTTTATATCTTCGAATGAAATAACTCATATAATAATGATCGAACTTCGCTTCTCGAAGTTCGGTTGATCATCTATTATATTTCGTTATTTCATTCGAAGATATACTTATAACTTGGTAGATGTTTAGAGATAGGTTTGCTAGTTTGAAATTACAAAACATATTAAACGTTTTCGTTAAAGTTTATTTAATTTTAGACAAAAACAAATGAACAAAATAATGACCTTCAATTAGTTTTATCAGGTAATCAATTAATTTAACAAAAATATTGATTATTTTACAATTTTTATTATATTAATTATTTGTAACTATTTGACATACTGATTCAGCAAATAGTCTGCCTGTTCTAGATACAGTATCTGAAATTGGGCGATTATAAAATTTTGCAAAGGTTTGGGAAGATTCTGACCAGCCAGCAGTTCTTCTTATTACGTCAATACAGACGCCAGCAGAGGCCGCCGCCGACGTGGACGCGTGTCGCGTGCTGTGCGCGCTAAACACGCCAACGTCGATCCCGCCATCTGCTAATGTCTGCTTAATCCATCTGCTAATAGTCTGAGGGGATGCTTTTCTATAAGGCTTTTTAAATGTAATAAGAAGAGTTTTTGTGCTGGGTGGTCTTAAATCTTTCGTGATATACATATAATCTTCTAAAGCCATAGCAGGGCATATATTAGGGTTTTCTTTAAAAAAGGGTAAGTACAAATGGGGCTGCTCTTTACCAACTGAAGACGTCTTTATTAGATCGGTTATTAATATCTTAATTCCGTCAGAAGATTTTATAATATTTTCAATTTTTATAAGGGACAAGGTTTGTACCCTATGAGCCGTGCATAATGCTAAAAGAACAGCCACCTTCTTAGTTAATAGTTCTAAACTGAGGGTTCTATTAGGAACCCACTTAGAAATGTGATCTAGTACTACTTGGGGATTCCAAGTAGTAGTATACCTAGGGTGACAGGGTTTTTGCTTATAAATGCCTTTTAAAAGCCTTTTAATCCTGTCGTCGGAGCCTACGTGATTACCTAACAATAACGATAGTGCAGAACGATGGGTATTGATAGTGCCGTATGAACTGCCATTATAAAATTGACCCGTAAGAAATGTTATTACTGATTCTATTGAAGTATCTAATACATTAAGACTTTGTTCCTGACAGAACTGCCACCAAAGTTTAAATGAAACGTTATACTGTCTTAAAGTGTTTGCTGATATTGACGAAATCATCAGATCGAGAGCTATGCTTGGAACGTTGCGGTGCTTAAAGGCGTACCGGAGAGCTTCACGGCTGCCAGGGTAAGGGTCTGGTGCAACGGGTGAAGAGATCTGAAACGGGATTTGAGAAGATGTGGGTTAGGCTCAAAAAATATGATTTCTGAAGTTATCATAGTTTTAAGTAGTGGAAACCACGGTTGTCCAGGCCAATGAGGAAAGACTAGTATGCCTGAGGCTTTATCATTAATTATTTTGTTTAAACACTTTAGTATCAAAGCAAACGGAGGGAAAGCGTAGAAGAAATATTTAGACCAGTTAATTGTAAACGCGTCTACAGTTACTGCGTCAGGGTCTTTTTTCCAAGATATATACCGTTGGCATTTAGCATTGACGCGAGAAGCAAACAAGTCAATATCTGGTGTGCCTAGCTTTTCCATTATGTTATTAAAGGCCCACGTTGAAAGTTCCCACTCTATATCAATATTAAGTTTTCTAGATTCTTGATCAGCTTCGATATTATCTACAGAATTTATATATGAAGCAAATAACCAGATATTGCGCTTCTCACACCACTGCCAAATAGACCTAGCTAGATCG
This sequence comes from Melitaea athalia, assembly GCA_905220545.2. Classification (NCBI taxonomy): domain Eukaryota; kingdom Metazoa; phylum Arthropoda; class Insecta; order Lepidoptera; family Nymphalidae; genus Melitaea; species Melitaea athalia. The sequence continues at coordinate 22,097,545 of HG992180.1, forward strand.
TTCAAGTGTGGGAATTGAATTCCACCCATTCGATTGATGTAGCATATTGCTGTTGTGTTGTCTACGCGTAACAGAATGGAGCCGTTTGAAAGATTCTTAGCAAAGCACTTAAGTCCCATGAATACAGCTAATAGCTCTAAGTAATTAATATGCAAGGAAAGTTCACTGTCTTTCCATCCTCCATTTACCCGATCTCCGTTACAGAAAGCTCCCCAACCCGTCTTCGACGCGTCTGAGAATATTTCTAACATAAATTGATCTTGTGGTCTTAGGGAGTTATTAGACGAAGTTATGTTGGTATTCCACCATCGTAGATCAGGTAAAATATCCTTAGGAAGCTTAATTTTTGTACCGTAATCATCATTCTGTTGCAAGGCTAAGAATTTTGCTCTTTCGAGACTTCGTGTGTATAGCCAACCGTATTTTATAGCTGGGCATGCTGCCACAAGTACACCAATTAGTTTTGAAAATTCTCGAATTGTACATTTCGGTAGCTTTAGATAAATATTTATTAACTTAGAGATCTTATTTCTCTTGTCTACGGGCAAGCCTAGTGACATTTCAATTGTATTAAACATGAATCCTAAGAATCTGCAGTTTTGTTTGGGTAATAACATACTTTTTTCCCAATTAACTACAAAACCTAAGCGCTCTAGTAAATTTAATGTTTCCGTGACATTTCTGAGACATTCACTGAAAGTATCACCGATGCATAAAATGTCATCAAGGTATATAACAGATCTATAACCCTTGGATCTCAGGTGATTCATAACTTCTCTCATTATTTTTGTAAAAATACGGGGAGCAACAGACAGACCATATGGTAAGACATTAAAATAGTAAATTTTTTCCTCAAAAGCAAAACATAAGTACTTGCGGCAACTTTTGGCAATGGGGACTAAAAAGTATGCTTCCTTAAGATCAATAGTAGCCATAAAAGAGTTTACTGATAGAAGTTTACTTACTGTCCTATGGTCTTCCATTTTAAAATGATTATTAATAATAAATTTATTGAGTGGTTTTAAATTTAGGATAAATCTTTTATCGCCATTAGGTTTTGGGGCTAGGAAAGAGCTAGAGATAAAAATATCGTCTTTTTGTTTAGACAAAGAGATAGCACCTAAGTCTAATAGTTTTTTGATTGCAAGGGACATGCAAGTTTTTTCGTTTGTTCTTAATATATTTTGGGGAATTTTCCCTTGGTTTACAGTGTTTTTAAATTGTATAGAGTACCCCTCACGAACCCATTTAAGAACGAATGGATTCGTGGTAATATTTTGCCAATTATTATAGAAATATTTTAATCTACCCGCATGTACCTGCAATGTTGTTAAGTTGCACGTGGGGTTGTCTTCGTTAACTTCGACTGGTTCATCAGGGGACCTCTGCGGTAGCTGCCTCCCGCAGTGTTGGGCTTCCTCGACCCCCCTCGCCCCCCCCTGTTTGATGGGTAGCGAGGAGGGGCCGACCAGTTTCCCTGGGGTCTAGTGCGACTCGTAGATGGTTGAGGTACAAACGACGAAAGAGGTTTAGGGGCAGGGACTGCCCTTTTTATTTGTAGACCCTGTTTTTCTATGACTTTAGAAGCTTTGATTTGCTCTGAAAGCTTACTACCGAACAGCATTTCATCTCTGTTTACCCCTTGTACCATTGTCTTAAACGATTTATCAAGCCCGGTAGTTATAAATTTTTTTCTAGCTACAGTCTCTACGTGATGGAGGTCACATAAAATGCGGCAACTATCACTTAGAACCTTAATTGCCTCCAATTTATTGTTATCGCCGTTAAACAGCAGGACAAGGGCCCTGTTAATGGCTGTGACCCCAAGACCTAACTGTTGTTGAATTGATTCAACGCGCTTATCTCTAGCTCGAGATGGCTCTGAGATGGCAGCTGAGATCTCTGGATTAAGAGCAGGTGGTAATAATAGTGGACAATTTTCGGGAATCAAATATTTCTTTAAAAGGGTATCTTTACTTTCCTTGGAAAGCCCTGTCCGTAGTATCGGAGTCCACAGGCGCGCCAAGTTGTCGAGGATTTTTGCTCCGAATTTTGGTGCCTCCTCCGTGGTTTCCCCTAGGGCCTGTATGATCTCAGGGTCTAACTCCTCGTGTTCTGCCGCTTGAGTGTCGCCTGTTGGCAACACAGCATCTTCAGAATTCTGAAGTGTTTCTTCATCGATAACGTCCGGTTCGATAGGCAGTCCTTCTGGTTCTGAAATTAGCAATTATATACATTCTTTCTTAGTCCATAAACTTCCCAGTATTGGGTTTATCTGCTTAGATTATCCCCTAGCTGGCTCTTACAGCACACATGGGAGGAAATAGGGTGATTCCATATATATTTTTATTAAAATATCCGTCACCACACGTATAATAAATATTTAAACTTAGATATTAAATTAACTACCATGGCTTCGCGCCATAACAGCGTCATTTGTTGCTAATTGTATAAACCACGTGTTAACCCTCGGTTAACCTCTAGGCATGATCTGACCCTTGTGTTGACCCGCAGTCAACCTCCAGTCATTATAAGCAAAATTGAACAACTAATATTCTAATTAGTTGTTTTATGCCTTCGTGATAACCCGCAGTTAACCTCTAGGCTTTGCTTAAAATTTTCTTACTAAGGAGTCGGTACTTATGCGAATAAATCACTTATAGAACACTTGTATAATAATATTGTTATATACCTGAATTGTTTTCAGAATCCGACGATTCTATTATTCGACGACGTTTCCTATTTTGTTTCTCCTCCAATCGTTGTAATTTGCGTTTATAACGGTTTATTTTTTCTTCATAATCTTTCGGCATTTTATTATTTATTAAAATGTAGGTAGATGAAATTAAAAGAAACTAGCAAGCAGGTGCGTGTGCGAACGCTGCCTCGCACGAAAAAAGAATGAGCTAATGTGACGCCGGTGCTGGCCGAGTGGGCCCGATGACAGTTTTGACAATTGAATGACAGTACGTCAATTTATTTAAGTCATATTTAAGTCTTTTAAACAGTGCGAGCTGCCTTGTAGGATAAAGGTACTACCAAGTTATAAGTATATCTTCGAATGAAATAACGAAATATAATAGCCTTATATGAAAAATTACAGATATAATAATTAATAAATAATAGTTAAAAAAATACGCTTTTACAAATAAACCAAACTAAAAAGGAATAATCTTATCAAATCTCTGTGTTGTCATCAGTCCTCGATAAGTTTATAATGTTTAAATTAAATCTGAACGTTTGAAGCGGGTCAAAATGAAGTCCAATGGAGTCAGTTACAAACATACGAACATACAGGTGAAGCTAATAAAAAAAGCGTGTAAAAAGTGAACCGCGTTTGTAAATATATAAAATTAGAACATTCGATTATGTGCAAGAAATGAGAGTCGATATCGATAACGAATCGTACCTTTGCAATGTTAGTTCATTAAGGCTTTGAATTTAGTCTTTGTCTATCATTTGTAAATCTAAGCCTTTGTGTTACTAGTTCGGGCTCTTTGTCTGTCTGTTTGTGTCTGGCTTCGTAGCTACTGGATGGCCAGAATTCAATACAGGTACGATTTTTTTCTATGGTTGTGGTTTAATCAAGATATTGTTTGATGGGTTCAGTCGAATTTTTTCATGTCAGTGAGTCAGTCAATCAGTTCACCGTATTGCAGTCCACTGCTGGACATAGGCCTCCCCAAGTTTGCGCCAGACATCCCGGATTTCCGCAATCCTCATCCAGTCTACACCGGCAATCTTATGTAGATCGTCGGTCCAACGAGCCGTATTTTTTCATGAGTTATCTTTAACTGTTTACTTGGTATTAAGTAGATCGATATATTACAAAGACTATCGATAGTTAAAATGAATAAATAAAATAAATATCTTTAACTAGCTTCTGCGCGCGACTTCGTCGGCGTGGACTCCGCTCCTATTGGTCTTAGCGTGATGATACATAGCCTATAGCCCTCCTCGATAAATGGGCTATCTAACACTGAAAGAATTTTTCAAATCGGCCCAGTAGTTCCAGAGATTACCGCGTTCAAACAAACAAACAAACAAACAAACAAACAAACAAACAAACAACCAAACAAACAAACTCTTCAGCTTTATATATTAGTATAGATATACACACACGCTCGTCTGTTTCTAAGGTAAGCTCTAGGTAACAGCTGGTTGATATAGCTACATTTTTATTACATACAAATACCACAATTATGTTAAGTTCAGAATTATTTTTGCCGCCCGTTAGCGCAGTGTGTGGTGTAATATTTTAATTTATTTGTATTATTTATTAAAAAACAAAGCTTTAACAGTCGACTGTTACCTATAACATAAACATTAAGTTGATTTCTTTAGGAACAGACGACCGTGTGTGAATGTTAGAAAAAAGAAACACGTTACGGTAATCAAGATCATTGTCCAGCTGTGGGATGTTCACGGGCTGTTGCAATGTAGTTAAGTTCTTTTAATTCGTGTGTACTTTGGTTTCATGTCATCTGTCTGTTTAACATTATCAAGTGGATGATCTTGTTCTAATTAATTCTGCTTAATGTAGGGTAATGTGGAAATGTCACCTCGGAGTGAATTCACATGATGAGGGATTATGTTATACACGTTGTATACTGACGCATTATATACGCTTGAATTTTTAATACAATGACGTAATAAAGTGGTTTATATTAAACTAAAATATTTAGAGACAAAAAACAAAGGATTAAGGAACTTTAGTGTTAAATTATTATTTAATTTAGGTGTATAATCCTCGTGATTGTAAGCGAATACCTATGTCAGCCTATAGATGCCAGCAACATTTAGTCCATTACTCACCCTAGTCCTGACCTCTATGTGATGATGAGATGAAATGATGATGATGATCCTCTATCACAGGAACACTTTAGATTACTACTTCTGATCTGTATTATTTAGCTGTGATCTTCTCTAAGATGGTGGTAACATGTTCCCCATCGAATCTCTCTAAATTTTGAGCAAGTTTTTTTTATGTAGTTTCCCTATCTTAATAACATTGTAATATTAAAAATTAATGATTGATCTTTATAAAACTCTTAATAACATTTACTACAATAACATTTTATAATACTAAGCGTTAATATAAAGTTAAAAGGCAAACAGCGTTTGTTCACCCTCTCACCCTAATCACTATTTAATTATGTGAAACATTGTTCTTCGAAAAGAGGGGAAGCATCCTCATGTTTTTGTTATTAGCAGCCTTGTTAAAATGAATTGTCATACAAAAGGCCACATAACGATTGTTTGGACTCTTCACTCGTACTTAATTTAGGAATAGTGAGAAAGGGATGGAAATATAAATTAGCAAATAGTATTATCTTTTTGTGGTCATTTCTTTTACGCTGTATTTGTTTATGCATTATGGTCACTGTTTCATATCTTTGTAATCAGAAATTATACAGTCGAATAGTAGTCGTGCATTTGGCTTAATTTTACCATAAACGTTTGTAATTATTGTAAATAATTTTGATCGAAGATAAAAAATAAAATAAAAACACTAAATAAAACTTTACAAGTACTTTTAAATAATCGTATAACAATATAATGATTTTATAAAGATAATGTTAATTCAAAATACAGCGATTAAAAGACCAATAACTCGATATATTGATATAATATATGTTTATTTAACGTACAAATTACTTAACTAAAACTATAATTTCAGATGATCTTAATATAAATGTTCACGAGAAAGCAAAATACACTAAATCCTTGCATTTTAAAGTCTACGCCATCTTCTCGGGTCTTAGTCTAGATCTTAGTATCAACGTTACTTCTTTAAATGTTGATGTAGAATATATAAATGCCATAATATGGTACCTAATTAAAGCCTATGACATCATGTATAACAAACACGTGTAAATAAATATCAGAATTATTAATGACTGGGGAAGCTAAACATATTGTCTAACATACACGTACAAAAAGCAGAACTCGTTGAAGACTGGCGAAGCTTAAGTACGAATCTTTAATGTGTACTAATAAACAAGTTCCTTAGCAAAATAACTCTTTTCCAGACCGACATACTTTTTAACATTGAAGACATAACTTTTTTTGCAAAAACTGATTTTAATGCGTCATGGTTTTTCTCCTCCGCTGCATATTATAAGATGCAGGTAGGTTTAAAAATTGATGTGGTGATGTATATAATAATAATAATATTCTCAGCTCATTTTCTCCAAAACTGTGTTGTTTCGTAGACTTTTTGATTTGCATTCTTTAGAAGTAATGTAGATTTTAACGAGTCAATTTACAGATAGTTGTAGCTGAATAGCATAAAATACAAGGAACGCAACGAACCTTTCCAAAAAATAATTCCTAGAATGTATACACAATTCGAATAAAAATTAAAAATATAGCGATAGAGTATTTCGAAACGTTACAAATATACAAATAAAAATACTCCAAAAAAAAAAGAACATCCATTTGAACATACAAAAATTTCACAGAAACGCTTGAAAAATATCGAATTCCGGGCCACTGTGAGTTGTAATATTAATGCAGCTCAAGCCCGCGAACGCAATAAAAGCAAACAAATTGCACGTAAAATAATACTGTGAGCTCCGTCGGAGGCCTCGGAGAATTTATTTTGATGCCTAAACCCCTATTTATATTATATCGCTATAATTCATCTGAGTCTTCCGTTAAACTTACCGTTTCCTTGCGTAAAGGGTAGTCCTAATCTTATATTTAGTATGAAATGTTCCTATTCGTGTTTTGATGTTTTAAAATCGTAAAACAGTTGCTTACGATTTTAATCATTTTAAGATGTTTATCAGTGATTTCTATTGTAGTAATTACAGTGCTCTTTCTGTCCTTGTGGGTCTCCCACCGTACATCGGAGAGCATGTTAAGATTTCGATACCGATTACGATGTGCCTAGATGTTTGTGCAAATGTGCAGTCCTTGTGGGTCTCCCCACTGTGCCTTGGAGAGCACGTTAAGCTTTCGATCCCGGTTGTTATCATGTACACCTGATAGCGATTGTTATGTACTCATAGTAGGGAATTTATCCGCCAACCCGCAGTGGAGCAGTATCGTAGATTAAGCTCCTTCTCCTACATGAAGAAAGAGGCCTATACCCATCAGTAGGATGTTATAGGCTGAATCGTGATAATGGTACCTACTTTTTGCGCGATATTTTCGCTTGAAATTAACTCAAATGAGTTAATGATTGAGTTCTGCCACATCGCGTGGTAATTGTACGCTTTCATCAGATCTAGCTTCATGTGCTTAATTGAAATGATATTAATATTTGAACAAAATAATTTTGATCTTGTATAACGATTTTACAAATGATTTTACCTTTTTTAATTATTTCAGAAGCTAACTACTTGGTTACATAGATACGTATGTATGTACGTATGACAAATATAACGCTTCACACTTAAAGGCCTTTCGGTAGGATTTCCGAAGTCGCCGGTATAGCTAACTTAAATTAGTTAAAACCATAACTTTTAGTATTTCCCGGTTTTAATAAAGTGTCACCACGGTAAATTCAATCAAGGTATAAATAGATAACATATTTAAGCAGACAAAAAATCTATACTTAAGCTATTTCGAAGAATTTCGAAAAATTTGGCTGTCTGTAAAGTCGCTTTACGGGCGATAGTTTTACGTGATAACGTTATAAAGAAACATTGATGAAAAATTACATACATTTATGAATCGAATTGAATTATTATCACTGAAGAGTGAATTTAACATTCCAAATACTCGTATATACTTATATGCATTTATTAGATTTAAATAATGCCTAACTAGCAAAAATTAATTCGTCGATGTCACGTAGATATATCATGGAGGATGATATCCAAGATCCATAATTCACTATCTAAGAATGACACATTCCAATATCAAGGACGGAAATCACAAAACACTGGACAGATAAACATTTATCTGAATCTCATTTCTTCAAAACAAAATCACCAGTCTTAAACAATATTGTGTAAAGTGAACCCAATTCTATCAATAGTATTGAGCATTTAAAATCTTATTGAAATTAAAATCGAATGTACTGATCAATAACTTTCGTGTTTTCTCCATTTTATTTGCCATTGGCTGAATCATCTTCTGAATCCAGTAGTCGTGATTAATTAAAAAAATTACTAAACAGAACAGATTTCAAAATGGCTGCCACGTATAAATTTGTATTTCTACTATTGATAGTTTTGTATATAGATTGTTGTCAATCAGATAATAAATTAATGGTCGGTGATAGTTCGGATACAGTAGTTTTTGAAGAAAATGTCAAGGTTTCGTCAATTCCGTTTTGGGTCCGGAAGAAAAATGTTTATTACAGTGGGGATGAAGTTATTAGGGTAAGTTTTAGTTTCAATTAAATCAAATATTTTAATTTCTTTTTTATTTAAACACTAGCTTTTACCCGCGGCTTCGCTCGCATTGAATACTTTTTTTTGTTACTTCTAATACCTCCAAGAATATGTGTACAAAGTTTCATGATGATCTGTTAAGTAGTTTTCACGTGAAAGCGTAAGAAACAAACTTTCATTCACATTTATAATATTAGTAGGGATTGGGGTTCGTTATAATATGTGAAAATTTTAAATTTTGCCATTTGCCAAAGTTACATATTTTTTTGGTTCTATATTTACATTTCATTGAGTAAGAGTAAAATATAATTTTAAATATATTTAAATTAATCATTTGTCATTCTTACCTTTGAATACAAAGGTAGCTCTTCTAAAATGGTTTATTAACTTCAGTATAACGTAGTAATAACAAAAATATTTTATAATTTTACACGTCTGTTCTTTGATTTGTCTCTCTGTAGTAATTGAAGGACGTATTTTTTGCCTCGCCAAGCCCGTTACGTGGGTGCCGCTACATGAACACATTACTTTGAAGAATTATAATATGTTGTGTCTATAACAGTTACTCAATTTTGGGACTAGTTTACAATTTATTGTGTGAATTCCTTTTTCTGAGAGTAAAGTGATAATAAAATTAGTTAGACAAGTAAAAACGTGACTATCAACATTACATACAAAACAAAATAATACTGTCTTCTGTAAGTTTTATTTATTTATTTATTAGATATTTTTTGTACTATTATTTATAAAAAAAATTTATACTATCGGCGGTTTCGGGTTCGATTCCTGCATATGACAAACATTTGTATTGCCCATACAGATGTTTGCCGTGGTCTGGGTTTTTGTGCAGTCCTTATGGGTCTCCCCATCGTGCCTCGGAGTGTACGTTAAACTGTCGGTCCGGGTTGTTATCATGTAACCTGATAGCGATCGTTACTCATAGTAGGGAATATATCCGCCAACCCGAATTGGAGCAGCGTGGTGGATTAAGCTCTGATCTTTTTCCTACAACAAGCTTCGGTCAACGGTGATGGTAAGCGTAAGCCCTACGCCTGTAATCTACCCTTTACTCTCCCCTGGAGCTTTAACATTACAGAAATAAAACACTGCTTTACTGTTGTTTAACTGTGATTTTCTTGAAAGGTTGAAATACTTTATCTTCGGATCACTCCAATTTATTGTTCCAAAGTCTGAGTTATCACCAATAAAATAAAAGCTATGTAACTCTATCAAAGCGTAATTCTAGATTTTTATTTACGAAATTAGCTCATAAATGTGCGGACAGCTGGTGTTGAGTGATCGCTGCCGTCCGTAAATACTTGCAGACGAGCTATAAACGCATAACTGGCTAAAGGGATTAACGAGAACTTAGGATAGGTAAAAGGGACAGGGTTAAAATGATTTCAAACGGAATATTTACCAAGTTTTTTATTTTTATTTTGCGTAGCTCGATATTTTCATTTTTTTATATTTTTTTTATGTAACTAGGTCGGCAAACAAGAGTATAGCTTACCTGATGGTAAGACCGCAGCCTATAGACGCCTGCAACACCAGAAGCATCGCAAGCGTGTTGCCGACCCTATCCCCAATCCCCCCAGGAGCTCTGGTCACCTTACTTACCAACAGGAACACAATACTGCTTGAAAACAGTATTATTTAGCTGTGGTCTTCTGTAAGGTCGAGGTACTACCCCAGTCGGGCTTCATATTATCTACATAATTATAATGTCTTGTTGAGAAGGTCTTGTTCTCGTGAACAAGGCATTCGTGGATAATGTCGAAATATCGAGCTCCGCAAAATAAAAATAGAAAACCTGGTAAATATCACATTTTAAATAATTATAGTGATGAAAATAACCACATTAATTTAAAATCTTATAGGGACAGACAGGGTTGTCACACACTGTATTATTTTTGTGCTGTGTGGTTACTGCTGTAAAGAATATAGCCACCCCCTCTCTTCCCGTGGGTGTCGTAAGAGGCGACTAAGGGATAACACAGTTCCACTACCACCTTGGAACTTAAAAAGCCGACCGATGGCAGGATAGCCATCCAACTGCTGGCTTTGAAATACACAGGCCGAAGACGGGCAGCAGCGTCTTCGGTGCGACAAAGCCAGCCCTGCGGTCACCAACCCGCCTGCCCAGCGTGGTGAGGGTGACTATGGGCAAAACACATGAGTTCACTCCATTTTGGGCGCGAACTTGTGGAGGTCTATGTCCAGCAGTGGACTGCGACAGGCTGCTGTGTGATGTGTGAGGTGAATGGATCTTTATTTTATTTTATTTTATCTATAACAGAATATATTTATGGATGGATTTATTATTAATTCACGCAAAAACTTTAAAATTGATAGTTATGAAACTCGGTATGTAGGTAGATATCTGGAATTTAATAATAAAAATTATTTTTTATCTCAACATTTCTAGAGATTACGCTAGTAAAACTACGACACTTTGTAAATGTTTGGTTAGATAGCCACACAAACGGTCATCTATTTTTATGGTAGACAAATGCCTGTATTTTAGGTAACAGCCATCCATGATGTATGTTCCAAATAAACTCCGAAATTACTGATCCAATATTTATCAAATTTTGTAAGCATCAACAGGGACAAAGGGTAGTTTTTATCTCGACTGGACCCGGTAGGTGTCGCTATCGGTATGTAAGCAATCAAATTTGGTAGCTGTTTTCCGGGCAGGACAACGTCTGCCGGGTCCGCTAGTATATAAATAAACATAAAACAATGATAACAAATCTGATCGAAGAAACTGAACTCTACACCAGAAAACAGCTTCTGTGAGACAATATTTAATTGTTATATCTAGATTTTTTTAACATTACAGGGTATATCAGCTATTGATCTGCTCAACACGAAAAGTGAAGTGAAAGTAACAGAAGGTGGTTTGGTGGAAGGTGGTCGGATTCACATTCACGAACATCAAGCTTAAAAGCGAGAGAGGATCCAAACTGAATTATCACATTAAAATCTTCGTTTGATTTCAAAATTGAAAGAGCTTGAATTACTACTACTATTAAAAACTTATACCACTTTTACTTGTATAAATAATTTGTGTTTGAATTCTAAAAATATATCACAGTTGAGATTCTTTTTGTGTATATTTTATAAATTTTATCTTTTATCTGTTAAAGGAACTCTTGTTAGATTTATGCTTAATAAGAATTGGTGTAAATAGAATGTTGGAGATTTTTATATATTAATATTATTTCTTTTTTTTTTCTAATACACGCTTTCTTAAAAAACCCACTCCTGGGAATAGGCCTATAGGATAGGATATAACTAACAACAATACAATCGACATAAACAAATCTAATATTATACAAATACACTGCGAACTAGACCCTAACTATTATCGACTAATTCTAATTATTATTGTCACGACTAAAGCAGCAGCAAGGTATTTTCCCAACGATATTTGAAAAGCGATGAAAATTAAATGGAAATTCAAAGCGTTAGATATATCGTCGCATATTGGTCATAGGCAGCGATGCGTGTTGCAGTGTTTAGTCCAGGGAACGGATACAAAATATTAATAAAGACTTTTTTTACTTTAAAGATGGAAAACAAGCTAATGATAAGAGGCCTGCAACACCAGAAGCACCTGGTAGCGTGTTTGCCTCCTCAGATGTTACTTTACTCACCACAGGAATACATCACTACAGCTTGAGAGCAGTATTATTGAAGTGAAAACTTCTTTGGCGCACCGCACACACATTCTTTCGTACGTAGTAAGTTAGGTTGATCCGTCACGTTCTGAGGTGAAAGGCTCGATCGGGTGAACTCGGGACCGCCGATTATACCCGATCGACAAAGATACAGTGGTTTTTCATGCATACATACATATAAATCACGCTTCTTTCGCGTTGGGGTAGGCAGATACCACTTCTTTAAACTTGCTACGATTTTATTTTATTTTTACGTGGTTTTCAGTAGAGATGAAACGGATATCCGGCAACTATCCGGTATCCGGCCTATCCGGCCTTGTTTTCACTATCCGGCCGGATACCGGATAGTACTTCAGTATCCGGCCGGATACCGGATAGTAATTCATTTTTTTTTCAGCCTGTAATATCCCACTGTTGGGCATAGGCCTCTTCTTATGTAGGAGAAGGATCAGAGCTTAATCCACCACGCTGCGTCTTGCAACTTGCGTCATCTAAAAAGAACGCTGAAAGAAACTGGAGGGAGTAAGTTTGCGCATGGGTCGCATCGCGCACGAAAGTACAAGGCCTATTGTTTTATTTTTGAATTAGCCTTTCGCTCACGGCTTCGTATAATCGTTATTGGTAGGTAAAATAAAAAATATAGATAGAATTTCATTCAATAGAATGATAAACATGTTTGATTCAGTGTAGAATGTTTAATATAATGTCAAAAATTCAAGTAATGTTATGAAACTCCCGTGGGTGTCGTTCATACATTATTTTAAATTCTTAACTGCATTATTATCAGCCTCTCTCTTCATAAAACACTATACATTTTATATCATTTTTCTCACTTCCCTATGTAAAACTATTTCGTAATTTAAGACTTTTGTGCGCGAGAGATTTTGTATCGACGTCGAACTGTCCAACCGCAATAGCAATAGCACATCGGCAAGCATGCGGCGAGTGATACACACGCCCCTCCCCTACCTCATACCATCGGTTAGACCCATAAATCGTTTCTGCGCAACTTGAAGGCCAGCGTTCTTTTTACATGAAGCGAACTATACATGATAACAACCGGGACCGACGGCTTAACGTGCTCTCCGAGGCACGGTGGGGAGACCCACAAGGACTGTACAAACGCCCAGACCACGGCAAGCATTTGCATGGCCAATACAAATGTTTGTCATGTGTGGGGATCGAACCCGCAACCGCCAGCGCAACAAGCACAATCCAGTGCTGTAACCGTTGCGCCAACGCGGCGTCGTTCAGTATACGTCACATCACGACTTAGTGATATAAAAAAAAAAAAAAAAAAAAAAAAAAATACGTCACATATATTTTATGTAAAGATGAAATGGATATACGATACCTGTAACCTGGACAAAAAATATATATTTTTAAGTAATTATTTGCTTTATTTAGTTAGTCTTAGTATCACTTAAGAAATATAATTAGTTTTAGTTCTAAATTTTTAATCACACAATAGTAAATGAATGTAATAGAAAGAAAATGAATTAATTAGTAGGTACTCATACTGCACTAAGGGCAAATTATGGTAAATAAATACTAATTTCTCTGCATTGAGAGGTAGCAAGCGGTTTCGCTTCTCTTGATAAAAAGGCCAGCTTCAGAAAAAAGTTTTTCGCTGTACACACTGCTGCAAGGTGCTGAAAGATAGATTTTGGCAAACTTTGTTAAATTTCACCAAACAGCTAAGTCCTGCCGGATATCCGGCGGCCGGATATCCGGCTATCCGGCCACATGGTTTGCCGGATATCCGGCTATCCGGTATCCGGCCAAACTGCTATCCGTTGCATCACTGGTTTTCAGTTGTTTATACTTGTCGATGTCATTTGAAGTTGTTTTTTTTATGTTTTAAACACAATTATTATCTATTTACTTTTGTAAAAATGAGGATAAGAATTATAAGAATTTTAATTTATATTTTTTGTTACTTAAAACACATTTGAAATCTACCCTTCAACTATTGATGCGTGAAACTAAGTGACCGAAAAGTATTTAGGAATTATTTCTATTTTACTTTCAAGAATTTCTTGACGTTTTCGTCTTAAAAAAATGTATTTAGTATTTATTGATATAAAAGTTACAATTTTAACAATCGTCTCCCCGACTATGTTGACTTTTGTCCCGCGTTGAATATGCAGCGGCGTGGGCGTGTCCAAAACTCTTGTAAACCTTTGTTAAGCGCCGATATTGGATCCCTATCGGTCACTTTGACGTAAATATTTTGTTTATTCGCGCCGTTTGCTCAGTGGAAAGGCACCTTTACTCGGTCCTTAATTAGTTCCATTTAAGTTTCAGCTAACTTAAAGTCAACTGTGGTCGGAATATTTAAACATTTATTGCACTAAGTCATCTTAAGTTTATTACATAAAATTAAAATACATAAGTAGTGGTATATAAAGTCTAGTGTATAAAATTACATTAAAAATCATGCCTGGTTTTAGACTTTATTTTATTTGTCTTAGAGGTTTTTGGCTAGACGCCCTTCGTGGTCTTATCCACATTAATAATTATATATAATTTTTTTTATTCTACGTCTTCAGGCAACAGCAAGAACATATCTATCTATATTTGCTACTCTCTAACAATGAAATTATGTGATTGAATTAGAAAAACCGTTTCAAAATCAAAATCGAAAGCAATAATTTATTTATTTTTTATATTTTTTTTTATAAACGGATCACACTCAACGTCCCACACCAGGATTTGCTCCTGTGTCGGAGGTCCAGAAACACACACAATACACAATTACAAGCGCCCAGACCATCTCAAACGTCTGTATGGCCAATATAAATGTTTGCGATGTGCTCAGATCGAACCCGCAACCGACAGCGCAACAGTTTCAACCCATTGCAGTGGCCGTTGCGCTAACGTGCCGTCCTTTATAATTGAACTTTAAGAGCGCTTTTCAGTCGAAATACTATCTAGTTGTCTATAATTAATATCAACTACAACTGATCTGATTGTACATTCTGCAGTCAAGAATAGGCAAGAAACTCGCTAGTAACTCTTTAAAAAAAATATCAATCAATATAAATTGAGTCACGTCTGTACGAAATACAGCGTTGATAAAACCGCACATCTTTATTATTACTTAATATAACCTTGAACCGAATTATATATTAAAGCATATCTACACCTAATAAAGTTATTACTTGTAGTAAATAATGTAAAAGAAAATTCCCTCTTTCAAAAAATAGAACCTCCTAAAATTAGTATAACGACCAAATAATAGAAACGATAATTCCGGTATACAACTGATGAGGATGTATTAAGAAAATGTTGTATAAACTTCACGAAAATACCTACAAAAGTGTTTATCACATTGAAACTTTATTACCAAGATTTATAAACAAAGCACTGCCAAAACACGCAATGTATACTTTACATGAAACATCTATCATTATGTTGAAACTTTCATCAACCGTTTAGTCCAGTGTTGACAGGTCAATCGTTCTCTCTTTATCGCCCCTTATGCGTTAGAGTAGGATAGATAGTCGTTGAAACGTTAATTCATTGGGTGGTACGCGACATCTTCAGAGGACATTAATCGCCTCTTAGCGACTAATTCGTCGCTTAATCACAACTACTTGTGTACGAGAAAGTTATTTTCCTTCTAAGTGTGTTTTTATTATAAATGTTAATGTTTAACGTTGACTTAATTTACGGAAAAATGAACACAAGAAGTTTTTATGTTGATTATGTATTCATAAGGTTGACAGTCTTTTAAAAAAAAGTGTGTGTGTGTGTACTTATGTACACACGTAAGAAGTTATACTTCAAGCTAGAGTATTAAAATACTTCCAAAAAACCTACCACTTAATAATTAGACAATAAGTCCACAACGCCATCTCTTAGAAATGATAAAGACTACTTTCTTGTCTGCAAAACTAGCGGCATCTATTCATGCATGCTTGAACTACTTCGTATCCACACGCGCATTGTAAAAATTTACTCTCATCATTTTTCTCTAACGCGCCAAAAGAAGTATAACTTCAAAAATTAGCCGTAATTTATGTTGGTGTTAAGTTAACTCAGGCATTGGTGTAATGGTGCACTCACATACCTGCCATTATAGGTACCTACCGCTCTGGTGTAATGGTGCGTGTGCCGTGTCGGCGGCGCCTAAACGGTTGCGGGTTCAACTTCCGCTCGGAGTAAATGTTTGTGTTCATACAAATATTATATTATTTCCTGTAGTCTTTGTGGTCTCCCCACCGTGCGTCGGAGAGCATGTTAAGCTGTCGCTCACGGTTGTTATTATGTAGGTACACGATCCCGCAATGGAGCAGCGTAGTGGATTAAGCTCTGATAATTCTCCTACACGGAGAAAGGGCCTATGCCCAGCTGTGGGATATTACAGGCTGAAGTATAGGTATTGATACTGATTTAGGAAATGAGTGCCTTCCACACTATACTACTACTTAAATTTATTTTGGTGTAACTTAATAATCAAATTTAATATTTTAGTTGGTATTAAGTGTACTTGATACCGTTTGACCGATTCATACTAATTTAAAGAAAAAGTTGCTTCAAAATCTCAATCTATTTCTCTTTGATGTGTAAATTTGTTCTTAATTACTTAATAATTAAAATCAGGAAGTCATAGTACAATCGTCTGACACGTCTTTTAATTTCCCTTATTAATATATTTTATTTAGGATTTTGTAAACAAATTTTATTTTTTTGGAGTTTACTCCTTATAAATCGATTTTCATATAAAGGCCCCGGTATGAAAAAAAATATAAGGAATAAAATCTACTGAACGAATGACCTCGTTACGTTTCTCGTACCCAACCCAATAGGGTTACGAGAGATGGCGTTATTTGATTCGTTATTCCATTGATATGGTATTAATTTTTTTCTTAAGCTAGTAAGCCTTTTTTGTGCCTATTTAGACAGTCGATCTGAAGGAGAACTCCAGTCGTGCGTCGGAGCTAACACACACACTTTTTTTGAACATGTACTGTAATTAACTGAACGTTATAATTTTTTGATTTGAATGTCGCAGAATCAGAAAATACAGTTCTTTTTCAGACTTTAATAATGATTATACAAAAACCAAAAACTTTAAGGTAATTCTAACCATACATAAACATCTATTAGAATTTCAAGATAAGCGTAGTCGAATACAAAATCTTTAGAACATTAATGTAGATAAAACACTATCCCAGTTCAGTGAATACTAACAATGTGTCGGAGCCTATAGCAGCTCAGGGAGCAGACATTCCGGGGACGCCGCAAGGACTTCGAATTTAAGATTAACGATTCCCAAAGCGAATGGGAACTTGCTTAAAATATTCTTATATTCCGTGACCTGACTCCGGATACGTATCTTTAAATTTTTAAAACTGAATTTCCTTTGCATGTTATTATAATGTTGTCTTCTAGTGCAACTAGGTTTAGACTGGTCGTTTGGTGGAATGTCTTGAGATAAAACATATAATTTGGTTTTAATTCGTTCTCATTACTTTAAAATTTGTAAACTTTAAACAAAGAAAAGCATTAGTTTAATCTTTCTTTTTTTCAACTATCTCAGGGATTTAACTGCTGTTTCCTTAAATTTTGAAAGTAATTGATTCTTTGAGAGTAATAATTTTTTGATTTCGACAATTGTCTTTCACATAATTTTGTATACGCTTCAGCCTGTAATATCCTACTGCTGGGCGTAGGCCTTTTTCTGCGTGTAGAAGAAGGATTGGAGCTTGATCCACCACGCTACTCCACTGCAAATTGGCGAATTTATTCCCTACTATGAGTAACGATCGCTATCAGGTGTGTACGACTATGAAAACAACCAAGACCGACAGCTTAACGTACTCGCCAAAGCACGGTGGGGAGACCCGCTAGGATAAACAACCGAACTGGAAATAAATATTAGTAATTTAGTATAAACACAATCTACTCCGAGCGGGAATCGAACCCGCGACCGTCACATATTTACACTACAGTACTGTAGTACGTCTTGTATACCTCTTGCGGTCGAAGTAGTTTTGTATACCTCTATCATTAATTTATTGCTTCTGTTACCTACGATCATTTTTGCCATGTAATCATTAAAAATACTGAAATCTAATTTGAGTTGAAGGATGTTATTAGAACTGCGTAATTAACGTTCGTAATAACGTATTTCATACTAAATAAAATACTAGACAGAAGCACATTCGTTACACAGTAATTATAATTATGTATGTAAAATATTATCACAAAATAGAAGTTACATTTATCAAACATCAATTATTCCATTACTACAAAAGCACATTTTCAAATAATATAGCAAATGACACGGTTCTTATAGAAATGCGCTTCTAATTAGAGACGAATGAAAATCCCATATTTTCTCAAGCAAATTTGTAAAAAGAGCACTATTCTAAAAAAAAAATGTCATTTCATGGTCGAGACAAAGAGTAGCGCTCGCTACACATTTGCGCCTCCCTCTCCACTCAATTGTCCTTACATTTTACATTTCTGCATCATATTCCGTCGTCGCAATGAAAAGTAAAAACATTGCAGATACGCAATCCACCATTCGAAACTAAACCTTGCAAGTAATGTTATAGAGCTGAAAATTGATCGGAGCGATGATTTAGCAAATTCTGATGCAGGGAAAGATGAGAGTGGCTGAATTGAGGTAGAAGCTAAAGTGCGGAATAAAAGTGACGAGCGAAACTGGAAAGAAATAAACTAGAAGTGAACACTGAATCGTGCCGCTATCGGAGATATCGGTTACGCCATTTTTAAAGAGTTAACAAGTTTTATCAAAGAAGTTTTTATTTTTATTAGAATTCACTTTTTCGGGATTTACACCATGTACCTGTTTATATTTGAGGCTCCGATATTTCGGTGCAGTTGCATGCGCCATGGTCACGGATGAACTAAGTCTTATTTTTGTTCCTCAAATATAAACAGGTACATGGTGTAAATCCCGAAAAAGTGAATTCAAATAACGTTAATAACCATGAAAATTTAAAACAATATGAAGTTTTTAATATAATGTAAACGTTGTTTCAAAATTTTGAAGAACACTAATTCGTAGTGTAGGTATTATTTCAATTATATAATTATGTATTTAGTGACCGTATCTTGTGAATTAGCTCGCGCGTAATATTCATCGAAGTCGACAATGTCGTAAAATGTTCTTTCTCAATGAGAATATGATTGAGACAGAACATTATAAATTAGAAGATAAAGTCAAATAACTATAAATTTCAATCAACATAAAACAATAAACACTGCGTTTTATCCAATCTTTCTATATTTATCAAGAGAGATCAGTAACGTCTGTTTATTAGTATTACTACGAAAAACCTATTCAACAAATTTTAACAGTTTTTATTAACTATATAATTATGTAGACTTGAAACTACTTTTTACTATATATATTCATTTTGATGTTCATATTTATTTAAACTTTATAGTGTTTATAGCATACAGCGTAGTTTCATACGCCTAACTTAAGCAAATTCAAAGAAAAACAATTTTCCTCTTCTAAAACAGTACGAACAACAACTTTTACTTCTCTAATAGATATTAAATGACAAATGTCTTCTTACATTCCATATAAACTTAGTTTCCCAGAAATAATATAAAAATCCACATTTAAAATTAAACCCAGCGTCAAAAATATAACCGAAGATTAATTTTTAATCCTCAAAAACGTAGTCGGTCGCAAAACGGAACACGGTATCGCTTCGTTCAAGTCACCAGTGTGACCGTTTTCAAAAACCGCTAATCTACTGATGTTGACTAGATGTAACTTACTTTTCTACTGAAATCTACTAACGTTTTGGAAAAAACTACTGAAATTCTACTGACGTAGTTTGTGATTTAAATTCACTTAAATTGATAATTTTTTATGAGACATAAATGATACACAAGTTAATATAATTAGGTTTAATTAATGAATTATTAGATGTACACACGTTATAACACATGACAATGACAATATACACATGACAATGATGACTAATTAATTTAGTACAAATTAATTAGTCATCATTGTCATGTTTCGGTTTTGCTCTAGAGTTTTAAATTTAATTTTATACAAACTAAAATTTTTACACCATATGTATCTATAACCAAAAGGTAAAGGTGATCGTCAGCAAGTGTCGAGACCGTTGTTGGAAAATTTTCTTATCTTTTGTTTAGATCCACACAGATGTGTCGATGAAGAAATGTTTGTAAAAGAAAGAAATCTTTGTTTCTTCGGCGGTAGAATTATAGCTACATACTAATTAATATCCAAAATACTATTCTTATTTGCTAATTGAAAATCAAAATCACGCTTCCGTAGTTATAATTATTATTCTATTCGCAAAACGGTCGGTTCGGGTCGCATACTTAGCGATGAGCGACTTCGTTCTCCACCTCGCCCCACGCCATAGTAATGCGCACTCGATTAATAAAATCGTCGTAACTATTAAAATATTAATTATAGTCTAAATGATATAGTGTAAAAGACGAAATTTAATAAAAGTATTTATTTTGATATAAAAATCAATTTGTTACTACCAAATGTGCATTAGAAAAATGTATTATCAATTTTTATTGTATTTATGGTTCACTGTTTTGGCGATAATGGCTTACTCACAAAAGATAATTTTTTGATTGAGGATTTTTTGTAGGATTCATTAAGATAAACATTTCTCTCATACATTATATACATGTAAACTCCACAGTTTTTGCAGAGTACGCCAGAATAGCTAGTAGTTTTTGCGTGAAAGAGGAACAAACATCTATGCATACAAACTTTTGCGTTTATAATATTAGTAGGATACACATACCTTCGATCAGCCACTGTAATGCTTCATTTTGTTTTCATGTTTAGTACTTGCACTATGCTCTTTAATTGACGCCAATCTGCTTAAAATTTTAATACCGCAAGCTTTGCAATAAGCATGATTGTTGCTGTTTTTATCTTTACACAACTACGACGAAAATAACGGATTCTGTTCCCACTCAGCCCGATAATTTTGCTCAAATTTACGCTTCATGCTGGCAATAACTTTCAAGGTTATTTTTTTATTACAATGAAAGAATAATAAGATGGGGTAAATTCCCTTTTCGACGTGATTCGCAGTGGTGCCAACCGAGTTAAACGAATCAGTCGAATCACTGACAGTTGTCAGAGGTAATTTGTTCACATTTTCGATGTTGCTGTGTTATGTGAAAAATATTTGCTAAAGTTTAAAATATATCCAGGATATTCTACTGAAATCCGCTACTTTTTCAAAAAATACTGAAAATCTACTGCACTACCAATTTTACAACGAAAATCTACTGTTTCAGTAGTCAATCTACTGCAAACGGTCACACTGCAAGTCACGTATCGTTTTTACAACCGCCTCAGCTGCTAGCGCGGCCAATTGGGGAAAAAAGCGGTTATATTTCATCTATTTACCACCGTCCTTGTTCATAATGAAATTATATTTTTAAATTGTAACACAGTCTCATCGTGATTTGTATTGATTTTATTACAACCTTTTTTCAGAAAAAATAAAATTTGATTGTGGAATATTCTAATATTTCTGTTGTAATTTTTTGAATAGGATTGTTTTTTTTTTTAGGAAAATCCCAACCTTCAGCTCTTTTTGACGTGACAACGTCTACTAAATCAATAAACGCCGGCTGTATGCACGAGAAATGATAACTCATTGTCCCGTTGCATTCATTGTCCCGTTACGCTTGCGCCGCGTCTATCTCTCTTCCACTCCATTGGCCTATGCGTCCAAGGGGATGTTTTGTTATGACGTTGTTACGTTAAACTATCGTCCGTAACCAACTTTACAGACAACCAATTTTTTCTACTGCAGTTAAATATGTATATGTAATTATGTATAGTGTCATTTTGGAGAAAGATATTTAGTAAACTAAAGGAATAGAAATTTTATCAAAAATGATTAACGATATCCAAGCGCTTATGTTCCATTTAAATAACAAACTATAGTAACGTTTCATATCTGTATTATTAAAAATTTAATTATACATTAGTGATTGATCTTTATAAGTCGTTAAGCAATTAATAAGTGCTGTATTTACAGATATTTCAAATACTCACTACCCAACCAAGAGACCCAAACAAGAGAGGGAGAATAAGCAATAGCATCGTTAACTATTACACAGGCTTCTATTGCGCTTTCCGTGACCCGTTACCACATGTGCTTTGTGTACAATCGTATAGTATACACATACCAATCATTGTACTTCATACGTTGCCGAATAATTTCAAGTTGTCCTTACATCCGCTGGTCTAAAAACTTAAGTCTAAAACTTAAGTAGAAATACAGTAACATTAAGTCCGTCTTCTGTAAATACTTTAAGTGTAAAGTAAATGGTTTTAAACAAATGAATGAAACAAACTATGTTAGGTTTAAAGAATTTATTTCTCATAAAAACATAATGTTCACTTACAATGAGATACAATCAATATAGGTACTACAGGTGTAACAATTTTTACCTCTGGAGCGCAGAGCGCTTAATCGAAATATTTATAAATTCATTGTAGGTATAAACGTGTTCTTTTAATTTTGATTTAAAAATATTCATGCTGTCTGAACCTTTAATATGATTTGGTAAATTATTATATAGCTGCACTACCTTAAACAATATTGTTTTCTTACCACAATTTGTACGTACACCAGTCAGTATTAATTTATCTTTGTTTCTTAAATTGTGTTTAGGAATTTTTTATCAATTTTGATGTTCTACCAAAGGAATAAAAAAAAGCAATGACTTGACCTGTACCCTTAGAATAATTACGTTTTTTCAAAGAATATTTAAATAGACGGAAATATCAATAAATTGTTAATGAGTGGCAATATCAAGTAGTTAAATTATGAAATATGTTTTTTTTTGTACCCGTGGGAATAATTCCGAGCTAGAAAATATATTTTTTTTTCACAAAAACTCAACGATAAAAGTCTATTCTCTCTCCAATCGTCACTTTTAAATATTTTATGGTTAATATGAAACTTCTAGCAACACAGGATGTAGACTCTGCTGATAACAGAGTCAGGTACAAATCGGTTAATCTTTTCACTCACTCACTTCAGCCTAGACTAGACTAGATGTAGAACATTTTAAACATCACCAGAATGCTTTTACACCCTTTTTGAACACTGTTTACATCTAGCAGCTACATCTACCATTAGCCTGGCCAGACCTTACCTTATGTAATACCATCGACTTTAATGTAACAACCTTTGTAGTTTCTATAGTACGTTGTTCTAAAAACGTTGCCGTTTCATCAAACCGTTGCACGTTTCATCCGTAAAAATTTTAACCTCATGCGCCTAAAGAAGTTTCACTTAAAAAAAATGATTTTCAGATCTTAGGGAAATTTAAGGAATTAAAGTTATTTGCAGTTTGCATTTTAAATGACTTTATTGCCAATATTTATTATAACACTATCCTTAATAAAGTATAAATATAGTTTTAAACTTAAAACGCGTTAAATGACAAAAATAGAATAATTACTGAAGTTGTTTACGTTATTTAAAGAGTTGTGCTAAAAGTTTGTTTGATCAAGACTCGTGCACGTCGCTTTTTGCGTGGCGCTTAAGACGTTTTTACTGTTTGTACAGAGCATTAAATATTGTGCTTCATCGCAGCTGGTTTGCTTTCCTTACTACTTAACTACACGTAGAACATTTTAAACATCACCAAAATGCTTTTACATCCTCTTCGAACACTGTTTACGTCTACCAGCTTATTCTAATTTACGTATTATAAGAAATAAACAAACCGCCGAATATGAAGGTTCACCACAATGAAGGTATTAAACAATGCTATGAATGATCTTATACTAATACTAGCTTCTGCGCGCGACTTCGTCGGCGTGGACTCCGCTCCTATTGGTCTTAGCGTGATGATATATAGCCTATAGCCTTCCTCGATAAATGGGCTATCTAACACTGAAAGAATTTTTTAAATCGGTCCAGTAGATCCTGAGTTTAGCGCGTTCAAACAAACAAACAAACAATCAAACAAACAAACTCTTCAGCTTTATTATATTAGTATAGATTGAATAGTAAGATTCAGAAGTAATACAACTACCCTGGTATGCTGATAAGTATCTTTTTGTACTATTTGATACACAGTTACACCAATTTAATTTTTAATTATGATAACGTGCACAATATTTGTCACAGATACAAAACTGTCCTAATGAACAATTTAGTATTATAATATCATGAAAACGAAACTATAGAATGAAATGTGTTTGTTTTCCTAATTATACACAAAGATGATGATTAAACTTATATTTCACTAGCTGACCCGGCGAACTTCGTACCGCCTAACAGTCGATTCAAATTTTTTTAATACTTATCCTTCCCGGAACCCGTCCTCTAACACTTAAACTTTATGGTATGGTACTAAAGTTCAAATTGACTTAAGTATTATTACGAATCTTTTGTATGGGAATATACATAGAAAAGTGTTGTCTTTAGACTTTTTCAGGGAATTTTTAAAAATTTTCTGTCCGTAACAACCATCCTCGTACTTCAAGGAATATTATAAAAAAATAATTAGCGAAATCGGTTCAGCTGCTCTCGAGATTTGCGCTTAGCAACACATTTAGCGATTCATTTATATATATACATATAAAGAGATAATCACATGTCTACGGTTTGATACTAATAGTTTAAATAAATAAATACATTTTCAATATTTGCATCGTTACTAGGCTGGCAAACAAGAGCACGGCTCACCTAACCTAATGGTAAGCGATTACCGTAGCTGCCGACGTCTGCAACACCAGAAGCATTGCAAGCGCTTTACCGACCCTACCCTCAAATCCCCCCAGGAGCTCTGGTCACCTTACTCACCAGCAGGAACACAACACTGCTTGAAAACAGTATTATTTAGCTGTGATCTTCTGTAAGGTCAAAGTACTACCCCAGTCGGGCTGCTCCATATTTTGAGCTGGAAATTTCCTGCTGTATATCCTATACCTAAATTGAATTGTCTTGATTACATATCAGACTAATAATATCAAAATTACATAACATAAGTTTGATGATTGTAAAATCGACTAAAATATAAATATAACGCACGGTTTCATTACTTTGGAAACGTTTAATTTTATCTTTTTACTTGAATTTTTACGTCAAAAAAAGGCAAAATATTTTTTCTCATATAAAAAAATTAAATCATCGTCAACAATACATCTGTATAAATATAAATCAAAACATTTAAACTGAAACGATAGTAAACTTAACGGAATCCATTTTAAGCCATTTCGGATTTAACAGAGTATTTAGATTGAATGCATTTTTAAATTTCCGTTAAACAATGTCGATGCGTGCGTGAATACGAAATGAGCGTGCTCATTGGACCGTGCCTGCATCAACAGTGTTCCCGCGCGCCTCCGTTCACTCGAATAACTACTTCAGCGTTATCGCTTTACTATATAAAGACTTTGATTTTAGTTCATTCATTTGATATTTTTATATAATTATACCACAATGTAGAATCTAAATTATTATTTAGTTATGCTGTTACAATATTTTGTCGTATGTCTAAAGGTTTGTCTGGAAGATATCGCTCTTTTAGCGACAAGATTGCTTTTGTCTTCTAGTAATTTTGTTTTTCTATTGTAAAATAAAAATTGTGTGGTTTTATGAAACTACGATGCAAGTAAAAATTTAGTGTATAAGAACATTTACATTAATACACAGATCCAAACACACAAATACCGCGGAACACTTACCACATGCGACATGTGATAGATGAACGAAATTTTGAGGTGATAGAATAAAAGTTTCAGTTTAAAAATATTACGTATTCAAATAATACAATCTTTGCTAATTTTCCTATAGATAGTTTCCGACATGTTTTATTGTGATGAATTATATTTTTCATAAAAATCAAAATCAAAATCAAAAATCAAAAAATCATAATAATGTTTTTTCATGTGTACAACACGTGGTTATATTATGTAACTCAATGTGCATATGTCTAAGATATGAGAGGAGAATAAAAGCCTTAACATGTATAAAATTCACAGCAGCCATGGGTCGATTACCATTAAAATATATTATATGCCTATGTTTCTCCACATCGTAGAGCACGTTAAGTTTTCAGTACCGCTTGTTATATTAGACTCCTGAAAGCTATCGAGATGAAATAACCTGATATCCTTCTCATGCGTAGAAGAAGAGGTAAGAGGTGAGGTGCGCAGTAATAGGATGTTAGAGGATGAATTAATCAATTATCAGTCAATGAACGAGAGACCAAAGTCTACGAAACTGTACTTCATATTTTCAGATTGCCTATTCTAAGATTGGGTTATCTTACTTTTAAATTTTTAACAATATAGCTTTATTTCATATAGATTCATCCTATGGCAGTCCACTGCTGGACATAGGTCTCCACCAGCTCGCGCCAAAAATGGCGCGAAATCATGTGTGTTGCCCATAGTCACCACGCTGAAAAAGCGAAGATGCTGCACCCGTCTTCAGCCTGTGTATTTGAAAGCCAGCAGTTGGATGTTTATCCCGCCATCGGTTGGCTTTATAAGTTTCAAGGAGGTAGTGGAACTGTGTTATCCCTTAGTCGTCTCTTACGACATCGACACCCATGGGGAGAGAGGGGGTGGCTATATTCTTTACTACCGTAGCCACACAGCTTTCATATAGATTAATCAATAAAAAATAAAACAATAGTAATACATTGTAACGCACAATGTTATGGACACCATTTTAAATACAATCAAGCGAATATATTCCACACTACAAAGTTTCTCTCACGTAAATTGTAAAATACGGAATGTTATTTCAACCCGAAGGTGGATTATTGTGGTAACGAGAAATTTCCAACAGACAGCGAACAGATGCTCGTAGAGATCTGGATGCACTTAGTAGGGAACATACCTAGAGTTCGTGAAAAATGTGAAAGCGTTTAAACGCAATTATAGTCCTTAATTTAAGTGTCGTAAAAACTAAAATGTTTTGAAGGAGATTTGTTTGCAACTTAAAACTTGCGGCTTGTTTATTTACAATGAGAAGAAAAGTAATAAATAATATTGTTTTAGACGTGTATGAGTGTATTTAATTATTTATTTTGTCATACACTAGACTGGTCTAGTTTTTTATATTAACGTTTTAGAAACGTAGGCTTAAAGCCTTTGCCTTCTAGTTTTACTGGACTTTTCCTACAAAGAATGCCAATCTATCACGCTTAGTTATTAAATAAAGTATATACTAATGGTATTTACTAAATAAGCAAGCTTAAAGAATATAAGATGGTAATGTAGAATGAAAAGTATTTAAGATAACACTTTTTTGTAACAGCAAAGCTGCATGAAAAATTCTTCAATCTGATATATCTAAACCATCGCGGTGCGGAGAGCAGGAAGAATATCTAGTACACATAGCACCCTATGTTAGTGATTTTATATAGTACTCTGGGTTTTCACTCATCTTAATTTGAGGTAAAAACGTATGTACTAAAATATGATATAGTCATAAACTTCTTTGGTAAAAGGACTATCCAATAAAACGATTTTTTTTCAATTCGAACCAGTAGTTACAAAAATACAAAATTTAGAAAGTGACTTCAGCATAAATGCAAAGGTTTAGTTAAGCGACAAGTGCAGTAGAGATTCACTTGAATCGCTCATCAAAATGTATTCAATTCTCGGTCGCACCGGGTAACGCTCACTTACCTTTTTTGTACGTAAAATACGTAAAACTAATAATTTTCTCATTAAAACGCATTTTGGAACACCGCCAGGTCACGGAATATCAAAAGGTAAATCCTTAAGAGATCAAGGTATTGCTTTTTCGTAAATACGTAATGTTGAATGTTTTTTGAATAGGATTATTGATCATACGCAATTATCTTAAGCAGTGGTTTTCAACCTGTTATTACTAACACGGAGTAAAACTTCTATTTCATTAGAGACCACCAATCTTTTGGGGTTAATTTTTAGAGCAGTTATTTGTTTAATGTAACTATAAAAGTTATTTATTTAATGTAAAACTACTAACTATAAAGGCGTTTTGGGAACCGACTATGTTTGACTTTGGTAATGAAGTGAACTTCATTCTGTGACCCACACTACGGACCACTTCCACCACCACGGTAAAATAATTTTCATAATTTTGCTAACTATTTACTAGCTCATTTCATAAAATACACCACATTTGTCATATTCTCACTTGGCTCCGCAAAATTCAAAATACTGAACTATTAAACTTTGGACGTTTGAATTTATTTCCCGATGTTCATTTTATTATGTGTTGTGTTAAAAATAGCAAACTTTTTGGCTGTTCATATTTTAAATCGCAATGTTTCCAATATTCAATTTTATTTGAACAATTTTGGTATTAATTGGGAGTCACCATTTTTTTTTAATAAACTGTTTATAAAACACTGTATTTTTTTTCTCCATATTTTGAGCTCCATATTTTGAGCAGGAAATTTCCTGCTAAGCCCTACCTCAGTTTTTTTCATAAAATTGAAAATGTACTAGCAGTATCTATATTATCTATAGTACCGCTATAAGTCAAAGTTTCTAAACTTAGACGCACTAATCCGAGAACTGCACATTCAGTCAGTAATAGATATTTGAGCACATTGAGTCTCTTAAGGCTAGACTATTAAATATCTAGCTTTAGCTTATACGAGTTTTTCACAATTCTTTATCTGTGAATCAATATTACCTCCATAGTATTTTTCTTTTGTTGGTGTAAAAAAGAAAATTGGTTGCCTGTAAGGTTGGTTTACGGGCGATAGTTTAACGTGATAACGTCATAACAAAACATCTCCTAGGACGCATAGGCCAATCGAATGGAAGAAAATAGAGCGTAACGGGACAATGAGTATAACGCTAAAATGAGTCGTCCTTTTTCGTGCATGCCACTGGCGTTCATCGATTTTTTTTTTTTAGTAGACGTTGTCACGTCAAAAGTATTGAGACACTAACGCTGTTTAAAGGTTTTGTCTAAAAATTGAGTTGTTTAAAAGTCATCAGCTCAGTTCAAGTCACGTTCTTAAGCAGCTGCATTCGGCGATTGGATGAAAACGTTATAATATATCTCTCCCTCGTCCTCATTCATAAGGGAATCGATGTATTTTAAATTCTAATTCGACTCGGAACTCTTTTACAACATCGAGCGCTTCATCTGAATACCAAGTACTAAGTCTCTTACTATTTAACTTGTCTCTATGAGCATACACAAATATCTTATGTATAAAATTGATAAGCCCGTTGGCGTAGTAGGCAGTAACGTATTCGTGCTTCGAGTTTGGGTGTACCTAATATTTATGTTTGTATGAATAATTATGTAAATCTTATCTGCTTTTATCTAATGTATAAGAAACAAAATCTACCTTTAATGACAAAACATAAATTCTGAGAATAGGTGTAAAAGTAAAATGCCTAGGTTGTAAAACGTATTCGCACGCATTCAGCCTGTAACATCCCACTGCTGGGCGTAGGCCTCTTTCTGCATGTAGGAGAATATTGGATAATCACTGCGGGTTGGCGGATATTTTTCCTACAATGAGTAACGATCGCTATCAGGTATTTATGTTAACAACCGGGAACGACGGCTTAACGTGCTCTGCGAGGTACGTTGCGGAGGACAAGGACAGACATCCAAACTGGAGAGAAATATTTGTACAATTAATATAAATAATTATCTATACCGAGTGGGAATCGAGCCCGAAAACCATCGGTGTTTTAGCCGACCACTCGTTCCACTACACCAAAGCGGTTGTTAAAACACTTACCAAATTTAAATTAATAACTCCATAAACTATACCGAACTTCAGTTAAAATTTCTTTAACTAAAATACTATAACTTTAAACAAAACAAACATTATTTTAAGCTATTCTTTAAATAACTGAATCTTAAGATTTATCGAGTATTCTCGCACAGTTGGAAAATGTGAGTTCCCTTATATTCCGAACAATCCTGGTTTTCTAATTTCCTAGCTAGCTTTAAATCTCTGCTGAATAAGAAGCCGTACTTCTCAATATATTCGTACGGGTACAATATAGTCGTCGGTTTCTTAAGAATTGAATTATATATATGATTCTATTGTCATCGCTTTTTTTAAATTTCCTTGATAATTCTATCTTAAGGTTTACGGTGAATACATTGTTACTCAACAGCTTAAAATATTTTAAATTGTTTACATTTTAATGAATGTAATAACCGTTACTAAATTTAGAAATATTCACATAAGAATAGAAAAATATATATAAAATACTTCATAATAAAAATACCTTCTACCTACCTACTAATAATAATAGGCCATATTCGCTAGTGAGTAACAGATAATGACAAACAGCCCTCGAGTGACCATGGTAGCTGTAAAGTATCCGAAACGCCGGGTATCTGAAAAACTTAATAAACCGCAATAAAATTCGAGAAAGTTGTCTCATTATAATGATAAAAAAGAGTGTGTGTGTCAGTTCCGACGCACGACTGGAGTTTACTCCTTCAGATCGATTTTCTAAATATGCACAATAAAGGCTTACTAGTCAAAGAAAAATATTGATACCATATCAAATGGTAAATAAACGAATCATATAACACTATCTATCGGAACCCTATTGGGTTCCAATAGACGGCGTTAAAAAACGTAACGAAATCATTCGTTCAGTAGATTTTACTCCTCATATTTTTTTCATAGATAGACATCATTAGGCCCCCAGCCTTATATGAAAATCGATTCTTAGGGAGTAAACTCTAATAAATCTACTACAAAAATCGAAATTGAAATTTAATTTAAATTTTAAAGAGAACTTTTTTCGTTGATAGAAGGCCTCAAAGGTATATCAATGGTATGGGGTTATAAAACCACTCGACCGTAGGCATAGCTTTCAGTAAAACGAATCGCCTGCTCAGAGCAGTCTCAGCGAAGATGTGACATATTATTTTCAATTTACGCTCTTCAGCAGCGAACTATTTGTCTGGCGGACGTATTGACGGGCTCACTTTGTTAGGTTTTACGAGTTTAACTATACTATTATATAAAGCGGTGCACTAAATTTTTATAACGCTAAAATAAATAACAATGATATAGTTTAACGTGAAGTGATGGTGAATTTAATGCGGAAAATAAATCACCTGTTACTGGTACAAAGTTAGATGATACTCTATACAGCATACTGTTCAGAAATAGATAAGCATTAACAAATATGACTGTGTTCTGATGAACACTAGCAAATATATTTAAAATTTACACTATACATATAAAATACTATAGATCAAATTAAAGTTGATCTGTTATTTATAATCTATATCGATATAATAAAAATGAATGTTGCTAAGCGCATAACTCGAGAATGGCTCGACCGATTCGGCTAATTTTTTTTGTATGTTTCTTAAAAATCCCACGGAAGGTTTTATGTAGTTTTCATCTTTAAAAAAAACAATAGACAGAACGAAGTCTGTCCGGGCAGCTAGTCTATAATAAAAATAAATAAAATTGGAGTGTCTGTTTGTAATATTAAAATAACCGCTTTTTCTAAATGTATACAGATCTATACACGGTACATATACCAAAATAATTTTCTTACAAGTTTTGTCTGTCTGTATGTCTGTTTGTTCCGGTTAATCTCTGGAATAGCTGGACTGATTTTGATGGGACTTTTACTGGCAGATACAGCTATCTGCCCTCAGTTATTACATCAGCATGTAATAACTGAGGCTGTAACTGAGGCTACTTTTATTTTAGAATTTTTTTATATAACTGCGAACTTAACAATAGCTTTTTTGTTAAATTCCACGCGGACGAAGTCGCGGGCACAGCAGCTAGTAATAAATAAGTTACAAGTCGAAAATTTGTAGCTTGCATTATCAGAAAATTCATAAAAGCAGACGCCGCACTTCTCGTTTTCGCAACGACTAATATATATTTATTGATACAGTTCAATGCCCTCGACCTAACACTATCCCAGTTAGTTTAAAAATTTCAGACATCTGTTCCTTAACATTAACCATACCTTCTGAAGTGTAACCAGCGTCCTTTATTTAAAGTTTAATTTTGATTTTTTATTTTTATGATTTGTATTTTTATAGTGATACAATGTCTTATTAGAGCGCAAGTAAACCCATACCTAACGGGACTATTTCAATTCAAATCTAATGTTGAGATGTGCAAGCAAATGAATCAAGTCACCAAACAGGTGGATGTGTTTACGCAAAATATTGCTCTTTTATATCAAAAGGCCTTCAGTAAATAAAAATTTCTACAAGACATTTGACTTCTATTTTTATTGAGATATTTTTTTCGTTATCTTAAAACGAGATACAAGCAGATAGGATTACTCTATAGACACTTGCCCAAAATTTTTAACAGAAGATGAATGAGAACAGGCATTAAAATGAAAGTCCTAATAGACTCAATAATTGAAAAGAAACATAAAACACCTGTCCTCAAAAACCTAACAACTAGAGTTGATAATAATAAAGTGAAGTTTTTTAAGCCTGAGAATTCTTAAGCAGTTGGACGACGGAGTCAGTGTCCTTGTATTTAGGTCAAATCGATTTTAAGATTAGGACAATGTAAAGTTAATCGTATCACGTTTAGTGGATATGTTATATGCGTATCTTTAGTTAACGGTCACATTTCTTATCTGATTTAGCTATATTATACTTTTTATCTATATAATTAAAATAAGTTCAATTTAGACGACAAAACGTAAATTATTTAATAAAAAAGGCTTTTGAAAATTTGTTAATAAGTTCTGTTCTCAATTGTTATAAACATGTTGCTAAAATTAATTTCTATTTTCGTCTAGTTCTATGAAATAGATGGGCGTGAATGTAAATAATTTGTACAATGTGAGTAATTTTACTGTGACGTAATATAGTGTAGGCTGGATGAGGATTGCGGAAAACCGGGATGTCTGGCGCGAACTTGGGGATGCCTATGTCCAGCAGTGGACTGCAATAGGCTGAACTGATGATGACTGATGAATATAGTGGTGTACTCCCCCCTAACTTATCACCAGTGACTTTTTTGTACAAATATTATTCTCTAATCTAATCGATGTATATGTTCTTGAGGGTCTCCTCACCGTGCCTTGGAGGGCACATTAACCTGTCAGTCTCGATTGTTGTTATAGACCGAGAGGAAAGCATGCCTAACCAACCAACCTGCAAAAGAATAGCTTACCAAATTAAGCATTGGATTTCTCATATTTAGAGAAAAGCTACTCTACAGCATTCGGAAGTTTTGGTTTCAGTTGAGAAAATTTATTACTCTGTGTATTGAATCGTACGCAAATATTTCCGATGCCGATGCTATGCCTCGCTATGATTTTGCGCAGTCACGCCCCGGCATACATAGCAAAGAAACAACAATAAACAAATGCTTGCAATGCTCCGTGGTTTTTAAATTTCATTTGTCGTGTTTCGCTTCAGCCTGTAATATCCCATTGTTGGGCATAGGCCCCTTTACCCATGTAGGAGAAGGATCAGAGCTTAATCCAATCGGTTGGCGGATATATTCCCTATTATGAGTAACGATCGCTATCAAGTTTACATGATAACAACCAGGACCGACGGCTTAACGTGCTCTCCGAGGCACGGTGGGGAGACCCACAAGGACTGCACAAACACCCAGACCACGGCAAACATCTCTATGACTAATAAAAATGTTGTCGTGTGTGTTTGTCGTGTTTACTGTCTTGAAATTATTTAAAAAATAAAATTTATGTTTAAAACACTTTTCATTAAAGCTCTGCAATATCTTCATTCTAGCTAAAGTATTGTCATTCTGTATGTTTTTCTACTAGTCTGTAACTTTTGAAGTGGGTACCTATCTTATATAGTTATAATATGTTGTGTATAATATATAAAGTGTTATATATCAAGTGTGATTTTACGTATTTAAATTTTAATGTTAAATGTTAATTTATATCAAAATAGTTAAATAGATGTGTTATTCATTTCAAAGCCCAAACAAACATATAAATAAAAATCAGTGAATAAAATTCTACCTCATACTATAATAGGTACCCCACAATTTATAAAACTTTCTTAGTGATTTAAGTATTCAAAAACAACAGAACCAAATTACTTAACACCTCCATAACAAAAAATAAATAAATAAATAACAAAAAAATTTGCAGTCATAAATTGTCAGAATTAAAAATCGCATTAAACATCAATTTTTCTTCTTTTGGTATTTCTAAACGTTTTTTTTTTTGTGAAGTTGGCAACAAATCAACATCAAACGTAAAGCATGGGAAAGCTGTCAAGGCTCGTTGAAGTTAACATATCTTTTTTTTTTGTTTACCGTATATTGTGTTTTGGCAATTTTTTTACAAAATGAACACGTGGTTATAAAAAGTTATTCACGCGCGATAATTTGAGGAAAAAACCTACCAAGATATAATAACCTAATAACCGAATAAACTTTCTCGGTGAATGAACAATTCAACACAAAAGTATTTATTTTATTTTATTTTATTTTATTTTATTTATTAAGAAAACCAACAGCTTATTTAAATACAATTTTGACATATAGGATACAACAAATAATCTAGCCAATAATAGGTTTCCCTAAATTTAACAAATTGTTACATATTGTGGAGATATCGTGTACAAAAAAGAAAAGAAAAAGAAAACAACAGTCACAATCAGTAAGATACATTACGATACACAAAAAATGCTTATTTAAGAGAATTTCGATATTGAGACACAGTTAACCTACACTTAGCAACACAAATACAAAAATAACATAGTTAAAGAGGCATATTATATAACTACATATACACATACAAATACATATTTAATTATAGTTCATACATAGTTACGGTGACTCAGATAGTATTTTTATAATATTGGTTTTGAATTTTCTTTTAGACTCTGTGAAGATGTCGACGTTTTTAAATAATGTGTTATATGTTTGAGGGAGTCTCAGTAGCAGTGAGTTTTTTAAATAATTCGAATGATGTTGAGGAACTTCTAACATAGATGTATTACGGGTACGATATTTAGGTGTTCGAAATCCTATTTTAGACACTAGGTGTGGGCAATCAATCTCACTATTTATTATGTCGTAGAGCAGACCCATATCCAAAAGAATACGTCTCTGCTCCAACGAAAGCATTTTATGTTCTGCGCAACCATCTTCATAATTCTTACAAAATTTACGACTGCGAAAGTTTAAATGTTTAATGAATTTTTTCTGTATACGCTCTAGGCGGTTCTGATAAATGCGGTATTGAGGTGACCATATAGGGCTAGCATACTCTAAAATACTCCGTACATAAGCAAAATAGACACTTTTAATGGCTGATATATTTGTAAACGGCTTACACACGCGAAGAACAAACCCTAGGTTTTTATATGCTTTCATTACTGTGTTTTCTATATGGTCTGATAGTATCATTTTTTTATCAAAATAGACCCCCAAATCTCTCAAACTTTGTTTTCTGTTAATTTGTTCACCATTAAAATGATAGCTATGTAGAATAGGCTTTGGTCTCCGCGTGAATGAAATGCATTCACACTTTATATTTTTTAATTTAAGCCAGTAGTTCCAGAGATTAGCGCGTTCAAACCAACAAAAAATTCTTCAGCCTTATAATTTTAGTATAGAAAATAAATTTAATTCAAATTTTAAAAAATTAACTCTGACTAGTGCGAGATATTCTTCAGACTATTCAAGAAGGACACCATGAAAAATTATAAGAAATATCATTTATCTTAATGAGAATAAATTGAATATAATCAACATAATACACAGTTGCTACGAAAAGGCATTCAGAATGATCTCCATCTTGTGAGAGCGATCCTTGAAACGCGTTCGTCAATGCGCTCTCGAGTTATTGCTTGGAAACGAGCGACCTCCTGGCCTACGCCTTCCACCACGCCGATCAAAAAACTAATCACACATAAAACTAATTCACTATACATTGCGCTTTCCATACATATATTTTAAATCAAAATAATAGGCATGCAGTAATGTATACCTTTGTTAGAGAATCGTCGTGTCAAATCGAGCGCAACTTCCGTGGTACTTCAGTCAAGTTGGGCGGTGAAGTATAAGTGCAGACATGCATTATGCAGTGGGTGTCGATAGAATTACTGGTCTATAGCCTGCATCATCATAAACTTAGTTTATCTTATACTTAGAAAGTTGGATGTAAGTTGAAACAGGAGTTGGTAACTTAGTTGAGACTTGGACAGACGCAAGGAATGCATTATTCCTGAAAATATGTATTGAAGTCTTTTGTCTTTATAATCGTTTGTTTAAAGCTATCACGTTCTCTTTATAAAGCTGCATAATGATGTAAATACCAACTCGCTGTTTTTATATTATATACTTAAGTCAAAGAAAAATACATATAAATCACAAACCATTCATTTTTTTAAAGTATAGTTTTCTATGTATTTTCCATGTGTTATAAAGTTCAGCGCGATTACAGAAATTGTAATCTTAAATAAATTACATTGACTATAAAGCGAATTATCATCACCATTTACGAAGCATCATTTAAGTATTATTGAAGTAAAACTTCGTTACGCACAGTAGACTTGGGGAGTAAGCTGATTAATGCTTGGGGAGAGCGTTACGAAAAGTGTGATCGGGCTAGGCGAATGGAGCAAGAGAGACAGAGAGGTACGAGCAGACATTTTATGTCTCTCTTTCTCTCATGGCCAGCTACGTTTCGTATATCTAAGACACAGTGCAGGCCAATTGCTAAAGAAGTTTTACATCATTCGTGTGGTTTAAGGCTCAATAGTTTTTATTTTATTATATATATATAATTTAATCAAATATCATTTTATATACCAATGTACATTACATACGTGTATCGTAAGTTATGTAATAACGGCCGATATTAAAGGGTCCGATATTGATGAGTTGAGCCCAACGCCAGCCTCCGCCGCGCAATGAATCACTAGCGTTACCTGACCTGTACTAAAACCTCCCAAAATTACTACATCAACACATTACAAGTCATCAGTTGCGGTTTCAAATCAAACATTTCACTGATCTTTCTTACGTACGCAGCAATGGATGTTGTAGTAGTAGTAAGGTTCGTGTAGGGGTGTGTTTGAGTAAGGACAAGCCATAGTGCAAGCCGAAATGCTTTCGTGATATATGTATGCAAGTATACGCTACGGAACTGCAAGTTTAATACATAATGAGTCT
This sequence comes from Melitaea athalia, assembly GCA_905220545.2. NCBI lineage: Eukaryota > Metazoa > Arthropoda > Insecta > Lepidoptera > Nymphalidae > Melitaea > Melitaea athalia. Next base: position 22,134,719 of record HG992180.1, read on the forward strand.
GATTGACGCTCGGACTTTATTTATGACCGTCATGTGATTTTGGAAACTTGAAAATCATTTCGGTTAACGTAAAAGTTAATTGTGTTTTATAGTTGAAAGGCTTTGTGTGTTTTTTTAGGTAATTTGTTTCTGAAGAATAATTTGTAATGGAAAAATTTTATAACACAAAAAAAAAATTGTGTGTCCAATTCACACGCAGCAGAAGTGAACCTTCTGAAAAGTAGCCTATGAGAGATTTTTTTTGAAGTGAAACTTCTTTAGGCGCATGAGGGGTAAAATTTGATTGTTACAATTGTTTTTTTGAATTTTGAAGTTTATTTGTTGAAATTGATTTGTTACCTGTCGCTCAAATTTTACCCCTCATGCGCCTAAAGAAGTTTCACTTCAAAAATGCACCGGTTTATCACATTATGTTGCTAACGTAATTTGAGTATGTTTACGTGTTGATAGTACGGCAGTGTAGTTATTAAGTTTTAGTTAAATTTATGTTGCCTCAAAGATAAAGTTATTTGAACATGTTAAAGTACTTCGAGTTAATATCATAAGTTCACGTGATTTCGTTTGCTTTATATGTTATTATTGACAGAAATAGTTTAATAGTCTGTACTGTTAAAAATTTAGCATGAAATTAAAGTTTTAAGGCAGCTAACTTTAAATTACAATAAGAAAAATAATTTGGATTGCTCGTAAATGATAAAAAACGACTTCATTTATAACTTACTTTCTGATATGATTGACCAGTAATACAACGTAGGTCGACGAAAAAATGGACCGCTTTAAGCAAAAATGATCCAACTCACAACCTTGACAATTTCTACATTTTGTGGCCTATCCAAATAAGGTATATTTTAACATATCAAAGACTTGTAACTCTATCTTAATAATTGGCGAAAGTCCATATGATCCAACCTACAGCTGATTTAAAATACATAAGTGTTTCAAGCTATTTGAATCATTTTTGCATTATCTTGGGTTGCCTTGTCATGTATTAATTATTTTCGCTATAATGGTAAAAGTAAATACGCTTTATTAGAGAGATAACTCGAAAGGTACTCGTCAGATTTCGATTGAATTAAAATGAGACTACGTCATGACAAGCACCACCTTTAGATCAAAAAAAGACTCATCAAAATCGATCCACCCAGTAAGAAACTCTGAGGTGGCATACATAAAAAATACAGACGAATTGAGAACCTCCTCCTTTTTGAAGTTGGTTGAAAATGAGTTAAAACAAAAAATAGAATATAATCGTAACTATTTATTCATCAGTGATTAAACATGTAACGTAAATTTAGATCGTTTGATGGACAACTTTGTCAAACTCAAATATATACTAATCCCTGTCCCAATAATGTCTCCGTCCGTTTATTCATTGAATATTTTAATCGTCGCAACCGGCAATGCGACACCGTTCCAAATTGAAACTGCAGTGAAAATACAAACTAAACTTATACTTATATATTATTACATAAAGCTTTAATAAAAACTGTTGACACTTACATGTACTGAAACGTTTTTATTACACTAATCTTCAGGGTTCAGCCTGTAATATCCCACTGCTGGGCGTAGGTCTCTCTCTCTCTATATAGGAGAAGGATTAGAGCTTAATCACACACGCTGCTCCTATGCGAGTTGGGAGATATATTCCCTACTCTGAGTAATGATCACTATCAGGTGTACATGATAACAACCGGGACCGACTGCTTAACGTGCTCTCCGAGGCACGACGACGGAAAGACAGACAAGGACAGACAGCCAAACTGATTGAAAGAAATATTTGTAACACACACAAATATCCATTCTGAGCGCACGTGAATCAAACCCGGAAACCGCCGGTGTTAAGACACTAATCTTGATAATAGTATATTTTAACGAGGGTAGAGTTACAAATATTCCAAATCAAAAATGTTGGTTTCGATAACTTACTATATTTAAAACTTGTTTGGTTATTTCACAATAGTGTTTGAAAACGTAAATTGAATGTAGGCTTTCATTTCAAAAAGAATCATCGAAATCAGACGACTCGGTAAAAATTTCTGAGTTAGCACAGATTAAAAAATACAATTGAATTGAGAACCTTGTTGAGAAGCATTAAGAAGGTCGATGTTTATAAAAACACACACATAGATCTACGTGTACTACAACTATCTGAACAATATTTGTTTCATGGAGTGTGCTTGATTGAATTTCGTCAAGGAACTGTAAAACTATTAACATTTGAATGGATAAGTCGTTAACGAGATATTTGTATAAGTAGGTACTGGTCGACCCGCATGTTCTCACTTACATACAGTACATTATAATATTGACGTTTTCGACTTCTGAAATCAAAGAGTAACTTTTAAATATTATAAATCTAGGTCTAAAAACCGCTCTGGTATAGTAGTGCCTAAATACCAACTTCGATTCAGACTCAGGATGGATATTTGTATTTATACGACTAGCTGACCCCGCAAATGTTGTTTTGCCATATATATGTTATTAACCCCCGCAACCCCCTCTTGTGGGTGGAATATCGTAAAATCCGTTCTTAGCTGACCTTTACTCGGCGAAAGGAATATTCCTACCAAATTTCAAGTCTCTACGCCTTACGGTTCCAGAGATATCGTGATGAGTCAATATATGGGTGGAAATCTCTTTTATATATATATAGATTTCTTTCTGATTTGGATGTCTGTCCTTGTGGGTTTCTACAACGTACCTAGGAGAGGACACTAAGCTGCCGTTCCTAGTTGTTATCATAAATACCACATAGCGATTGTTATTCATCGTAGGGAATATCATACATGAGTGATACATATCATACATATCATACATTTAATAAAGCCGAGGATAAAGTAGGTAGGTAATGTCTACCGAGACATTAGTAATTCAATATTTTGACTAAGTTAAGGCTGCTTATAACACTGGGTACATTACGTAAGTTTGTAATGTACCTAATGTTAAGATATAAATTTTTATTTTTTATCTTATTATTTGATTGTTTGCTGCCTTAACTTTCTATTGTATTGTTTAGTTTTTTTTTTTGTAAATGATTTTTTTTTGACTTTCGTTAAGTGTGTAATACCACCTTATAACGAAATAAATATTTTGAATTTGAATTTGAGAAAGAGGCCTATGTCCAGCAGTGGGATAGTTACAGGATGATTCTTAATTCACGGTGAAAGATTTCGCGATGAAATCTAGCACTGAATCTTCAGAATCATACTTTTCTTAAAGGCTCGTCCACCACTCCACACCTTCGCACATCAATATCAAACACGATATAATTAAGATTAGCTTACGCGAGATCAATCCGACAAGTTCTGATAGTAAATCAATCTAAATGATTGAGTCTTGATCAATTTCAAATATCAGTGTTAATTTAACTTAAGCGTTAGGGTGTATCGTATGTTCTTATCGATTTAATTCGTAATGAACGTATTATTCGCAATTAATTAATATATAAGCATTTTTTTAAATAATAACAAACTGTACAGAATAATGTTATTATTTGTCTTTCAGATTAATTTAGACTTTTTGAAGTGAAACTTCTTTAGGCGCATGTGGGGTAAAATTTGAGTAACCGTAACGCGGCAGAGTCATGACATTCAGCACTTGGATGGGTGACCGTCTGGGAACACCGCGTGAGGTTGGCTTTTCTTTTTCTTTTCAACTAGTTTTTTTTTGTACTTATTTTAAATTCGTTTTTTTTTTAAATTAGTTTTTTGAATTATTATTTTTTTAAATTAGTTTGCCAAAGAAGTTTCACTTCTGACATGTGTTCTTTGTACGCACGCAATTTTTTTTTATCCTGGAAGGTTTTTCCGACTCGTGTAGTGGTGCGTGTTGTTAACACCAGCGATTTGCGGGTGCGTTTCCCACTCAGGATGAATGTTTGTATTTGTACAAATATTTCTTTCCTGTCTGGGTGTCAGTCCTTGTGGGTCTCGCTACGGTAGTCACCCATCAGGTGAGCCGTACGCTTGTTTGTCGACTTAGTAACATTAAAAAAAAAACCATGCTCAGGAGAATACTCGTAGATATGAAAGAGTCATAGAAATCCTTTACGAATATACATTAAAAAAAAAAACATAATTATGTTCATAAGTGAATACTAGACAAACAAAACAGATATCTTATTTATACATTAATATAAAATTTTATCACAAAGTTTACAACAATGGTTAAAGGTTACAACCTCTTTGCGGGTAATGCAACATTGAAATCGACGATTTCATCGGTCGCGTACTAAACCAATACTGACGATAAAATAATTCATTTTATCACGCTTTCATTTCAGGGATTTGTAAATTGTACTTCATATAATTATAAACACGTTTCGATGTTTACTGATACTTATCTGATATTATTTCTGTCTTGGAGTTCAGTAAACAAAAACAACATGGAAGTACAAACGTCTAGATGACGACAATCATCTATAGCCTGTATAAATATTTGTAGTGTGAGAGGACTGAACTCTAGAGTCTAATTTGTAACTAATTTATATATTTATTAATTAAGCACAGTATGACATCGTAGATGGCGTTATTTATCTTTTTCTTAGACTAGTAAGCCTTCTTGTGCCTATTTAGACAGACGATCTGAAGGAAACTCCGGTCGTGGATCGGAGCCACACACTTTTTAACCGGCTTCCAAAAATGGGGGAGTTTCTCACTTCGACTGTATGTTTTTTTATGTATGCAGAACTTTTGAATGGGAGGACCGATTTCGATGATTTTTGTTTTAATCGAAAGGTAATGCGTGTCATTTGGTCCCATTTAAATTTATTTGAGATCTAACAAGTACTTTTTGAGTTATATCTAATAATGCGTTTATACTTGACAATTTTTTCGTTGACCTACGTTGAATTATACCGCATAACTTTTTATTGGGTGTACCGTTTGATGATTTTTAATTTAATCGAAAGCTGATGTTTATCATCTGGTTACATTTAAATTTCATGGAGATTTGATTACAGTTTTTTGAGTAATCTTTGATAATGCATATTTACTTGACTATTTTTTCGTCTTATTACGTTGTTTTACTTGTCGATGTAATTGAAGTCGGTTTTTTTTCGTTTGCGAGCGAGAATTTTATAAAAATACACAGATACTAAATGAGATTTGATCTGCGGACAGTACAAAATTTGCATAAATGTTAATGTGAATTCGCCAAAATGCGATAAGACAATTACAATCAAACAGTCGAAAAACCTAAAATCCAAAATATCATAACACTTACTATTTACTACCCTAATCGAAACTCATATGCAGTACCTACATTGTACCGATATCAAACCCCTTTAAAGCATCACAGTTTCAACCTAATACAATACACACAATACCCTCCCTGGAGAGACGTGATGCGGTAAGTTGCAGCTGATAATGCAGATTCTGGATTTATAATAAACGTAGTAAATTCAACCTAGACTCGATTGCCTCTTAATTACCCTACACATCATTAAACTTGCTTAATTACCAAGCAAATTACTTATGAAGTTATTTGTACAAGCTCGAACGTTCGTCAGGCCTTTGGTTTAATAGTTTTTGTGTGTGTTTGTTATATTGGGTGTGTGCGTAAGTTTGAGTATTTGCGATTGTGTGAGTGATTGTCTAGTCTGCTATTGTACAGATTATAAACAACTGTTTTTGAAGTGGAAATTCTTTAGAATCGCGATTAGAAACTCTACGAAACGCAAATGCATCACAATGTATAGGAGATAATGAGATAGAATACATTACTGTTCAAAACGAAAAGCGACACGTTTTGCATGGCGCTTGTGACCTTTTTCAAGAGTACGTGATCTGCGTCGATCGAACAATTCGGTCTCCCTTTCTAGGACTTTTCACAAGTTACATTTCTACCTTGTGTGTATTGCACACATTATACATTCGTGTACATTATAGAGTAGTAAATTAATTTCTGTTCAATGCGTTACAGAATGCAAAGAATTTGCTGATGAATTTAGCATGCCATTGTTCTACTGTCTAGATCCCGTTTTATAAGCATATCACAAAATCAATTCACTCTTTGTACTCTAACCTCTACAATAGCAGTTTATTAATTGTGTCTCTCTAAATAAAGAACTAGAATTTTTTATTTAGGCTTAGTAACTGGGACGCTATTTCGAGAACTATTCTATTGGAAATTTCGAAATCATGGATATACGGATACTTTAGAATACTTTTATTTTTAGTCTCTCTAACATTAAAAATATCCTGTTGCTCAAAGATTATGTAATCATTTTAAATAAATTATTTAAATAATTAATTATAATTAAAAAAAAAAGCCAACATTGTAACGCTCTATTGTTTAAAACCCTATTCCGTTCTAACCGCTATTTATTTCAAAAACAGTATTCCACATAGCGCGGCCATAGTTGAAAGTTGCGACTTTTAATCAAAATTCGCCGTTTGAAACTCGAATCAACCGGACTGAACTAGTTTCGAATAATATTTATCCGCTATCAGCGAAACAAAAGTGTACGAAAGCAAGAACTCTGCAATCCGGCCGGGGCGAGCCTGGTTTATTTGCCCCGGGAAAATGCTCCTTATTTTAACGTCGATACGATGTAAACTTTCGGCTTTTGTTTCTTTTTTTGTAGTGTAAACGCGTGAAATGTTTGTTGATGACTGTGCAGTTGATAATGTGTTTTATTGTTCGGTTATAAAGTCGAGGTTTGATTGTGAATTGAGTGGAATCCATGAATTTCCACCGTCACAGCGGTGTCGGAAGGTTTTACAGAGTTCACTCTTCAGCTTGTTCTGTTGCTTTTTGTGTTTTCATTGAAATGAAATATGTTTGCCTTGGCAATCGAATCCTAATGGATTCGTATTTGATGCAATATTAATTTATACTGTTAATATCTTGCATAGCAAAGTATTTTTAATGCTTTTTGATTAAATAATGTTATAATAATTACAGTTTATCAACAATATTATTTTACGATTTAATAAAGTATAATCTTCAAAAAAAATGATTTATTGAATTTATATTCAATACATAAATAGGACTCCCTTAATCTACTATAATAAATAGTTTGTAGATTTTTGGGGTTAATCTTGGGAACTACTGATTAGATTTTTAAAATTCTTTAACCTGTAGGAAGCTACATTGTTTCTGAATTCCGTAGGCTATATTTAATTTTCTAATAATAAGTGTTCAGTTACAAAAATACATTTAAAACAGACACAGTAACACAGTCACAAAACATAAGAAAGAATAAAAAGGGGCTACTCCAAGACTTTATGAGCTGCTTTAGCTGACGTTATGGTAATCGATATGTTAAATTATATTGTGCTACAAAACTGTTAATGTTAAATTAACATGGTTATTTTTATTACTAAAATTATTTAAAAACGGGATAGGTATTTACCATGTTTTTTATTTTCATTCTGCAGAGTTCGATATTTCGACATTACTAGTACGAATATCTTGTTAACGAGTCTCTTGTAAAACTGTTAATCTTTAGCAGACACTGAGGGATAACATACCAAAAAAAAATTATAATAATTAGATTATTTTAATTTTTTTTTACCTCTTACATAATATACTATTAGAATTAGAAAGACAGCGATTTTTATAGTAGAAAAAATCCTTATTTTTTATACTATAAAAATTGCTGTACGTTTTTTCGTTCTATCATTTACTCATTAATAGCCAAAGGAGTTACTGAAGTTAAAAGATTACACTAAGTACCCTGTATTACTTTGAGAACCTTTCGCGTTCTAAACATCTATGGGTTGGTGAAAGGGTTATAAATGTATAGAAATACGCTTGTCAATAGATGTGCATTGAAGCCTGCTTATCTGTCCGGACTAGTTAATAGCTAATACATCGGTTAAATGTATTATCGGGATTACCGAAATCGTTCAAGCGAATATAATTATTAGAGCCATGATTTTAAGATATAAATCTGGATAAAAGTTTTTTTTTGACAGCGGTCGTGCGTTTCCTTGTAAATTGATTTTCAATTTCCCTTTGATATTTAAGTAATAGATTAGACTTTTTTGGTATACAATGATGAAATGGATTCAGTCTTTTATAAATTTAGATGAAAAAGTTTGTTGGAGTGCTTACATATCGCTTTGTTGACTTTGTGGATTGATGTAGTTAAATACAATTATGTTGCTTGGTACAATAAACAGTAATGGTTTTAAGGCAACAAGAAAAACTTATTTCAACATTTTTTTTCTTTGTATTAAATTGTCTTTAATAAAGAATTATATGAAATAATAAATTAGCATGTGGAAATTTTTTAAATTTTTGCGGTCGCTATGATCATTTTTACTGCGATTGTCATTTTGGAACTCGATACTTCGATGTTGCGAAACCCCTGGTTGGTGACTGAGGAGTAACGAGTTCGATTTACTTTACAACACGTCCAAGAAACCGATGGGACTTACGAAATAAATACACCTTGCAAGGCGATGTGACTTTTATTTACTAAAACAAAAGCAAAATTCGTATGGAGACCTATATATTATATCCGTAGAACCAAACGTCGCTGACCATCGTATACTATTCGCTCCGTTGAATACATAGATTGATTTATATGTAACATTTCACTGCTGGGCATAGTCTCCACGTAGGAGAAGGTTGAGCTGAATTCACCACGCTGCTCCTCTGTGGGCTTGCAATTGGATTCATGTTAGTTTCCTTATATTCCGAACTTAAAATATAGTAACTAATTAATCACTTTAGCGCCTCGTTACGAATTTCATGACGGACAGAAATTTCAATCAGACAGCCATAATCAATGGAGGTCCAGCTGAAGCAGTAATTCCTGGCGCTACATTAATACATAGAATCAATCTAATTTGTCGATACCAATCGTGGCCAGACGGAATACCTGAGAGGACGTAAAATGCTGCTCTACATTTCTGATTTTTATCGTCCGAATAAAAAGGTTGACTTTTTTAATGAAGGTTTTTTTTTAGTGTTTAAAAAATGGTAGCACAAAATAAATACTGTTTATTTTGTGCTACCATTTTGGGTATTGTGTTTGAAATTGTTCTTAAAATATACCTCAAAATGTCTGTCGAGTAGATTTAATCTATATATATAAAATTAATTGCTGTTCGTTAGTCTCTCTAAAACTCGAGAATTGTTGGGCCAATTTGGTTAATTTTCATCTTGAAATGTTTGTGAAAGTTCAGGGAAGGTTTAAATAGTGAGAAACATAAATAATATATAACGAAAAATACTAAAAACGACGATTTAATTTTTCAATACAAAATGTTCCTAGCGGGGAAATTTAATGTATTTTATCAAAAACGTTGTCAATTGGTTGTTAAATATTTATAGGTGCGTTCATAAAGTGTTTTGTGTATATTTTTCACAAATATACGTAGGTAAGTGATACGAAGTTCACCGGGCCATCTAGTTATTAACAATATATTAAATATTCTATTTTTTCAGACTACAAGGCTCTAAAACTTGTATTAGAATTTCTCACAAGACTCCTTGATCACTTTACGTTCCTTTATTGCAAAGTAGCTGTGCCTGCGACTTCCTCCACGATTTGGGTATTTACATGTTCAACGTGATTCTTTAAATTGGCATAACTTTTTTTTAATTTATAACCCGATTGACATGAAACAAATACTAAATGTTAAATGAAGTTTACCACAATAAACCTCATCTAAATCGGATAAGCCGTTTCTATAAAATATAGCCGTTGCTAAGAAATTAGCGTGCACAAACGCACAGACAAACAAACAAAAATTCTAACAATCATTGTTTTGGGTGCTATTTGCGTTGATAAAGGTCCCAATAATATTTTTTTCTCATATATCTTCCATGTACAGACAGCGATCCGTTACATTTCTATTATTTGAGCATTAATGTACCTGCTCGAATTTAAACCCGCGACTATCTCGTGGCAATAAGCGTGTTTCCGCTCAGTCATCAGCCCTTTGAATGCATAAATATCTCCAAGAAGGAAAATTAGGTCAATTTTATTACGGTTAAATTGAAGTTGCTGCATATTTTGTTCTTTAATTAAATTGTAATCACTGGAGCAATTTAGTATAAAATAAATCGTCGGTGTTAATTAGTGCTGCGGTATTTCACCTTACTATTAAAGCAAAGATAACTCAGGTTAAATATTTTTCTTCTTATAATTAAAACATTATTCCAATTGATCGTTGGTGCTAGCATTGGCACTGATTTATACTCCACTAGTTCATCATCTCCCTGCCCTTATCCCACTTATGTAAGGTCGGCACAACATGAGCCATCTAACTCATGTTGTAAAAGATTTGGCATGGTATATTTTACTAACGGCCGCCTGCCTGACATCAACCCTCCTTGGGAATTCTTAGCTAAGGAGAAGGATAGGTGAGAAGGATTTCTGTGAGAACGGGATCTGGGGTTAGTGATACCAGTGCCACGCATAACGGAAGGGGTGTGTGACACTAGTAGCTAGATTAGTCCGGGGTCGTGTACCCGTAGCGGTGCCAACCAGTTATCGGATAGATATCTAGTGGTCCCACCCTCTGGACACATTATACTCCATTACTTGTGGGCTCGATTTCCACTCCAATTCTGGGTGTAAGATATGTTTATTTATATGTACCTATATTATTTCTTCATACAATTTTTGCAAAAATAATATATCATATTACGTAGTATCTGTATCGGTCGGCTGCTACTTAAAACATTGGCAGTAATTATTTAGTTACTAAGGATTAGACGATCGAGTGTGTACGTTAAATATGTTTAATTATTATTTGTTAGAGTCAAATTCCTTTTAACTATTAGTATATACTTTTTACATAAATTTTCTATATAATAAGTAGGTATATATAATTTTGTCATAGTCTGACCAATTGTATTATACATAATATGTGTAATACTCAAATCCCTGACACAAAATTATATTGCTGGGCTTTGCTTATTGTATTTCATTACTTTATTTTAAAATAAACAACTAGGTCGGCAAACAAGTTTACGGCTCACCAGATGGCAAGCGGCTATCGTAGCCTATAGGCGCCTGCAACACCAGAAGTTGTTGCCGACCCTACCCCCAATCACCCCAGGAGTTCTGATCACCTTACTCACCAACAGGAACACAAAACTGCTTGAACGCAATAATTTTTAGCTGTGCCCTAAGGTCGAGGTCCTTCCGTCTTTATTTATAATTTGCAGGAGTACATTTTAGCGGCTTCATGACTAAATCGAAGGCAATTAACGTCAAATCAGTAATATTCGATTTGATACTCAAATATTCACAGATTTATTCATTGACTCGGTATCATGCGGCTTCATATGACGTAATGGTTTTCATGAATGAAGTACCCATATCGTTACTGGCTACCAACTGTTACCTGCGTGAAAATATAATTCAATAGAACTTCACATATTCTTTACACAGGATGTCCCGTAATGAATGGATAATCCTGAATGTGCGTGTGCGGAAGGAGAGGTGGGTTACAAAACCAAAAAAAAAATTTTAATCTCAAACAGTTCGCGGTCTATGCCATTTTTTGTAAAATTTAGAAAAATCTCAGTTTTTCTCACATTTGTGGGCACCACGTCCGCTATTTGAGGCCTAGATCGGATTGTTTTTCTTTAAAATGTTTCCTAATAATGCTCTTATTTAATTATGTTTCAAAAAACTCAACTACTATGAATAGTAGTTTACAAGAAGTCGCTAAACTTAAATTTTAATTTTGAAATTTACTTAACTGCAAAGTTTGAGCACCTGTGGTGTAAAAAAAATCTATCGGAGTTGTCGCGGTCAACTACTTAAAAAAATTGCCTATTTCATAAGGATTCTAAAACAGTACCATACTGTCTACTTTATACCGAGTAAAAAGTTATGCGGTATAATACAACGTAGGTCGACGAAAAAGTAGTCAAATAAATACGCATTATTAGATATAACTCTAAAAGTACTTGTCAGATTTCAATTAAATTAAAATGGGACCACATTACACGCAACACCTTTCAATTAAAACAAAATTGATCGAAATCAGTCCATCCAGTCAAAAGTTCTGAGCTAAAATACATAAAAAAAACAGTCGAATTGAGAACCTTCTCCTTTTTTGGAAGTCGGTTAAAAAGAGATTTCCATCCATTGACTCATCACGATATCTCTGGAACCATAAGGCGTAGAGACTTGAAATTTTGGAGGAATATTCCTTTCGCCGAGTAGAGGTCAGCTAAGAACGGATTTTACAAAATTCCACCCACAAGAGGGGGGGGGGCGGGGGTTAATATCATATATGGCAAAACAACGTTTGCGGGGTCAGCTAGTTGTATATATGAGGACTTTAATTTTGAAACAACGTCAACATCATTGACGGTCGGTAATTTTTTTACTTATTTAGTGCGAATTATTCGCACGGGTATTGCTAGTAATAATTATTTAAAGTAGTAGCTATTTCATCAACAATACTGTCTGAAGACAAACTTTGCCTTAAATGGTAAATTGTTTGAATGCATAGTTTGAGTTACAGGACGATGAATATTGATGAAATACGTGAGCTGCGCCGCGTCTAAACGGAAACCGTAGTAACTGGCAAACTCAGTCTACAGTTAAAAAAAACTGACGCTCAGCGAAGTAGTCACGTCAACTAATTTTATTAACCGACTTCTCAATTAAGCTGTATTTTATGTGTATGTTTTTTTTTATTATCATGTCAAAATTTTCGATCCAGCGGGATTCGACCCCGCACCTCCCGACAATCCGTGTCCGGTACTCTAGCCGTTAAGCTATGGATCTATACCCAGCGGGATCTAAATTCTTGATATGATTTTATTCGGTTCTAAGCAACCGTGGTGCCATCTATAGCGAGTCCACAGTACTTTACTATTCAAAGTTCAAAAAAAAAAAGTTGGTATGATAATAAAAAACATTTTCGAATTTCCTCATGTGTGGGTAACACAAAAATAAAAATAATACGAATTAAAAATAGCTTAGTGTCGTCTCTTGTCAAAAGAATTCATTGTAATTTGAAACTTTTATACACTTGACTATTTTTTCGTCTACCTTTTAAGTTATATTACTGGTCCATGTAACTGAAGTTGTTTTTTTTTGTTTGCATGCAAATGAGTATATTATATGAAGTTTGTATAAAACTATTTTACAAAAAACTTATCAAAAATATCTAAGAAGCAAAAAATCAAATGTTTGCTTTATTTTTATGAAGTTGAAAATAGAGACGAAAAAATCGCAAACGAAGTAATAGAGCGATTATTATTATACCCCGTCCGCCCATTTATTATCTTTTTGACACTTCAAGAAATTTTGACATTAGTGACTACCTCACACGTTATTGATTCGATTTGAAATAATAATCGATTTTATTTAAGAAGAACTTTCTATCGATTTAATGAAATACATTTAGTATTAAAATATTATTTATTTTTATTAGGTTATTAATTTTTTTTAAATTGTAAATGAAATATATAAATAATAAATAAATGAATGAACAGAGTTATTGCTCTTTACTCTTGGTTTGAAATTAAATTTCAAGATTTCGACTTAATTTCTTGCAAATAATCAATCTTTGAGTTATAGATACCATTTTTATTTCCTTTTTTTATTAAATTTATAGAAACAATGATCCACTACAACCACTACAGCCTATCACAGTCCACTGTTGGACATAGGCCTCCACAAGTTCGCGCCCGACATTACGACGCGAACTCATGTGTTTTGCCCATAGTCACCACGCTGGGCAGGCGGGTTGGTGACCGCAGGGCTGGCTTTGTCGCACCGAAGACGCTGCTGCCCATCTTTGGCCAGTGTATTTCAAAGCCAGCATGGATGGTTATCCCGCCATCTGTCGGCTTTTTAAGTTCCAAGGTGGTAGTGGAACTGTGTTATCCCTTAGTCGCCTCTTACGACACCCACGGGAAGAGAGGGGGTGGCTACATTCTTTAGTGCCGTAACCACACAGCACGACATTTTTTAAGAAACAATGATCACGTGACATAAAATTATTTTTATCATAATATAATTATGATCGATTTATTATCGATTTCTTATTTCAAGAACTGTTTCATACTCTATGGTTGTTTGTTATACACAGGGTACTTCACTCAATTAATCAAAGCGGAAATAAAGTATGACATTATTGTAGAATTTTTAATGCGTTATTCAGAAAAAAAAACTGTAATATATATATAGGCGTGAATTGTCAAAAAGATAATAAATGGGCGGACGGGGTATATAATATGACTTTTCTATTTACAGAAATTTATTTCGACTTGTACAATTCTATTTTATAAGTAAGGGTTGTCGATTCTATGAAAAAGATAAAAAAATTATACTAAAAACATTTATTTTATAAATAAATAAATATCTTATAACATTCACATACAGTCGTTTGCTCCTATGGTAAGCAACTTAATGCTTGTGTTACAGGTAACAGCCGACTGTTATAACTATAATTTTTTTGATAAATATACAAAGAAATAATACAAATATAAATACATAATATAAATAAATACAAATATTACACTCAGACTCAGGGGGTAGTCGAACCCGCAACCAAAAAACAGTATTTGAAGCTTACTGCCTTCTATCTAAACACGTCAGTGTAGGTGACTAGTAAATTTGAATAGAATCGTCCAATAAAATAGCTAGCCACAGCCTCGCACACAATTGACGTTGAGTGGCTATTATAGTTGCATTCGAGAGATGCCCCGAAGCAAGTGGTTCAATTGAAGTTGTTGTGTTTCCAATTCATTAGAATAATTTTATCTCCTAACAAATCGTATTATTTACGTAATCTCAAATGGGGAATAGACTTCGTTATATGCAATAAAACATAGTATACATTTTATTTATTTATTTAATATTTATTTTGAATTTTTTAATTATAACCTATATTTAAAATATGATTTATGTAATACCTTGACGGCTTCAAATCGTTATTTTACAAGTCGTTTGTAGCGTGTAAAAATTTTTAATCTGTGCTGGAAAGAGACAGCACTTAGCTTCATAGTTACGCTTTTAAATCTAATTCCATATTTTTTTATATTGATGAATAAAATTATACTTTAAATTCAATCTTTTTATAAAGTAATACAGTTCAGCTGCACGCTATTTTGACATTAATGTTATTTTATTTATTTATTTATTTATACTTTATTGTACATCACAACTTCAAATATCATTTACAGACTGTGAAGTACAATGGGCGGACTTATGGCTATTTAGCCATTTCTTCCAGACAACCCAAATATATATTTCTTACTATGAGTAACGATCGCTATCAGGTGTACATGATAACAACCGGGACCGACGGCTTAACGTGCTCTCCGAGGCACGGTGGGGAGACCCACAAGGACTGCACAAACACCCAGACCACGGCAAACATCTGTATGGCCAATACAAATGTTGTCGTGTGCGGGGATCGAACCCGCAACCGCTCGCGCAACAGCCAATCGCAATCCATTGCTGTGACCGCTGCGCCAACGCGGCGTCAGTGTTTTCATGAACTGTGTTTTATGCTTCGTCCTAATATAATGACTTTTAACATTTTAACTTTGAAATACTTCATTTCGATTACAACTTCAAAATGTTGTTTAATGAAAAATGTGAAGTACATTTTTTGGAGTTTATTGGAGTTTACTCCCTAAGAATCGATTTTCATATAAGGCCCCCGGTATGAAAAAAATATGAGGAGTAAAATCTACTGAACGAATGACCTCGTTACGTTTCTCGTAACTCCATCTATCATTATTTTATTCGTTTTTTTGCCATTATTAATCTTTTTCTTAGACTAGTAAGCCTTTTTGTGTCTATTTGGACAGTCAATCTGAAGGAGTAAACTCTAGTCGTGCGTCGGAGCTGACACACACTTTTTTTCTCGTGTTAATCCTAATGCACTAAAATCTCTAATAAAAATAATAAACTGTGTAATAATTAATCATGTTCTTCAACAATTATCTACTTATCAGGTTTGATATTCTTCTATCGTAACAAAACAACAAACACCCAAAATCCAAAACTGTACTGTATAAATTATTTGAGAAAATATACAATATTTTAAATGACGGCCAACCCTAACTCCAGTTTGCATGAACCCAGAACGGAATATCGTGAAGAGAAATTCATTAACATAGAACAATGCAACGTTATTATGTTAATAACGATTACGAGCTGTAGTTTGATCGAACGAGAGGTTTATAATTATGTGCAACTCGTATATTTACCATTTGAAGTTAACTCAATTATGTTATAAGAGCGTTGAGCTGAGACAAATAAATATAAATATATAAACTACTAGCGACCCGCCCCGGCTTCGCAAGTTTGCAAAAACTATCAGTGTTCCTATACTATATTATGCATGTATTGTACATATAAACCTTTCTCTGGAATCACTCTATTTACTAAAGAAAACCGCATCAAAATCCGTTGCGTAGTTTTAAAGATCTAAGTATAGAGACAGGCAGCGGGGAGCGACTTTTTTATATGTACCTAATGATCATGTGCTGGTATGTGTGTATATATGACCCGCGTAGTTTTATTTGTTTATTAGTTCGTTTATATTAGATATAACACAATGTATTATAGCCTAATGTATTTTGTTTTGCTATATATATTTTATATTCCAGAATACACAAAGACCAAAACAAAACACAATCAGTAAGAAATTAATCAAAAATATAGTTCTGACAATTAAAAGTAAAACAATTTGAGCACCGAAATGTAATAATAACAATATATAATCGCATTAAAAATGTTCTATATTCAAAACATTATTTTTAATTTAGCTGCGGAGAAACTGTGTTATACGAGTCCTCATTATTTTACTATTGAAACGCAAGGTAGTTAAAAAAAAGTGCACAAAGCTGCATTCATTTCTGAACTATTGAATCTCTAATACTCTACATTTCATAACCATAATAAGGTAGCATAATCCGTCAGAAACGTCTGACAGAGAGGGAATTAGCATCAGAACCGAAAAGCTAGGTAATGCAGCTTGCATCGATAGCGCATGCGCGTTACGTACACGCTAAACAGCCTACGATCTTAATGCGCCCTAACTGCGTTCGAATTTCGATCTTACTATGTAGCCAACTGAATCCTTTTAGCGGTAAGGTTTGGATACTGTTCAGTAGTCCGCCGGCGGTTGTGGACTGAGCACGTGTTGTGCGTCGCTTTATTCGTCGTCCGGTAAAAGTTTTTGAACAGTCGTCGAGTTTTTGTTGCGTTGTATCGTGTTTTTGTTACGAGCTTTTGAGGATTGTTAGTGTTGAGACTGGGATTTCTGTGATGTGTTTCAGAAGGTATGTTTTGTAGTGTTGTATTTTAGTGTTCGCACTAGTTTTCTTAGTGTTTAATATCGTTTTAAATGAATAAGATAATTATTATTAAAAAGATACTTATTAAAAATTAAGGAAAAAATGAACAAGTTATTCTATTTGAATACTAAACAGTTAAGATACGTATAGTATTATCAAATTAATCCTGCAAACAAACTGGACAGTACCAAGAAAAATCCAATAATTTGGCTCTTCGACCACATCTTTTGATGACAATAAAAAAAATAAGAGCACTTGTTTAATTTGAATTTAATAGTATTACACAAATCATTTTCACATTTTAAAGTGCATCGCAGTGCACTCGCCTTCTTTCACTTTTTATCTCTTTCTAAGGCTTAACCAGAATTATTAACTAGATATATAAAAAAATATGAGTTCCTAATGCTACATTCTTAGGCAACCTAGGCTTAGGCTTAGGCTTACCTTATGTTATAACAAGATAAGATTTATAATTTTTTAAGACGTCGTAATACTAAATCTATGAACTTTATCTTCAAAAAAGCATTGAATTTACTTTGAAGTTTCAGTTTTTTTCGTGAATTTTAATCAACGTTAATAATATCTACGTGAACAGAGGAGATGCTTTATAAAATTTTAATTCTATAAAATAGTGGTGTTTTAATTTAGGCGTTAGAGTTATATTGCTCGCTTCAGCCTGTAGTATCCCACTGCTGGACAGAGGCCTCTTTCCCTATGTAGGAGTAGGATAGGATAGGATAGATAGAGTTATATACTAAACTATAAAATATAATTTAGTTCAATTGTACATTTTAATCTCTGGTTAGAAAAACTGAAAGAAAATTCACTAAAATAGTTTCCAATTTAAGCATATTTATTGTATTGTTACGGTTTTGTTTTGCTATGTGAAATTTCAGGCTAAAATTATCATACTTCTGCTTAGTACGTAGCAAAGAGAAATCAGCAAACTTTTGAAAGTAAACAATATCTTCAGATCACCCGTCAGTAGAATGAAATGGGTTTTCAGACCGAAATTATACTGATAGTCGTATTTAAATTAAAAAAACATCGAGTTGTTATTTTGTTAATAGTTGCTACGAATGCTACGGAGCTACGAATTTTCATATAGCCGTGCTGCTACGAATGCTACGAAGCTACGAAACTTTCTCTATTTTAGCTCCACGGGGGATTGGGGATAGGGTCGGAAACGCGCTTACGATGCTCTTGGTGTTGTAGGTGTCTATAAGCTACGGTGATCGGTTACCATCAGGTGAGCCGTACGCTTTTTTACCGACCTAGTTGTCAAAAAAAAAACGAACTCACCTATTTATTGTTTTTGTTTGACAAAAGATCAGATTGACTAAAAATATTTATTACAATGTATTTGATACAACCTACGCCTGCGACTTTGTCACCATCACTACAGCCTATCACAGTCCACTGTTGGACATAGGCCTCCACAAGTTCGCGCCCGACATTATGACGCGAACGCATGTGTTTTGCCCATAGTCACCACGCTGGGCAGGCGGGTTGGTGACCGCAGGGCTGGCTTTGTCGCACCGAAGACGCTGGTGCCCGTCTTTGGCCTGTGTATTTCAAAGCCAGCATGGATGGTTATCCCGCCATCCGTCGGCTTTTTAAGTTCCAAGGTGGTAGTGGAACTGCGTTATCCCTTACGGCTTTGTCAGCATTTTAAAATTTTGACTTTTATCCGCTCTCACAAAACCAAATGACTTCAAATTAAAACTGTTGTCAATAACTCTGAGATATTTTTAAAATTACATTAATCACTAAATACAAAATATTTTGATGGTAAGATTTTTTTTCTTTTAATTAATTTTATCATAATTTTTTGATCATGCTTAATAATATAAGAGTATTACTTTCTTAGTAAATAGACCCCTAGTTAAAATTATTTTTTCCAACTTTTTAAACACTTACAAAGTGATATATTCAATATTTCTCCTTCATTCTAAAAGCTTTACAAACCAGTCACACGGCCATCATAATTTTCTCTATCAAAACATGAAAGTAATCCTTTCTAGTTCCGATATACATAAATATTTTGACTATAAACTATATGTACCATAATATAATATACAAATATGGCCTTTAACCCTATATTTATTTGTGTTAAAATCGCCTCCTATAGTAATGTTAGGGGAGACGCGTCAAGCGCACGGATGCTTCGAATAGTGACAAAAGCACAATAGCACATGGCGCAGATGGCAACATACACAAGATTGATTGAAATACGGAACCGATTAATATTTAGTATAATGGCGTGAACGATTATAGTTTAATGTCTATGACATGATATAAATATATCACATCTATATCATCTAGCACATGTTATGAGAAGGAATAAGAAAATTGCAACTCCATGTTTCCGACTGCGCAAAGTAAACATCCCTTTTTTGGGTTATGTTATTCGCATTAATAAAAGTACCTGGGTGACCGAGCCTAGCTCGGTATTTTCATTTTATTTTTTGGTTTTTTTTTTCTCGGTATTTTTATATTTTAATTTTATTTAAATAATAAATCACGAGTGAAATTAAAAAAAAAAAAGAAAAAAATTAATCTGGTGACTGAGATTCGAACCCGGGTCAACACGATTTACACCCGCCGATTTCCTAATTACGCTATTACAGCTATGTTAACAAAAGTGAAATTAAGCTTCGTATTGTAATGATATTTTTTCATTGCCTAAAAACAGGGATAAAACGACATTTTTTTTAAATGAATCCTAGCTAGATCAATTTTTCGCCCCCGAAATCCCCTGCATACTAAATTTCACGAAAATCGTTGGAGCCGATTCCGAGATTCAGAAAATATATATACATATATACAAGAATTGCTCGTTTAATAGTATAAGATTCCACAAAGGATATTGAAATTTTCTGACATTAAATTTAAAGTTTTTATTAAAAAGAAATTAAAAGCTAAAGCTTATTATTCGGTGCAGGATTACACAGATGATAAAGATGTGTGGACTTAGTGACGCTGTAATTCCTGGAAGATATTACTGGGACTGAAGACTGGGGGGTTACCGGTTATTTGCTGCAGAGGCTGCATTCCGAACTGGTGATAACTTCACTTTAAAAATTATTAAAATTTTAATTTGTAATTACATTAACATCATATTATTATGATTATTATTCGATTAATTAAAATAAAACCAACTTCACATAATTGAATACTTTACAATTGATAACTTATTAGCATCTTGTTTTATAATTTCAAATATAAAAAAATTGTAGTTTTTGAACAGTTTATCCACATATAAATAACATATCCGTTAAATTGTAGCTAGTACGCTGCCAGCATTTTCGATTTTACCACAATACCAATTCTCCGTGCAAAAAATTAGCTAACCCTCGACCTGTCACCTGCGGAGACTATGAGTTATTTATAGCCGCTGTATAATTTACTCGTAAATAAAACATTTAACTTGGTCGTCACTGTCGCATAACCGAAAATGGTTGACTAGTCTGAGAATTATTCTATTTTTCAAGGTGTTTATAAAATTTATTAAATAATAGCTTTCATTTCATTTCATTTCATTGCATTAACTTCCATTGGTAGAAGAATTTTGAAAATCGGTCTAGTAATTTTTGAGATTGATTAATCGATAAACCATTACGAACCAACAACAAAAATAAATGTATATAATTCTTACAATATTACTGTTGACTAGCTTCGACGAGCGGCTTTACCCACATTAAGCAAGGAGATACTATATACTAATAATTGAAATGGTACCGGCGCGGCCAGTTGTAGGGAACCACTATCTATTTCATTAATGCTCCACTCCTGTTTATTATAAAAATTACTGTTCAGTTTCATCAAACTATTTTACGTAACGATTATTGTTTCAAGCGTAATTGATTACCGATTTACCGGTCCTACTAATAAGTATCAACATTATAAATCCGACGGAAGCTCCGTTTTAATGATATTAGCGCAGAGCTGATCTTCTTAGCAAGACGACTCAAATGTTCTTTTGAACTCTACTTAAATATGTAAATAATTTTTTTTTTAATATTATATTTTTGTTACAGACAGTATAAAAATGTTATTCTTAATCTTAAAGTCAATTTAATTACGTAAGACTAAAATAATGATTTTATCAATACATATAATAAAAAAGTAACGGGTAGCTGTCTGTACATATAAGATATATGAGAAAAAATATTATTGGGACCTTTATCAACGCAGATAGAACCCAAAACAATGATTGTCAGAATTTTTGTCTGTTTGTCTGTGCATTTGTGCACAATCTCAGAAACGGCTTATCCGATTTAGATGTGGTTTTTATTAATATATTTTGGCAAGCTTAGCTTAACATTGAGTGTTTGTTTCAATTCGATCGGTTCATAAATAAAAAAGTTATGCCAATTTAAAGAATCACGAACATGAAAAGTCACTATTCCAAGCGGACGAAGTCGCGAGCACAGCTAGTTACAAATATATTTGTAACTAGCAAACTACAAATATATTTGTTACTATTAAAATAAATTGTCAGAACAGTAGCTCCTTACATTTATGGACACAATCCATCTAATATAATAAAGCTAAAGAATCTGTTTCTTTTTTTTTTTCTTTTTTTAATAAAAGATATATCCACGGACTTACAGTGCCCGTGCTTTTGTTATTCCAATTTTTAGTATGTTAAAACATGCATTGGTACTGGTATTGGTTGGTCTTTGTTTGTTTAAACACGCTATCAGACTGAGACAACTGGTTCGAATGAAAAATCCTTTTTTGTTTTGGATAGTAAATTTACCGAGAAGACTAAAGGCTGTATTGAATTTTTTCTTCAGATCAACACGGGTGACACCGCGGAGCAAATCTAGTTACAGTATAGTCTGTACCCTATGAATCTTTTGTAAATACAAGCTATTGATATTTCAATTATAAACTTGTTATAAAACCTGTACTTGAAATAAATTTAATTACTAAAAATCTACACATTCATAATAAAAATATACAAAAATATATACCCTTTAAAAGATACAGTAAGTAAAATAAATTGAAAAGAGTTTTATTCAGTGTGTAGCAGTCGCAAAAAATATTACAGCGTCGCTTTCATATTTACTAACGAATAAAAATATTTTAAAATGTACATAAAAGAAATTTAATTTGATTGACGACAATGACGATTTATACATTTTCGTAAATAAAAACAATTTAAACACTGAAAATGTAAAAATTCAATATAATTTTAGTTCATTACTGAATTCATAAAATATAGTTGATTCATCAAAAACTACATACTTATAAAACAAGACTGATTATTAAAAAAAATCGTAAAATATAAATAGCTACGGGATTTTTTGCCAATTCTTCTCTGCAGAATCTATAAAATTTTAATTTGTAAAATGACGAGTCGAAAGTGCTCTTGGGGCCTATTTGAATAAAGTTATTTTTGACTTGACTTGACTAAGGAAATTATCAGGACAATATTATTCCATTCGAACATGAAAAGGAGAACAATTCAGCCGCGGAAGCTGAACCCCCCCCCCCCTCCTATTCTCATTAGTAGGTCCGTGCACAAAGAGATTATGCAGTATGGCATAATTAATCTGCATTAGTCAGCATCTAGTTTCTGGTATTTAAAGTACCTGATATCGGACATAGTATTATTTTTTTAGAAGTGTTCCTTATAAATTATTGAATTCAAATCGTGCTCTTACATTTTTCATCTTTAACTGTTACTTTGCAACTTTTGAAGACATTTATTTTAACTTTGGCTACTTTTAACCAACTTCAAAAATAAGGAGATTCTAAATTCTTCGGTAAATTTTATATTATGTGTTACCTCATAACTTTTTGCTGGGTGAATCGATTTCGATAAATCTTTTTTAATCAAAAAGTGGTGGAGTTGTAATGGACGAGAATTTGAGGTTCCATAAACATTATATTAACATAGTTAAGAACTGTTATTACGGGATTAAATATTTTATCGGTTTAGAGACGAGATAGACAAGATCTAAGGCTGATTCTGGTACGGTTTCAAGACTGTCACATACAAAAAGAATTATAGAACAGGTTCAAAATGCATGTTCTAGATTTTGCTTTAATATTCCGTCTAGAGCACATGTTACACCTTCCATCAATAACGCCATGATACTCAAAATGGACTACCGAATACAACCCCACTTTGCAATATTTTTGTTTGGCATAGTTAACTACTGTATGCCAACATACTTATAAAATAAACTATAGTGGGCAATATTCACTATCGTTATAAATTGGCAATCATAATTAAACTATCTGGCCCAACGTAGGTACGTAGCCTTATTAACGCGCAGACTTAAAAATTTGAAACGCGTGAATAGAAGTGGAACAAACTAATAAAAAATAAATAAAATAAAAATAAATAACAGTTTTGATTAAAAAATAAATTATAAAATAACTAGCTGTGCCCGCGGTTTCACCCGCGTTGATTTGAGGGAAAAAATAGCCTTCCTTCTTCTTAAAGCATAACCTTTCTCTTTAAATAGGCTATCCACCTCAGAGGAATTTTTCAATTCGAATCAGCAGTTCTTGAGTTTAGCGCGTTTAAACAAACCAATTTTCAGGTTTATAATCCATACTATCCATACTAATATTATAAATGCGAAAGTACCTTTGTCTGTCTGTCTGTCTCGGAATCACGCCAAAACTACTGAACAGATTTAAATGAAATTTGGTATACATATATTCTAGAGTCTGAGAAAGGACCTAGGCTACTTTTTAATGTGAAAAAAAGGTGTAAGGGGTTGTATGGTTGTAATGAAAATTTGTATTTATTTATTTAACAATTTATGTACATTGGAAAACAATAGGAAATAGCACTTATAAACAATGCTGATATAAAGGCACTACTTATCCCATGATGGAATCTCTTCCAGTAGTCCTGCCATAGGAAAATTATAAAATAATGGAATTATGATTGTATAACGTTCGTGTTTCGTAACTGTCAAACATTTCATGTTCATCCCATCGATATGGTAATATCTCCCCTAAAATTAAAGAACGTATTTAAATAAAGGTTTT
The DNA here is from genome assembly GCA_905220545.2 of Melitaea athalia. Classification (NCBI taxonomy): domain Eukaryota; kingdom Metazoa; phylum Arthropoda; class Insecta; order Lepidoptera; family Nymphalidae; genus Melitaea; species Melitaea athalia. Next base: position 22,158,986 of record HG992180.1, read on the forward strand.
GAATCGACACCATATATCCACAATATACAGATAGTGGCGTATTTTAGATTTTAGAATAATATCAGTAATAAAAACGGATTGACATAATAAATAATGGTTGTCAAATATTTATGCGTGCGGGGCGTTCAGAAATTTATTTAGAGTAAACTAAGAAAAATATATCAAGCTACTTAAATATACAATAAACGATAAATGTCCAAATGAATTAAATACAAAAAAAAAAACCGTTCAATTGATTGGTCTCATTGAAACATTCCAGATTATTCTGTCAACACAGTTAAAGTCAATACATTAGGTATATAAAAAATATTTTATAGCTTTTAGTAGCTTGATATATTTTCCTTAGTTTACACTTAATAAATTTCGGAACGCACGCATATATATTTGACAACCAATATAAATTATGTCAATCCGTTTTCATTACTGACATAATTATACATTTTTAAAGTATAAAATACGCCACTATCCCTGTATTGTGGATATATGTTGTCGATTCGAAACGTGTATTTTTATACGTTCTTTAATTTTAGGGTAGAGTTTACGATATTCACGGGATGAACATGAAATGTTTGACAGTTACAAAACGCGAACACACTTCCATACAAATTTTCATTCCCACCTTTCAACCCCTTACACCCTTTTTTCCACATTAAAAAGTAGCCTATGTCCTTTCCCAGACTCTAAAATATCTATATACCAAATTTCATTTAAATCTGTTCAGTAGTTTTGGCGTGATTGCCGGACAGACAGACAGACAGACAGAGTTACTTTCGCATTTATAATATTAGTATGGATAATGGAAGATCGCTGCGGCCGCGCTACTTTGCGAATTTGTGTGCATAAACAACGCGTGGTTGCAGCGCTACACCTGCGCTGCAACCGCGCTGCAGCCGCGCGTTTTTATTTGCATAGATTTGCAAAGGAGCGTGGCCGCAGCGGTGCCGCCGCGCTGCAAATTTGAAGGCGCCCTTAGTCATTATTACTAAAATTATTTAAAACGGGATATTTACCACGTTTTTTATTTTCATTTTGCGGAGCTCGATATTTCGACATAATCTACGAATTTCTTATTCACGAGAACAGGACAACTCGTGTTAAATAATTTTAGTAATAAAAATAACCATGCTAATTTAAAAACGCGTCTTTATCAACAAAAAGCAAAATCTAGTCTTCAAAGCATTCAAATGTATATTCCAAACTTAATAAAGTCTCAAAAATTCCACAAGATCTAAATAAAATAAAATTCTCTTCAATAAAAAGTTTTTAGAATACGATGTTTTCAATACACGCACACTTGAGCCCATTTGCGAACTGTTAGGTCGTACCACGCTAACGTTGGGTTGTTCCCTCTGGACCATGCTGTATACTGACCCGTATGACCCTCACTGTCGGTCACGTGTCGCTCGGGATACGATTTATAGATTCTTTCTTACCTGAATACTGAATATATGTTTGAATGTGTGTGTATATTGCTTCTACATTTTTTCTGTTATATATTTTTTATCATTTGTTTTTGCATTCTTAATTTGTTTTTACTTAATTTTTTTGTACACCTATGAATGCTTTCTCTTTTCGATCGAAATGTTAGCTATATTAATGTTAAATTTACCCTTTGTGTTTAAATACACCTTTTACGAAATAAATAATTAAAATAATAAAATATATACATACACAGAGATACGTTAAATAAAATTACATCTCTCTATTTAATAATTGTTAAAGTAGGTACCTTAGATATAACTATTGGTAACTTATGAGACTACTTAAAGGTTAATAAACTGAAAAGAAGATATTCGATATCACACAAAAGAATATTCACTTTTTTTTCTTATTGCTGTCATAGCTATCTACGAGTACATTTATATTAAGGTTTCTCTGTCACACATTTATTTTACAATGACAAATAAACAGACTAGGAAGTTGCAGTAGCAATACGACACTTTTGACACCATTTAGTGGGAGTTAAATGTATCCATGGGCGTACCCACAGTGGGGCAAGATGGGGCACTTGCCCCACCTAGGCGCGCAGCTAATAATAGGTATTTTCAATTTTAATAAGGAAATTTTAAGTAAACCTAGTCAAAACCTCCGCAAGCTATTACTGAAGTAGTTTAGATAGTAAAGGTATATATAAAAATACAGTGAAAAAATAATTTTTAAATTTCTAGTACCTACTTATCGAGTTTTTACATTTATTTATTTTTTTCCCGACCCTTAAAAAAATCTGCGTACGCCCATGAATGTATCTACAAATTTTTGATTATCATTATTTAGTAAGATAGATAAAAAATAATAGTTAAGAAAAAAAAACAAAAAACCCGCCTGCGTGAAGAACAACTAATAGGAAATCAACTGAAAAGACTGGAACAAGATAAAAATTCAATAACTACACAAAGCCAGCAAAATAAATCGAAACAATATCAAACATTATGTACTGTACACTTAAAAATATTAATGCGGTAGTCCTTACACATTTTCTGCAACATCGTACATAACATGCAGTCGGAGGCATGAACTCTTCCTTTGCAGTCGGGTAAAAATAAATAGAATAGCGTTCACTCATCATATGGTATTTTGTCAATGTTTCCTTCCCAGTTTGCGTAGTATATCTATGTCACTGAATTTAGCTACTCAATGATTTTCCGAAACAGATCTATATCAAACCTACAATAAATTGGCAAGAAGTATTTTTGTGGTTAATGAATGAGTCAGTTCTCTATCTCTTCCATTCCCATTTCTACTCTTTTATCATTAGATAAAGGTTGTTTGGAAGAAATGGCTAAATAGCCATAATCTTGCTCATTGTACTTCACAGTCTTTAACTTTCTTAAAATATGTTTAATGTGTATCATGTAGTTGTGGTATACAATAAAGTATTCCTTGATCTCCCCTTTCTTATTTTACTCCCCTTCTATCCTTTCACCAGTTACGCATTTGTCATCTCAAATGTGGATCTAGGGCTGCGTTGATCACTTGACGTCAAGTAAGACCCGCTTTCGGAAAATCCATAACGAAAAAACTTTACACAAGTGAAAATTACGAAACATAATTAATGTATGAAAATTGTACGAAGAATTTGGCACTGCAATTAAGCGACAAAATTAGGCATTGTTATAAAACAGTAATAACGTAAAAACTTCCTGGCCGATATTGGCTGGCCGGAAATATGGGGCAAATAAGCAACGTGTAACGTTTTAACGAAATTAATGCTTATTTATACATACTTCATCGGACAATCGCCTTTGGGTAGCTATACGAACAACTTTTACTGGGGTAGGGAAAAACAGGAAATATCCTTCACAAAATCTGGAGCAGTCCGACTGGGATAGATTACCTCGATCTAACAGAAGATTGTAGCTAAATAATACTGTTTTCAAGCAGTATTGTGGCCCTGTTGGTGACAGGTGACCAGAGGTCAGCGGATAGGGTCAGCAACGCGCTTGCGATGCTTCTGATATTGCAGTTGTCTATAATCCCTTACCATCAGGTGAGCTATACCCTTCTTTTTCAACCTGATTTTATATTTAAAAAAAAGCTTTATAATTGGTAATAAAATTATTCGTCTAACCCTAGTAGAGCAGCGTGCTACTTACAGGTTGGTAATAATCTTATTTATAAATTTTGTTTTAAATAGAATCAAGGAAACGAGACCTTTTTACATAAGTCATAATTTAAATTAACTACAAAAAAGAACACAACATAAAAGGCTAGTCTTATTTAAGCAAATGTCGCAGCCATTTCATGCCTTAGACCATTCATCGAGATAATTTACACTAGTAGAAGAGAAAGACTTATTTTTTGAAGAGTTATGAATATTCAACAATTTCGTGCTGTATATACGATAAAACTAGTGGTTGAGTATTTATACAGCAGTTCTGATTTACTTCGCTTCACTGTTCTCCGTTTGTTCAAAGTGAATTCGAATTAAACTTTACTAAGATATTCTTGGAATTTACAAAGATAAATTGTCTTATACTTGAGGTGCAAGTTATTTTGATTTATGTAATGGATGCCTTTTTGATTGGAATAAAATTGTTGTTTTTTTTTTACTTTGTATTGTTTTAATTTTTTGTATCAGCCGGAAAGGACATGTTTATTGTTACAGGAGACTACGGTTAACACTTACATCGGGTGAGCTGTACGCTTGTCTGTTCACCTAGTTGTATAAAAAAATGTCAAATGGCGACGATTTTATTTAATTTCATAATACTGATAAATTTTATTACGATTTACGAACTACGTTAAATTTAAAATTTAATCGTTTCATTAATACTCAAACAACCAGTAATTATTCGATCACTGTCTTGAAAGAAATATTCAGAATTAAAATTTAGCTCGACTACTTCGATAAGTCAGAAATTCTTGCGACGAATACTAAGGAAATTCTTTACATTTTCCTTCACCGCTTAACATTAGATGTATTGTTAAAACTTTGAATGAAATGTTAATAAACAAAAAATTAAACATTTAGAAGATGTACTTTCAAAGTACACGATGTATATGATATTAAAACAAACAAATAAACCTTTATTTCTCGTACACCAACCGCCTCCGGTCACGACTTATTAACTGAGGAGCTTGACTTGATTAAACGCTGCGAGGTATATTCAAAATTCGTATAATTACACACTTGCGCATATACGAGTTGTCTCGACCTGAGATGAAACAACATTTCGAAATTAGTTTTTCTTCCATTACGAGACGTTTTTTTGTATGTCAAATAGGCCTAATTTAAACGTAATTAAAATTTGTCTGCGAAAATTATTATTGGTTAAAAGAGTTGAACATTACGCACCTGCTGGAGACAGGATTTAAATACATTTGAATTGAACTGAATTTAAATGTTGTATACAAATGATCCATTGTTGGTATGTCCATGCAATGGACTGATGGGCATTGGAGTCCCCAGGTGTTAGAATGGCGGCCTTGCACTGGTAAGCGCAGCGTTGGCAATCCCACACAAGGTAGACAAAGGACATCAAATGGGACGCTGTAAGCCGCTGGATGCAAGCGGCGCTAGATCGTGAAAGGTGGGAGATCTTGCAAGAGACCTATGTCTAACAGTGGACGTCCATCAGTTAACAATGATAAAGAATAACAGGGAACGGTTAGAGACTTCCAAAAAAAGAGGAGGTTCCCAATTCGATTGTATTTTTTTATGTACGTTACTTCAGAACTTTTGACTGGGTGGACCGATTTCGATATTTTTTTCTTTACTCGAAAGGTGGTGTGTGTCATTTAGTCCCATTTAAATTTATTTGAGATCTAGCAAGTACTTTTTGAGTTATATCTAATAACGCGTATTTAATTGACTATTTTTTCGTCTACCTACGTTGGTATTACTAATGTCGATATAATAATTGAAGTTGGTTTTTTTTTTTCGTTTGCGAGCAAACACAATTATTTGTAATACTAATTTACAATGAATATTAGTTTCTCATATTTTGTTTAGAATACACATTGTCTAGAGAAACAAAGACAATCAAACAAATAAGATATAAATTGAAAGTGACATACTTTACTGAGACGAGGTAGCTTGACGATATTTGTATTGAAGAACAGATTTTACATTGTTTTAGTAAAGAAGTGCTATTGATTGACATTTATTTGTGATAATAATTTACAGGATGAGTAGCTTTGTGAATAGCTTGACATTTCTATTCGATTCTATATTTACTGTTATCGGAGATTTAAATGTATTGGCAAAATTTAGCTTGATAAGGGTAAAAATACAAATTATACGAATGAATATGTTTCATTACCTGTTAGTATTATACGACTGTAACGTCAAGCTATAATTTTATGAAACTTGCATACACTTGACACTTTACTTGTAACACCACCCTACTCATAATTATATGTAGTTGAACAGCATAAAATTTAGAAAGATACGAAACTGACTTAGAAATAAATAGCTTCTGTTAAGTTAAGCACTTAGTTACTGTTAGTTTTTTAGTTACTAACAAACAAAGTAATTGTCCTTCAGAGCTTATTAGATAATAAATGACATTTTACATAAAAACTGAAATATAATTGGAAGTGTATCTATGACAGAAAATTTGACTACAATACCTCGACCATCTGCGACAGATTTAAGTCAAACCATTACGATCTTCAGTTCTACTTCTGTCTCAGTCACTACAAGTATACCCCAGGGTTCTCATTTTGGTCCTGTTCTGTATCTTTTATACATAAATGACGCTACCAAAATTTTTAAAAACATTCTTGGAAAGTATTATTCTTAGTTATTATAAAGTTATCTAAATACTTCTTATTATAAAACAATCTTAACATGTTTTCTCGATTTCAATGTCTTGAAATTTGTTATAAAAGCTTTTAGTCATTGAATAATAATTACTCTGATTGATTTATCATCTCAATAGAAATGTCAAGTTCATAGAAATCAAACTTTTTCATTTGAGTTTAATAAGAAATCTTATCGATGTTCAATTTTCTCTTCTATTTACTGATTGTCAAAGCTAAGTCACGTAACAGCTTTAGTTGAATTTCTTTTTATAAAAATAATGTTGACGTTTCTTGCAAAATAAAAAATTGATTAAAAAAGTAAATTCTAATGAGAGATATATCTCGCGTTAACAACTAAGGAAGATATGAATGGAGTATTAAGGCTTAGTTCATAATAAAACAGAGCAATTCTTTATAGAATTGACTGGACTCTGTCACGGTTGTAGTCATATTTAACCGACGAAGCAAAGCTGATACTATGCAGCAAGCATAATTATTACTATGGTATCTATACTAATATAATAAAGCTGAAGAGTTTGTTTGTTTAATTGTTTGTTTGTTTGATTGTTTGTTTGTTTGTCTGTTTGAACGCGCTAATCTCAGGGTCTACTGGTCCGATTTGAAAAATTATTTCAGTGTTAGATAGCCCATTTATCGAGGAAGGCTATAGGCTATGTGTCATCACGCTAAGACCAATAGGAGCGGAGTCCACGCCGACGAAGTCGCGCGCAGAAGCTAGTACTTAATATGAGAGTCTCAATGCTGCTTAAATTGTATTCTATCTCAGCATAAGCTCCGCCTAAGCATTACGAATTAGATTACTGTTCTTGACGTACACATTTCTTTGTTTCAATTTAAGTAACTGCTCGAGACACTCGGAGAGGAAAATTATAATTGAAAATGACACTATGTCACTGTGATACCCTGTTGTATATTTTGTTTTGTTGATAAAATTTATAAAGAAATTTTGTTTAATTTTTTATAAAGCTAAACGTAATTTTCAATCTATGAAACAATCGTAATATTTAATAATGCTCGAGTCTATTTACAGCATATTTTTCAACCAACTTCAAAAAATGAGGAGCTTATCAATGCGACTGTATTTATTTTATGTGAAGTTTTATGTGAACAACATCAAGTTTTGAAACATTTACCAGAAAAAAATCATCAATTTGATGACCTCGTAAGGTTATCAAAAATTATTACTAACCAGCTGATTTTTTTTTTCTTTTATTTAGTTAATATCTATATAATTTAATAGTAATATTGTCCTTCAAATTGTGTGTTACGTTATCCCGGTCCTACGCTCACTGCTGCTCTACCCTTTGCTATCTCTGTTAGCTACCACAATCAAGAGTTTTCGTTGTGCAATTTTTTGTTCGTGTCGTCAAAATGAAGCTACTCCCGGAAAATTAGTATGATACTAGATACTAGGGATCCCTACCTAAGTAAATTTATTGTTGATTATTTTAAATATTTTTTAAATGAAACTTTTTTAGGCGCATGAGGGGTAAAATTTGAGCGAGCGGAAACACGTTTTTTTTTTTCAACTACTTTTTTTGTATTTTAAATTCGTTTATTTTTAATTAATGTTAATTCCCAAAACCTTGTCCAACGTCCAACACAACCAGGAGCATTAATAAAACCAGTACTAGAGATGCTTTAACTCAATATATTGGATTATTCAATAATTACACAAATGTATGGTGGCCTTATACTAACGGGAAATAATTTTGACATCGCGATTTAATCTACTACTAGCGCCATCTAGTTGTAGACCTGGTAAACCTCGAACAAAAAACTTCAACAAAAAAAACTAAAATAATTGTAAGTTGCAGCGTTAACGATTAGTTTTTTTTTTTTTTTTTAAATTAGTTTGCCAAAGAAGTTTCAATTCTGACATGTGTACTTTGTACGCACGCAATTTTTTTTGTTTAAATAAGGACAACTATTTTCACGCCATAAACGTTCAAGTAGTAATTATAATAGAAACACAAAAGGCTTTCAAGTAGTATCCTAAAAGTAATTTCAAGTGGAACGAGTACTGGAGGAAAAATTATAAAAAAAGGAAGGACCGACGGAAAATTAAATATCGTTGAAGTATGTTCTATTGGTTTAAGGAAACTGCGCGTTATACAAATAATAGGTGAAAAAATATAGAAAAAAAAATTAAAATTATTTAAAAAAATGGTACCTAACCCAAAAATTATTTAGTAATAGTACTTCAAACCAATAAACAAACCGATAAAATTATTTTATTAGTATGCATATATCGATCACTAGTTATAGGCTTTGAAGCTGACGGACTTTATGCAAAGCCTTATTTCTCGTTGTGCATTGGAGTTAGTAGAGCAAGCGGCGTATATACGAATTGGACTCGCAGAAATTTTACATTCCTAAATGTTTGGTTCCTATAGTACAGTACAGATGACATCTACAGTTAGGATCGCTTGTGCTATTGCCCCTACTGGGATACGTGAAGTTTAAAATAATTGGGCTCCGATACCTATTATAATCAGTAATTATTACTAGTTTAATATAGTTTGTCACATATATTTTTAGGTACTTAAGTTTTCACTACCAAAGTATATAGTAAGCCACACAGTTTACTTTCACAAAAGCTATATCGTAGAGATTGTTAATAGCTTTAAGGACACCTTTGCGTACTTGACTGTAGTACGATTCGTGTTTCCTTTATTTTACTATTCATTGTATTTCATGCAAGATATTACCATTCATATATTAAAACACAGTTTATTTTGTTAAAAGAGTAACTGCGGAGTTTCTTGCCGATTCTTCTCTTCAGAATCTACATTCTAAATCGATTTTAGCTTCACTTTTAACAATATTTAAAATGTTACTTTGTTGACGATTCGAAGGTGCTTTTGAAGTCCGTTTAAATAAAGTTATTTTTGATTTTGTATTGTAGTTACTACAATAAAATTTATATATATTTTTTTCATTCATATCTATCATTGATTGTTACTCATATAATAAACGTTTATGTTCAAAGTACAAAGAAGACATGACTTTTCATAAACCGATTTTGTTACAAAACAATGTACCTATTACTAAGCGCTTAAAGCCCTAAGATTATTTATAAATTTATTGAAAATAATTTCATAACAAAACTATTGGAAAAGTAATTAATTTCGATGATCAAACAAACGTTATTAAGTATAATCTTGTTATAGTGTCATTAAATTCCTTTGTTATTGAAGAAACTTTATATTGAGTTATCTGTGTTGTATTCATGTAATAGAACTGCAAACGTTGGTGTCTCTACAAAAGATATATTTAAATCAGCTCTTGTGAATTTTTCAAACAATAAAAACGATAAAAAAAATCTTAACTTGTGCGTTTCTATTTTTATATTTATTTTTGTAAAAGATAAAAGTTCATTACATAATAGGTCGGGGAAAAAGAGTTTTCTAGTAAAAAGTTGCAATAAAATCTTTTTGGTTGTATTGTTAGTAACTGGCTGGTTTCGACTTTCGACACCATGACATTTAAAAGACGAAATAAAAAAGTAAAAACCACAATTTTAATTTTTTTTTTCTGTTCCAATCCAAGGAAGAAATTCGGTACATTTAAAAAGGTTTACTTTAAGAATAAAATGTCAGAATTTTAAAATGTCAGTAATAGTAGCACAAAATTTGTTCAGGTAAGCGTTTTCAGTCAGAAAATTTTGATGTTAAAGATGCACTTCGCTCTGGTCACCCAGTTACGAATAAACGTGACGATATTTTTGACAAAGTGGAGCTACATCGACATTTAAGTGGTTACGATATTGCTGAAGATCTGAGAATTGACCTTACCATGAATTTCTATATAAAATACAAAGAAACTTTTCCCAATATTTGGTTTTTATTGTCAGAATTAAGTAGAAGATAACTTCTGAAATTTGTACAACATATCTGTTTATATTTCTTTAAATACATTAAATAAATGTATTTAAATCGATTGCCTAGTAAAAAAAAATTGTTTGCGTACAAAGCACACATGTCAGAAGTAAAACTTCTTTGGCAAACTAATTGAAAAAAACAAAACAAAAAGCCAACGTCACGCGATGTTCCCAGACGGTCACCCATCCAAGTACTGACCGCGTGACGCGATGCCGCGTTAGTAGTCACTCAAATTTTACTCCTCATAAAGAAGTTTCACTTCTAAAATAAATCTTGATGCAGATATCTCAAGTTATTCAACATTTAATCAATACATTTGATTTATAGTAATACTCTTGACTCTTTTGACACACACACAAACTCACGCAACTCAATCTACATAAGCTGTACGCACACATACACACAGATGTCAAAATAACTTGAGATTTTTATACAATAACAACGTAACATTATGTTCGGTAAAAAATATTGGAACCAAAATGAAATACCGCTCAAGCAAGACAGCTAGCTGACTTGGTTGAGAATGAGCAATTATTTTTATTGGTCATGTCTTCGGGCTTCTGTGCTCATAATGGGAGCTTCACGCTAGTGTTCTGAAATTGCTATTACAGGAAAAGATGACTTTAGTACTAACATTTAATGTAGGTTTATTGCGTACCATTCTTTAAAATAATTTTCATATAAATTTGAATTTCATTCAAAGTATATTAAATTGAGTGATTCAACTTTATCTTAATCAAAAATTCATTCCAACTCGAAACACGAAAACAATGAAATATAAACATGTAAAGTCGAAGGACACGTGAAGAAGACTATGTCTAACAGACTCTCAAATTACGTTTTACGAAATATAAATAAATAGCGAAAAAAAAATTCCAACGGCAGCGGCACTCTTCTCATTCGTACGGAATAGCTAATGTAATCTCGCAATCTTGTAATAAGATACAGACTAGGTAATCTTAATTTAACCCAACGCTCTGTGAAATATGATGAAAATTGTAATTTATTTATTATACGAAATTCCATTTGACGATTATTCTTAATTATATTCCGAAATTTATATGAACGAAATTTTCTGTTGCTGGCGTGTAAACGCTTTTATAATATAGACGTACTAGCTGTCCCCGCAAACGTTGTTTTGCCATATATGAAATTAACCCCGCAACCCCCTCTTGTGGGTGGAATTTCGTAAAATCCGTTCTTAGCTGATCTCTACTCGGTGAAAGGAATATTCCTACCAAATTTCAAGTCTCTACGCCTTATGGTTCCAGAGATATCGTAATGATTGAGTCAATGGGTGGAAATCTCTTTTATATAACACTAGTTTACAAAATATAAAAAATGTCATGTCCTTCCAGTGAATTTCATATCGTTTTATTTAGTGACAATAACTAAACGCAAACATATATTTGTTTTATTTTTATCACGTCAAAGAATCAAGTTATCAACACATTTTATTTTAAGACTACCCACAGGTTGGTTCTGAATTCATCCTAAAATGTTTGTGCATTGTAATGTTCAGTTAAATAAATATTTGTTTTTAACATGTCAAAAAGGTTGTGTAAAGTACATCCTGACAGTTTTTGTTACGTTTGTGGTGAACTTATTACATCTAAGAAAGGATATCCCAACGGAAACTCTGAATATCTGCATATTTTCGTTATTTCAAAATTTCGGTCTCTCACCAGGACAAAAAATAGGTTCCTTACGTTTTGTGAAAGATATAGAAATTTAAGTTATTAAATACAAAGATCACAATTAGATTGTCTGCGGTGAATTAAAATTTGTGGGTTTTACTTTTGGGCTTACAAAGTGGCTATACAAAATATTGTTGTTTTTTGTGTTTGTGAGATTCAAGAGCCAAACTAGATCATTATAAAAAGATAGACTGGCCAGTTAGAAAAGAATATAGCCCTGGTAAACTGAATATAAAGCATAAATATCTGATACCCCCACAAAAATTGTTCTACCACCGCTTCACATAAAATTAGAATTGGTAAAAACTTTGTTAAGGCTTTAAATTAAAATAACGTAGCTTTTAAGCATTTGTGCCTAATTTTTCCTAATCTTTCTGAGGCGAAACTGTAAGAAGGTATTTTTATTGGACCGCAAATCAAAAAAAACGTTGAAAGATGAGGTATTTGAAAACAGTCTTGCGGATACTGAAAGATTTGCTTGGAATTCACTCCGACTTTTTATAAGAGTCTTTGGGCAACAAAAAAAAAATGTAAATGACAGACAGTTAATTGCTGATTTATTACAAAATTTTTAACGAATGGGTGTCAGCATGTCTCTGAAAATTCATTTCCTTCATTCGCACCTTGATTTCTTCCCTGAAAACCTCGGAGAAGTTAGCGACGAACATGGAGAGCGTTTTCATCAGGATTAGAAATTTTTTGAACAAAATTATCAAAGGTACTGGGGCCAAGCCATGTTAGGTGATTATTGCTGGTATGTTATAAGAGACACAGACTCAAATAAATACAAAAAAAGCTAAGGCAATTCAGTTTTAATTTTTTCTTAATATTTTTGTAGGCATTTTTTTTGTAAATCAAAAATAAAAAATATTTTGGAAACGTTGTTGTGTTGGATTTTTTTCTTATTTTTTTAAAACTCAGTGCATCTCAAATGATATGAAAAAACACTTTTCATTTCAAGGACAAAAACCATGTAAACTAGTGTAATTAGATAGATTATCCAACAAGTGACACTATGTATAATATTGAGATGACGTTTAATCCCTGGTCTACTATAGTCAGGTAAATAATGTAAAATGTTAACGGTTTTAGCTTACTACATGTAATTAACATGAGAGGGAAAAGATTTTTTAGAAGAAAAAAAAATTTTTTTGAAGTATTATTATTTGCAGCAGGCTTATGGTGGCAGAGGTTGTTTTTATAAATTCACAATATTGAAATAAGCCTATAAAAATTGTTTCATCTAATTAACAGATGAGGGAAGATTTAGCTTCTCGGATCTTAGACCATAAGTTTAATTTTGAATGAATTTAATCAATTGATAAAATATGCATTAATAGTGTTGTGTTACTTTGGTGACTAAGTTAGCCAGAGCTCTAGGGACCGGTAAGGGGTTTACTCTTTTGCCACCTTGATTGATTGTATAAAAATGATTCCGACAGCCAATAAATTTCCCACTGTTGGGCGCTAACCTCTAAAAGACATACTTCACATATGTAACGAATATCACTTCTTAACCGACTTTCAAAAAAGGAGGAAGTTCTCAATTCGACTGTATTTTTTATGCATGTTACCTCAGAACTTTTTACTGGGTAAACTGATTTCGATTATTCCTTTTTTTTAATCGCAAGATGGTAAATGTCATGTGTTCCCATTAAAATTTAATTGAGATCTAACATGCATTTTTTGAGTTATATCTAATAATGCATATTTGCTTGACTATTTTTTCGTCGATCTACGTTGTATTACCCCGCATAACTTTTCATTGGGTATACCGATTTTGATGATTCTTATTTTAATCGAAAGCTGATGCTTGTCTTGTAATCAGATTTTAATTTGATTGAGATATAACGAGTACTTTTTTAGTAATCTTTGATGACGCGTAATTATGTTACGGTGCATACTTTGGCGCCATTTATCGGAAACCAATAAAACTACTTCGGTTCGGACTATCGATCAACTATTATAACGTAGTGAGCTATATTATCCACTAGAGGGCAGTAGCAGTTTATTATTTTTAAATAATTTTGATAATTCTTGTATTAATCGAAAGGTGTTGCTTGTCTTGTAGTCCCATTTAAATTTGATCGAGATCTGATGACTACTTTTTGAGTCACCTTTGATAACGCGGATTACGTTGGACTTACGTTGGACTTACGTTGTATTACTTGTTGTAATTGAAGTCGGTTTTTTTTTTAAATTTTTAATAGATAGACAGTGCTTGATAAGACGAAATTAAAACCAATTAGACAAAATTAAATCATTAACACTGATTACGTGAAACGAAAAATTCAAAAGAAAAAGATCAAAAGTAAACAAAGTAGGCGCAGTTTGCGAAACGCGATTATTCCACCCCACAATTACGCTTGCAAATAGAGACGTCAGGCAATTCGATGGGGGCGAGCATAAAAAATTATCACCCCATCCCGTCCCGTCACGAATAAAAGAAGTAAGTCGCAAGTAATTTTTCTACAAGCTTTACACATAGCTGTAATAAAAACTCGTCGAGTTGAGGACAACCTTGTATATATCATATTCTTAGCTTATTTATTTCAGGAAGGCCGCTGCTCCCGACACTTGGAATGAAAGTTTAAATGGTGGTGAATAATGTGGATTACGTGACCCGTGATGAGCTCTGATGTCTTCTTCGGAAAGAGTTGCGAACTTTGTTGCTGTTTTTTTTTGTCGGTTTATATATATTTTAAAATAAAGTTAATTAATTTGTTGAAAATTAAAATTATTGTGAAATGCTATTAATGTGAATGGTCGTAATTTTATTATTAGAAATACATATTTTATTTGTACAATTATTTACTTTTTTAATCTAATTTCTTGCCATCCTAATCTCTTTTTGAATCTCGTCTATAATTCAATCAGAGAGAGAAAATTAAACACCAACCTATTGGTGCAACTTGGTACAATATGCCAATTACAACTTATGTAGTAACATATTATAAGAGGGCGTTTTGCAACTTCTAGACATTAATTAGCACTGTCACTTCAGCTCAGTATAAAAATTAATAATTACAGAATTATTGAATATAAATTTTTGACAGACAAAAAAAAATTAAAAAGATTCTCTAGTCAACGCGTAACATAATAGAATATATCTCTTGTTTATGTTTAAATATATGTAACCGATTTTAATATCATGAACTGTAATAGATTACAAATGTTTCTACGTCAACAACTGAAGGTAATGAATACCCGCTTCAGCCTATAATATCGCACTGCTGGGCATAGGCCTCTTTTCCCATGTAGGAGAAGGATCCCAGTTTAATTCACCACGCTGTTCCAATGCGGGTTGGCGGATATACTATGAGTAGCGATCGCTATCAGGTTTACATGATTATAATCAGTACCGACGGCTTAACGTGCTCTCCGAGGCACGGTGGGGAGACCTACTAGGACTACACAATCAATACCCACTTAAAGAAAATTCTTTTTTATAAATTAAACGATCAAACTCAATACATGCATCTATAGCCTTTATAAAAAAAAGAGAACAATAAAACGGAGATTAAAAAATAAACCGCAATATATTCAGGATTAGCGTCAATCCATTCAATAACCAATCTCCGATGTTATAATACCGGGACTCATTTGCGAAAGGTTTCCTTATAACGTTTAATATAGCAAGATGAGGTGAAATTGTTCCAAGTCACGCTCCTTATTACCCTCAAAAGGTTTGAGATTTTCACTCTAATAGCATTATAACCCTTGGAAATATTCATATCTTTGCGAAAAAAAATTGAAAAGGCTTCCAATACTTAAACTTCCTCCGCGGAAGCGTCACTCCTGTAAGAAAATTTGAAATTATTGAACGTTCAAAGCGAATTCTATGTATGATTGTATCTAACGTTTCGCGATTTTCTATTGCATTTGCTTTTATGTGCTAATGTTTCTGAGTAATAATTAAAATCTTAGAGTTAAGGTGGTCAAGGGCATAAACTAGCCCAGAACTGAAATTAAGTTATAAATGAGCAAAAAGTGTATAGAAACAATTAAGATATCATAATTATGTTACTCGATATAGTTATTTTTTACTTTAAAAATCTCGAGTTCATCAATTAAGCTAAACTTGATAATATCTTATTATTCAAATATAAATAAGCTAGACATATTCAGTAACTAAAAACATTCTTTATAAGAAACAATTCAACCAAATATATTTTTAATTGTTAGTAAGATCTAAGAAAAAGAAACACAGCACAAGAGGATGCACTAGCTTAGGTACAAGTTACAGCGAGGGCTCTCAACTGGAGCACTGCACTTGTGCTTCGCGACTGACTTCACGGGAAAACACGAAAATAGGCAACGCAAGGGTCATGCGGGTATATTTATAAATACAGAATTTTCGCTTGTTAAAATAGTGTGATGTTATATTTTAAAAAATCTGCAACACTTTAGATTATTATTATTCTCTTACATAGATTCTGTCTTATTTTCTAGTAATGATGCTGAAATGATTTAAAACACTCAGGTCAAAAGCTATCGTTGCATATTTGTTATTTAAGAAAAATCGGTTTGAAAAAAGCTACGTAAGTTCTGAGGGATTAACAGTATGGCAGTATTTTATAAGCTAGGTTATTTACCCCACTGATCTATATTTTTTGAAGTGAAACTTCTTAGCTGCATGAGGGTAAATTTTGAGAGAAAGGCAACGTGACGCGGCATCGCTACGCGGCAACGCATCACGCGTCAGTACTTGGATGGGTGACCGCCTAGGAACACCGCGTGACGTTGGCTTTTTTTTTTTCAATTAGTTTTTGTAATTTAGCTTAACATAAAAATTATAGATTACATTATGAAACTCAATTTTTATTAGAGAAGATACCAATATACTTATATTAAATCGTATTAAAGAAATTCGAGATACTATATAGTCAGTCTATAATCTAACATAATTTAACAAAATACATCATGTTCTTGCTGATAGTTTATTATTTCATGACCTACAAAAGAATGAAACATTAAAGGACTTTTTTACAACTTACAGAAAACGACGTATAAAATTGTATTCATAAATCTATACTAATATAATAAAGCTGAAGAGTTTGTTTGTTTGATTATTTGTTTGTTTGAACGCGCTAATCTCAGGATCTACTGGACCGATTTGAAAAATTCTTTCAGTGTTAGATAGCCCATTTATCGAGGAAGGCTATAGGCTATACTGGGTGTATTTGGAACGCTTTGTAAGATTTAAACCACGTAATATACTATTTAAATACTATATAATGCATATAACCATTTATCCCAGAAACGTATTTTTAAGAACATTTTAGGACTTCTGTATTATGTGAGGCAGCAATGTATCATGCCGCGCTGGGCGCGGGAGGCGGCGGAACGAAAATTAAACGTGCGCGCGGCGGCGAGTACGTTTACCGCGTGCCGTTGACCTCTGTCAGCTGATGGCGCGTATGAACGGTTTGCATTACATTGACAGTTTGTTCCAAACACGATTATTTTAAAGCATTATCTTCAAATTTCTGTTTCATTATTTTTTCCAAACCGGACTATACCAAAAAAAAAAAATGATGAAAACAGGAAAAAAAAATTTTTTTTTCGCTTTTTTTTCACTTGTATCATGTCAGGTTAAGCCAACACTATCATACCTCTTCGTTTTTCAATGCGTTCCAAATACACCCTGTATATCATCACGCTAAGACCAATAGGAGCGTAGGACTATTGAATAATGTTTCAAAATCGGGTGGTCCTATTCCACGGGGACGAAGTCGCGCGCACAAGCTAGTGTATAATATACAACGTTCACAGCTCGACAAAAGAGAGCCTAGCGTGTTCTATATAAACTACAAAGGTTGTTAAATTAATATCGATAGTATTATATTGCAAACTAATCATAACTAGATGGCGCTGGAACGGAAATTTAAAGCTTTAGATATTTTTAATTAGTTTTTTCAATTTTTTTTTCATTTAGTTTAGCAAAGAAGATTCACTTCTGACTTCTGGGTGTTTCCACTTCTGACTTCTGGGTGTTTGTGCAGTCCTTGTGGGTCTCCCCACCGTGCCTCGGAGAGCACGTTAAGCCGTCGGTCCCGGTTGTTATCATGTACACCTGATAGCGATCGTTACTCATAGTAGGGAATATATCCGCCAACCCGCATTGGAGCAGCGTGGTGGATTAAGCTCCGATCCTTCTCCTACATGGAAAAGAAAGAGGCCTATGCCCAACAGTGGGATATTACAGGCTGAATCGTATTCACTTCTGAAATGTGTACTTTGTACGCATGCAATTTTTTTTTGTTTTACACAATAGGCCAGAAAACAAGCGTATGGCTCGCCTTATGATACGCGATTACCCAGAAGCATTGCAAGCGCATTGCCGACCCTAAATTCCCCCAATTCCCCCCAGGATTCCTCATTTGTCAAAAATTATTTATAAAGACGCTTTCATACCTACTCTTATTCAAAATAACGTATTGATTCATGAACTGATGAATTAAAAACACACATTTTGAACTCATGATGTTCAAACAAGTAATCCGTATATCAATATCACGTATCTGCCACGCGTTGAAAAAGGCAATTTTTTTTGTAGTATAAAGTAAATATTATCCGGTAACACAAAGGATGATTCACACATAAACATTGTCAATTCAGCTGGCGGTCAGAGGACCGTTGAACATAAAATCTAATATAATTCCGAGCATTGGACAAACAACGATATCGTAGACGATAAAAATATTTCAGCAAATATTTTGTCAAATTTTTACCCCATACATATTCAAGGGAGATTGAATCGTCTCGCTTTTATGATAGAATAGCAAATTGGTCAGAATTTCCGTCGAAACGGCTCCAGGCGGACGGTGTCCAGTTGTAATTCCTCTTTATATACAGTTTTACCGGCGGCCTTTTTAGGACTTTGTGAGCTTAAGTAGCTCCGAACAAGTTCGTTTTGTTAAAAATCAACGGTAGAAGTTCAGGCGATTTTATTCCTTTAAAGTTTGTAATAAAATCTATTATCGCACTGCTCCTTCGTACTCATGTCTTTCGTTTTGGAATAATTTAAGGCTATTTGTAATTTAGTGATGAACAAATTAAATAGAATTAAAGCTAATTTTCAACAGATTTATCCTTCAAAGTTAAAACTAAAATTGTATGATTTAAAAAAGTTTTATGAACAATAATACAAAAAACCTTTTTTATTTATACCTATAATGTGTTCTTAATTTTAAAAATTAATTTATAAATAGTCATTTTTGAAACTAATTTACTCCAGTAATATTATTAATGTACAGAATAAGAAATTGAACGCTGAACAAAGAATAATTCATAAAACTGATTGAAAAAAAACAACATTGAAACAGATGAATTCACAAATTTTTACTGCCAAAGACACGACAGTGGAATTGTAAAATTTTATGTCCATCCTAAATTGTCTGAAGTATACTCGATGGACGTAACCAAATTAAAAAGAACCTAGAAACAGAGGAATACTAACCAAAACGTCGAAGATGTAACGTCGACAGAACTCATAGATTCGAACCCGTAAAAACGTAATACCGTCGGTGGCGACAGTTGAATTTTTAGTCAATTTCTCGTTTGACACAATTGAATTTGATCTTCGAGTAAATCGGGTTTCAGGGCACGGAGAGCGGTTGCCTTTAGATGTCGATTTACGTGGAAGATAAGAGCGGC
The DNA here is from genome assembly GCA_905220545.2 of Melitaea athalia. Taxonomy (NCBI): domain Eukaryota; kingdom Metazoa; phylum Arthropoda; class Insecta; order Lepidoptera; family Nymphalidae; genus Melitaea; species Melitaea athalia. The sequence continues at coordinate 22,178,493 of HG992180.1, forward strand.
TAGCGACATTTAGGTACCTAATATTTATTGAGTAATATATAAGTGCTTCAAACGTTAAGCTGTCGGTCCCGGTTATTATCATGTACACCTGATAGCGATCGTTACTCATAATAGAGAATATATCCGCCAACCCGCAGCGTTTTTGCGTGGAGCAGCGTGGTGGATTAAGCTCTGATCCTTCTCCTATATGGGGAAAGAGGCCTATGCCCAGCATTGGGATATTACAGGCTGAAGCGTATATAAGAGCTTTGAAATGTGCTCAACTCAAATGGTACTTAACCTATAAGCTATTTTCTTGTTAAGAAACTGCAATGGTATCTATTTGGTAGTTATGTGGATGTAAACAATATTATAATTATTTATGGAAAAGTCAATTTTAATATTGTTAAAAATCTTCTTGTTACTGTTGCATTTATCCTGGTCAGGAATAAGATTAATCTAGATTAATGTCATTTAAAAAAAATTAAAAAGCACATTGTAGATCACGTACAGTAATTATCTAGTGAAGTATAGGTAAAACTTTTTACATTTATAGGCTTATTGAAAGACTAAGATGGTTTGGATTAGAGTGCGTTGCTGAAAATATCTTATTTATTTTTTGGTTAAAATGAAAAAAAAAAATGTTATACGAGCTATAACAGGTCTAATTGTATTAACCACAGCAAATTAGTTTTCAGCCTTTAACGTCCCTTCAAATAACAACTTTTAATATTATTTTTATTTTTACGATGCGCGCGCACACCGACACGAAAAACCGACACCCTGAAGTTAGCTAGTCAATGAAGAAGAAGTTAGCATGAAGTTAGCTACCCAATGAAGTGTAACTTCTTACGTGCGTACGTATAAGTACACACACACATTTTTATAACAAAACTGCTAATCCCTATCTCTTATTCCTTACACCACACGCGATGCCTTTGTCTCGCCGTCCGCCGTGGCTACAGATGAATCGTTTGAGGCTACTTAACAAGTCATTGTACGGTGCTGCCGGCGGTCGAAGGCCAATCGGTGCCACAAATTGACTTCAAGTATTTCACTATTTGCCATTTTCTGCCTCTATTGCCACTTAACTTCTAATATAATGTCATTTATTACATAAGAAAAATTGATAGACGTAACGATGTTATGATGCAAAAGTTATTCTTTTCAAATAATTTTATTGTATACTAAAACACAAATATTATTAAGTAAAGCTTAGTTATATTATATCGTTTAGACATAATACATTTTGCAACAAATTTACTTGTAATGTTATTACTGTATTCTCACATAACCAGCATCCTGCGCTTTGAATAACGGTTAATTAATAAGCGATGACTTACACACATTTAGGGTGTTGTTAAGTTCCTGTACATACATACTAATAAAGTAATGTTAGAGTATTTGCTTAAATGCGTTGTGATGACCAGTTGGAGTTGCAAATCTAAAAAAGATAGGCTGCAAATCATCACGTAACGGCCTTTTTTATATAACTAGGTGGGAAAACTTTGCTTCCCCAGTCGGGCTGCACTAGATTTCGAGCAGGATATTTCCTGCTGTGCCCTACCTCAGCGAATTATAGCAGATGACAGTTATGTTTTTAAGTCGAAGAAGTTTTGTTATAATAGGCTCAGTCGGAGCTATCTGTTGCGCTAGCGGTCGTGGGCTACGTCCTTGTACATGATATGTATTTGTATAAGAACAGATAATATGTGTGTGATGTTGTATGTATTGCTAGGCCTGATATGCTACTGGGGACAGTTGAGAGAGACGCGTTATTTAAATGACTTAAGATGTCTGGTTGTATAATAATACAACAGCATAATAATAAGAATTATAGGATTTAGTGCTATTCAAGTTCTTGACAGATGTAAAAAAAATATATATGAAAAATATGTACTACTGAGCCAGCTTCTCATAGATTTTAACGTTTTCTGTCTCAAGTCTTTTTGTAAAATAAAAATGCACCTTTAATCTATCTCCAAAAGTTACCGAGTTTATATATTTAAAAAGTTTAAACTCTTTTCTAGTTGGTGAGTTGTCGCTATGAAGGAGCCGCCACCAGTCGATCGATAAGAGAGACGCAAGCCCTGATGCCACCATGAGCGGGAGACGTGGACCCTTCAGGAGTTTTGCTATCAGCTTGATACAGATCATTACGATTATATGTCAAGGTAAGTTCACATATCTACGACTCACTTTAACTTCCAACTACAGAATTAAAGTAAATCTTAATAAGGTAGCAGTTATCTCCAAAACGAACTTAATAGGAAAAATTTTGATATTTAAAAGGAAAAATTTTGTTTGGTATTACTTAGCTGTGATCTTCTGTAAGGAGGTACATCTCTAGAGGGGTTGCGCCAAATTTCGATCAATATATTTCTTGCTCTGCCCCACCTCAATTAAAAATAATCATTCTCAGAAAAAGTTTACAAAACTCAAGGACTCAAGATATGTTCAATAAATAATTAAAGCAGGTGAAAACACCACGGGTAACTATTAATACTATCGGTCGCCCAGTGGTTGAAATTCGACCATAATTAAAAAATTAAACCAAATAATTATGAAAATAAAGAACCTTTTTTGACTACAGACTTTGACAATCACCAAAATAGTATAATATGCGTGTGTGTTTCAAATACATGGTAGTGTGTGTAATGCCTTTTTAATTATAAATTAAATTAATTATAAATTAAAATAAATAAAAAAAATTAAAAAAAAGGAAAAAGAAGTTGAGACATACAAATATCGTCTCTTGAATGTTGAAAGATATTTAAATACTCAACAACAACGTGACCGCCTATGTAATATTGAAATATCTGGTATTCCAGAGAAAAAAAACGAGGACCTTCCTCAGTTACTTTTATCTATATGCACGGCCTTAGACGTTCAAGCGGTCAAACAAGATATAACAAACATATACCGAGTACCGCAAAAAATTACTAACACAAAATTGCCTAAAAATATTGTTGCCAGAATGAGTAGTCAGTTAATAAAAGATACAATCATATCGGCTATCCGAAAAAAAAAAGGACTCACCAGTGCAGACCTGGGACTTAAGACATCCAAAGACCCTATCAAAATTTATGTTAATGAGCACTTAACTCCATTTAACAAAACGCTACTTAAAAAAACACGCGAAGCTGCAGCCAGTGCCGCCTTCCAACATGTTTGGGTCCGTAATGGCAAAATTTTTGTTCGAAAAAACGATACATCATCTGCTTTAAACATCATGGACACAAGGGACTTAGAAAAAATAAAGTGATAATTGCTATATTTAATTTCACAAAAGATAAAGTTCTTACACCCAAGGGAAGTACTAAATTATATATCTATTATATCTTATATGCAATTAAACACTATTTGCTATTAAATAACTATAAATTATACTTTATAAACAGAAATATATATTTTATATTATGTGCATACATTGCTAACCACATCTCTTTGTTTAACTTCTATACAAATATTATTATTTTTCTAAAATATTATATATTATTATTATACATATATAATTGTGAGTTAGGGTGTGTGTATATTTATGTGTACACATGTTCAATAAATGAAAATATTTCTTACCTTTTTAAATGGCTACTAATAATAATTTTTTGAGTAATATGAATCTAAATATCTACTATCAGAATGTTCGTGGTTTAAGAACCAAATGTTTACATTTATATAATAATATACTATTGAATGATTATGATATTTTATCATTCACAGAAACATGGTTGCAGGGTGATATTTTAGACACGGAGTTGTGTGACAGTAGGTATATAATATTTCGTTCCGATCGCGATTTCTTAGCAACAAAGAAAAGTAGAGGAGGTGGTGTTATGTTATGTGTGCGACGGGAACTAGCTCCAGCGCCGTGTGTGGAGTGGCGAGGCACCCGTACCACTGAGTCACTGTGTATATCTATACCAGCACGTGCAATAAACTCAAGCCACAATCTACGTATTATTCTGATTTATCTGCCGCCTGATTTGAACGACTTTAATATTCGTTACGAAGAGTTGGAAAAAAGTGTTCAACACATAATTGATACGTTCCCTTTCGATAATTTACTATTGCTAGGCGATTTTAACTTACCTTGTTTATCCTGGACTAATTATAATGAATACTTAAACCTTCACTCGGGTTCTAAAATCGTATCCGACAGTGCTAATTCGTTTGTGGATCTAATGTACTTCTTAGGGTTGAAACAATATAATTTAGTCCAAAATGAATTTGAAAAAATATTAGATTTATGCTTTAGCAATACTCCGTGCTCCATATCACATATAGTATCAAAACCAATCGTTGGAGAGGATAGATATCATCCAGCATTAAATATAGATGTATTAGACTTACACGTATCCCCTTTACTTGAGAATAAAACACAAACTCCCAATTTCTACAAATGTAATTATGATAACATCAACGCTTACCTCAAAAAATTCGACTGGAAAGATATTTTGTTATCATGCGATTCAGTAAATGACGCTGTAAAAATATTTTATAATATAATTGGATCATGTATTTCTTTATTAGTACCCGTAAAAACCTCTTATAAAAATTCATATCCTTTGTGGTATAGCCGTGCCCTAATAAAAATTATAAAAGAAAAAAATAAAATTCATAAGCGGTGGAAAAAATACGGTAACCCTAGAGACTATGATGAATTTAGTATACTAAGAGAAAGACAGCACCGAATTCAAAAAGCCTGTTTCGATTTATTTACTAGCTCTTCTGAAAAACTAATTAAAACTTCACCTAAATACTTTTGGAAATATGTTAAAAACAAAATGGGATCTACAAGCTATCCTTCTAAATTCACACATAATAATATTGACTATACCAAGGGCAATGATATATGTAACGCATTTAACATGTTCTTCGAAAGTGTTTTTTTAAGACCTCAGGGAGCAAGCCCCACAACAACTTTTACATTCACTAACTCTAGTAATTATTGTTTGTCTAAAATTAATGTTAACAAACATAATGTATTTAAAATTTTACGATCTATAGACATAAGTAAAGGTGCAGGTTGTGACGGTATCCCGCCTTTATTTTTTGTTTCTTGTGCTGATATCCTCTGTTATCCTATTTCTATATTATTTAATAGGTCACTACAAGAAGGAATTTTTCCTGATGCTTGGAAAAAAGCCCAAATTGTTCCCATCCATAAAAAGGGTTCTAAGTCTTTAATTGCAAACTATCGTCCAATTTCCATCCTAAATACTATCGCTAAGTTGTTCGAAAAAGTGGTGTATGAAGATATCTACTCAATTATTGCTAAGGGCATCCCACAGACACAACACGGATTCCTACGCGGTAGGTCCACCTTATCTAATTTAACTTTGTTTTCTGATTTTGTCTTGAAAGCAATGGAGAAAGGTGGACAGGTTGACGTAATCTATACGGATTTTGAAAAAGCTTTCGACCGTGTCGACCATGACATCCTTCTTCAAAAGTTACACAATCTCGGAATTCATGGTGATTTGTTACGTTGGGTGCGGTCTTATCTTACTAACCGCACGCAGACTGTTGTTCTTGGAGGTTATAGGTCTGACTATATCCATGTACCGTCTGGGATACCCCAGGGTTCTCATCTCGGCCCTCTCTTCTATAGCGCGTATATTTTTGACATAAGTACGGTTCTTGTAAACTCAAAACACTTACTCTATGCTGACGACAAAAAAGTATACATGAGCGTACGCACGGTTGATGATTGTAAGCGGTTACAACATGATCTTGGCAACTTATTTGATTACTATACTAAGAACAATATAAATGTTAATGTTCATAAATGTCAATGTATTAGTTTTACTCGTAAAAATAATCCTATTATTTTTAAATATAATTTTAATGGCATTGAAATTGGCAGAACAAAGATGGTCCGTGATTTAGGTGTATACTTTGATAGCAAAATGTTGATGTCTACTCATATTGACATAATTAAATCCAAAGCACTAAGAAATCTTGGTTTTGTCATACGAACCTGTAGTCCTTTTAAAGATCCTCTTACCTTCAAAATAGTTTATTACGCATACGCTAGAAGCATCTTAGAATATGCTGCTCCTGTTTGGTCCCCACGATACGATATTTATATAAAAAGCATCGAAAGTGTACAGAAGAAATTTGTTCATCACCTTAAATTTAAGTGTAGAAAAGTTGATATAGGCGATGACTACATAGATATCTGCCGAGCTTATAACCTTCTGACGTTAAGGGAACGCAGAGAGGTATTAGACATGGGGCTATTATATGATATAATTCGTGGGCGCCTAGACTGCCCAGAACTCACTGAACGCATTATGCTGAACAACCCTTCACGGCGTACAAGACACACTCCCTTATTTTATGTCCCGAACTGCTCCACCAACTATGTACAGAATTCTACACTTACAAGATTACCTAACACCTACAATTTGAAATTTCAAAACGTAGATATTTTAAATGGTTCCAAAAATATATTTCAAAATAAAATCAAACGACAATTATTTAAGGAAAATAATCAAACTAACAAATAAAATCAATAGTATTTGTATATGTTTCATAGATATTTATATAATCTTTACTACTATTATTATTATCATTTTTTATATGTGTTATATTTCCTTTCAAATATAAAAATTAATTAATAAATAGTTAATTGCTTGTAATTTGTACTTCCCATGGGTTTTATTAGTTTAATATGTAAATAAGTTTTAATGTATTAAGTCTTATTTGTTTAGTTTTTTCTTCTCTAATTTTCACGTTTTTTAGTTTAATTTTAAACGGATGGATGGTCGTAATTGGCCTTTATGATTATATTTAATTCTTATTTTTATTTATAATTTTTTCTGTGCTGTGTACCATTCCTGATAAATAAATAAATAAATAAATAAATATAATTTAAAAAAAATTAGCATTCTGCACTCCTTCTCTATATGAACTCATGTGTGCGAAATTTCGAACGGGGTAACAAACTTTTTGCTTCACGTACTAATGTATAGATAGAAAAATCTATACTAATATTATAAAGCTGAAGAGTTTGTTTGTTTGTTTGTTTGAACGCGCTAATCTAAGGAAGTAGTGGTACGATTTGAAAAATTATTTCAGTGCTAGATAGCCCATCTATCGAGGAAGTCTATAGGCTATTTTTTTTTCAAATTAATGCGTGTGAAACCGCGGGGCACAGCTAGTAATAAAATAAAATTACAGACAGGTTTGACATTGACAAAATTCGTCAACAAGTTGAATACAACCAATGAAGAAAAATAATTTTTCAATCATCGCTTATAGAAAACTCACAAGTCTCACATAAGACAGGTTTGAATGGTGTGTTAGTAAATTGATTTTATATTCTTTTTTAAAAAAAATTATTTGATTTTACTTGATAAATATATACGACACTAATAATTTAAATCGAATTTGATGAAACACTTTTTATATTAAAGTTATTATTTTGAAAATATGTGACAAGATGTAATGACACAGCATGAATTATAAAGAAAGAGATCGTAAGGAGCTCCCATGTTTAGTTGCGTAGCGAGGGTGGTAAGGGGGGGATCATGCCCCGGGCGCTACTTAGAAAGGGGTGCCAAATGGTCCACAAAACAAAAAATTGCTGGATAATATATTATATGGTTTTCGAACGGGGGGGAGGGGGGGCTAAAAAGGTATCGTGCCCCGGACGCGAGTTAAGCTCGATGCGTCACTGCCCATGTGTTGTTGTTATTCTGATATCATTGAGATAAAAACATGTTTTGAAATGTGCTGAAAATAACAAACATAAAACCACAACCACATTTACACCTACAATTTAACGCTATTGTTGAATGTTGTTGATAATTCTGTCATTGTGGGTGTTAACCGACTGTATGGATAGTAAATAAGCGCGTGGCTTCTACAATTTATGAAGCCGATGTCTCAAATATACCACAAGTAACTGACACGAGTTAATTGTAGCGCCAGATATCAGTTAATTTAGTTCAATGTGTTTACTGTTATTTAGATCAAACATAATTAACCTTCGTATACTCGCACGGATTTGATTGTCTCTGTTATTGTAATATTATACTTTTTTATTTTCTATTGGTGTTCATTTTAAAGATTGGGGTATAATTGAAGAAAAAGAATAGAAAAGAGATCAGAAAGGCTTTTAAATCGCTTTAGCCTGTAATATCCCACTGTTGGTCATAGGCCTCTTTCCCCATGTAAGGGAAGGATCACAGCTTAATCCACCAAAGCTGCTCCAATGCGGGTTGGCGGATATATTCCCTACTGTAAGTAACGTTCGCTATCAGGTGTATATGATAACAATTGGTACCGACGGCTTAACGTGCTCTCCGAGGCACGGTGGGGAGACCCACAAGAACTGCACAAACACCCAGACCACGGCAAACATCTGTATGTCCAATACAAATGTTTGTCATGTGCGGAGATCGAACCCGCAACCGCCATCGCAAAAGCCACAAACCAGTACTGTGACCGTTGCGCCAACTCGTCGTCATATCTATACTAATATATAAAGCTGAAGAGTTTGTTTCTTTGTTTGTTTGAACGCGGTAATATCTGGAACACTGGACCGATTTGAAAAATTCTTTCAGTGTTAGATAGCCCATTTATCGAGGAATGTTATAGGCTATGTATCATCACGCTAAGACCAATAGGAGCGGAATCCACGCCGACGAAGTCGCGCGCAGAAGCTAGTAATTTATATAGTAAATACATATATTTTATATAGTAAAGTAAAATAAATATTATTTTTCTTACCCTTAATAAGTAATACTAACTTCTTTTTATTTATTTATTTATACTTTATTGTGCATCACAACTACAAATATCATTTACAGACTGTGAAGTACAATGGGCGGACTTATGGCTATTTAGCCATTTCTTCCAGACAACCCAAATATATATTCCCTACTATGAGTAACGATCGCTATCAGGTGTACATGATAACAACCGGGACCGACGGCTTAACGTGCTCTCCGAGGCACGGTGCGAAGACCCACAAGGACTGCACAAACACCCAGACCACGGCAAACATTTGTATGGCCAATACAAATGTTGTCGTGTGCGGGGATCGAACCCGCAACCGCTCGCGCAACAGCCAATCGCAATCCATTGCTGTGACCGCTGCGCCGTCAAGCGCCAACGCGGCGTCTGCTTAACTTCGTAACTGCTTAACGGCGTAACCTCTTTTTAATACTTATTTGCTTATTAGTAATTGTCATATTAATTGGTTGATTCACAAGGATAGACTATACTCCAAATACGAATAAGCGCAAATGAAAAATTAAAACACGAAAAGTCTTCCCATTATTTGAAGTTTCTGAGTAAAGTAACCAACAATGTAAATTGTAAACGAAAATTATTTGTATTATAATAAAAAATATGTATTCCCACAACGGCGATAGAAAAACTTTATACAAACAAACACATCCAGGACAACGTCAGACAAACGTGAGGCGACAATCGTAAAGGAAACCGTTAATAGGCTAACTAACTTTACGAAATTACACGGAAACTTTTCAAATAAAACGAGCTCAAAGGGCGCGTCTTAATGAAGACAATATTTTGAAGGGTTTTCAACTTCAGTAATTAAATCTCAATACTCATATCTCGGTGTGACTTTGAACGGTGGAGATGTGGCGTCAATCAATTTAAATGTGTGTGGTTTAGTTGTTAGTTAGTTTCTTGCTACTTTAAGATTGGTTAAGTAAGCCTACATCATGGCAAGTTATTTTGGATATAATTTCTCATATTACATAATTTACTTAATGTAATATAGTTGTTTTCTAATGTTTACGCGTATTTCACTCATTATAATGGAACAACTTTTTCGGATTTAAGCAACCATGGTCACGGGAGGAGTTTGCTGTAAATTATCCGAAACGTCAGGCATTTAAAAAAAAATTAATAAGCCACGATAAAATCCGAAAAATTTGTTTCATTATAATGTAATATAGTTACTAAAAAGTTGTGAAATTTCCGTTCATGTCTTTACATTTGGAAATAAACTATAAACAAGTCCCGACTTGAGTTGCAACCTTTTATTTTCGCTTTATATACTTTCCTTCTTCTAACTTCTCCTGATATTTAACTGTATATTTTAGGCTTACTTAGTTACGTGGATAAGGTTTACCAACTTCTGAAGAAGCTACAAATGTATATAAAGTAGTCCTAATGTATATTTTGACGAGACGTTGTTGATTTAGTTAAGAACGATGTACGTGAGACGTGGTCACCGTGTGACAAAACATCCTGTTTGTACATTACTGCTCGATAATTGATTATTCATAATTTTGTTTCTTAGATATTTAATTTAATTGTTTTTTATCACAAATACATCAAGACAGTATATTTAGTAACTATAAAATGTGTATCAAGAATGGTCTAAATAACATTGATGCATTCAATTAATGAAAACAGAAGAAGCATTTAAGTTTTATGTGCAGTCTTTAGAATGCTACTTCCATTTCAAAACGGTGGGGTGCTTAGGACATTCCAGAATTATGATTATATACATATAAAAATATATATTATCTCTTTTAGCTCATACATTCAATATTAATTCTCTATATATATTTCGATATAGACCATTATGTCAGATTTTTTGCTTACCGGGAGCTTACCATGTGCAAAAGCTAGATGGTCTCATTGTATACTAAAAAACTCTGCAAGTTGCTGTGTTTTTAGAGATGTACTTATTGTAAGTGTGGTAGCATTTGTCTAGTAGGGGTATTTGAATAACTAATTTTATTGGTCTACTAATTTCTATCACTATGCAAGTGGTGTTAGATTAAAAATATGTTCAGTTTGTACTAAATGTTTATGTCTAATAGCTGATGGTAAACCAACAAATAAATAAATAAATAATAAATAACGCTTGCATAGGTGCGTACCTATACAATTAAATTATCAATTTCTTTCTTGTTTGACTCATGTACATAATTTGTCACTTCCATAATAAATTTTCACTTTTTGTGTTCCAATTTCGTTGTGAAAGCGAAATATGTTAAATATTAAATAACGTTGTCGATGCTATGTCGATGTGTAGACAGGTATGCTTTGTGCTTAGAATTTCTATCGTCCAAAATTTTATTAAACTATGTTAAAATGTTTTGCGAGCCGTGGCACTCCAATTAAAAGTCAAGAGCACTACACTGTGGCGAAATAAAATATAAACAGTTATATAACTATATCACTAAGTTTTATTTATATTTTGTTGTATATTTTATTCTATGTATTCTGAATTCATTTCTATTAAAATTACGAGTATATTCTTTTTGGCAAACCATACAGAAAAAAGATTTATATTTTTGAAAGTTTTGTAATTAATAAATTCATCAATTACTGAACCGATTTAAAAATTATGTCACGAGGAAAAATCTACGTCTTTAAAACAGAATTAAACAAAATTAAAATCTTTCTAATACTCATTCATGGAAGCCTCATTTTGGAATTTAAATGGCATCGCTAAAATTATAAAACTGCCTGAAATTTTATAATTATTACAGAAGGATGTTTTATGAGTTTGGATGAATCGATTACATGACTGTTTATTATATAATTTGTAAATTTTAACTATAGAGAAATTGAAGCGTAGCTGTCATACAATGTTCAACAATGGTCATGGGGTGTTTGTTTAAAACTTTAAATCATACAAATGTTGGGTGAATTTTTGTATTGTGAGTATTTCCTTACACCTACCATTGTATTCTACCATTATATCCTACTAAGTATGTGACATCAATTTGTATTTTAATTTTTTAGAAATAGATTTTGTATGCAAAATACAGTTTTACTATTTTCATTTTATTAAGAAATCTTAAATAAATCTTGAGTTATAAAGCTAATAACGATTTGTCAATGTCAGCGACAGCTTTGAACAATAAACCGACTGATTTCTAAAGCAACCTTGATATTTTTGTCATAATCAGCCTTTTCTGGTGCTGACTTACGTTTGAACCGACTACGCTACGTGACTACGCGAGACGAGTCTTGCGTAGTACAAATGATGTATCTAACTTAACATTAGACATCTCAAATAAATTAGTTTGCCAAAGAAGTTTCACTTCTGACATGTGTTTGTGCAGGTACTTTGTACGCACGCGATTTTTAAAGTGAAACTTCTTTAGAATCGTTGTGATTTCAAATCGGATGCAACGGTAAAACGACAGGGAAGCCCACGCCGCGCTGCACGCCACGCTACTTTGTAAATCTATGTAAATAATTTTAAATTAGTTTGCCAAAGAAGTTTCACTTCTGACATGTGTACTTTGTATTTTTTTTTTGGTTTCTTTTTTTGAGAACCAACAACTATCTGTTTATTAAAATAAGCAAAATTCAGCATCTAGACGAACAGAATTACAGACATGGTTTGAAAGTATAAGAATATCGTCTCATAGAAAGCAACTAAACTTTATTAAATTATCTGAGGTAGGGCACAGCAGGAAATTTTCTGCTCAAAATTGGAGCAGCCCGACTGGGGTAGTACCTCGACCTTACAGAAGACCACAGCTAAATAATCAGTATTGTGTTCCTGTTGGTGAGTAAGGTGACCAGAGCTCCTGGGGGGGTTTAGGGATAGGGTCGGCAACGCGCTTGCGACGCTTCTGGTGTTGCAGGCGTCTATAGGCTACGGTCTTACCACCAGGTGAGCCGTACGCTTGTTTGCCAATCTAGTTACATAAAAAAAAAAACAAAAATTAAACTTATTCTCGATGGTTTATATTCGAACGTTATTCATTGTTTAATTTCCATATTCTGGAAATTCCTTGAGCATCATTAACGGTCACGGTCGGTAACGGTTTATAGAGCTTGTATTATCAGCTTCGGCGAAGTTATTAAGGAATGTTTCGCCTGTCACGTCATTAGCTTTATTCATAACTCGTTAGAAATATCCATAGTATTTATTATAATCATATAAATTTATACCTAAGCTAATTTTAATTAAATAGCACTTAATGCTTGGTCGACCTTTTAATGGTTTCTTCAAACAGAATGCGTAGTTTGCTCACGTTCAAACAACAACGCCATCTACCATCACGTAGGTACTGTACTAAAAGTTTGCGTTCTTCTTTATTGTAGCGGTACAGTCACTAAGACTGTTTAGTCAAAGTTACTACATACTTTTATATATTTAGCAATTGAAAGAAATGATGTGTAATAAATTACAGCAGCTTTTTTTAAATATAACGTAACATTATTTTACTATTACCGATAAATTAAAAATTACTTCGTCATGCAAAAAATAACTATTTTTGCTCTTTTAGCTTTTGCTAGTGGTGTGCAAAATTTGAGAAGAATATTGAAATTTACCTCGAGGGAAATAACTTACACTTGTCTAGTAATACCTTCTTTTGGTGTAATTGGTTTTTAATGACAGAAAAAAGATGAATTCGCCAATATCACGTAAAATGGAGAATACTTAAAACATGTTGATAGCTCTAGAAATAAGTGTGCGTTATTTTTGACATTTTAGCGCAAAGTTAAATTCGCACACAGTCTGACAAAGGCATTACATTACTTTTGTTTTATATAGGTGCATTACTATTCATATTTACGTAATTATGATATTTTAATTGAAGTACCTTTCTTAAAATTTCAATATATGTATTATCTAAAAAGTAACACGTGTTTGAAAAATCTATTAACGTAGGTACCTATTTCTTCTCATACACTTTTCCCTGTTTTATTATTGTACTAATGAAAAAAGACAATCTCTTAACAAATTTATAAAGGCGACGAAATTTGTTGCAGTATTGACAGAGGAGCCGAGGTTCGCAGAGCCGATACCGAATGTGACGGTAGCGCTCGGGCGGGACGCGAGCCTGCCCTGCGTCGTCGAACACCTCGGCACGTACAAGGTAAACTTCGAACACTTGGCTTAAGTCTTTTACAAGTATCGTTTATCAATTACTATCTGCCCCAAATAAATGTTACGAAGTAAGTAGGTTGACAAGGGGCCCGGGTCATGCTAGCTTTTATATGTATGTTGTTGTCAAGAGTAAAATTTGTAAATCAACGGTAGATATTTAATAAGAGTAATGTCTGACAGGAGGAGTAAGGGGAGATCGGAACTAACATCATTACCGGCCCAAATGTCAACCTCACCTGCACGCGCCTGCATCCGGCGGCGGCACAATATGTACCGTGGTACTCCCTGCTAGATAACAGACGAGGCTCTGACGACCGAACTAGTAGCGGTATAACTACTCACCTAACCGAAATACTGGTTAGAAGAGGCTACAGCAGCCTAGAGGAGTAAATAACCTCTGAAATGTCTGATGCAGAAGGCAAGGGGAAACCACTGCATTAAGATTCCCTAGTTAATCAGCATGGAAAAGTCTAATATAACCACGGCCCCGAGTTCCCGGCGTCCCTTCGATGGGACAGGGGTGCGAAGAATCTCCGGGCGACCATTTAAAATAGGAACATGGAATGTTCGTAGTCTTAACAGCCCCGAAAAGATATATAATGTGTGTAAGGAAATGGATCGACTACACATTGACATCCTTGGATTGAGCGACGTGAGATGGAAACATCAAGGCGTACATCGAGTGGATGGTAACCATACCATGTTTTATTCTGGGTCAGAAGAATCGTCCAACATGTACGGTGTAGCAGTAATTGTAAACACAAAATCGCTAGGCACACACGTCACATTCGTGCCTGAATCAAATCGTGCAATGATGATTCAAATTCAGTCAAAACCCAGGAATTTAAATATTATCCAACTTTACGCCCCCACTACGGAAGGTTCAGATGAGGATGTCGAAGAATTTTACAGGCAGGCGGAATTACTAATAAAAGCCACCAAGAAGCATGATATTAATATCATATTAGGAGACATGAACGCCAAGGTCGGTCGAAGAGAGGTGAAAGGTACGGTGGGAAAGCATGGACTGGGTGAAAGAAACGACAGAGGAGACAGGCTGGTTCAGTTCTGTCAAGATCAAGATCTTGTCATTATGAACACATACTTTCAATTACCACCTAGAAGATTGTACACATGGACTTCGCCTCGTCATAGGCCGGACCAGATTGTTCGAAATCAAATCGACTACATTATGATCAATAGTCGATTCAGAAACTGTGTGAAGAGTGCTAAAACGTACCCAGGAGCTGACATAAGATCGGACCATAAACCGGTGGTTGCAGAAATCCTACTTGTCTTAAAGAAGATACGTAAACGACGAATCAATGTGGTTAATATACGGAAGATAAGTGACAAGAATTGCAGATCCGAGGTAGTGCGAGAGATCAATGAATGGGCTGCGGAGGCTAAGCAATCCCATGAGACTGTTGAACAGCAATGGTACAAACTAAAAACCAAAGTACACAAAATCAATGCAAATATTCTGAAACCAGATAAATGGGTCGCAAAGGAGCCATGGATGACTGAAAAAATATACCAGCTAATGGAGAAAAGGAGACTTCACAAAAATGACGACAAATTATACAAAACTATAGACAGAGAAATTAGAAGAGAAGTGCGCTATGCCCGCAACTCCTGGTATCGTAAGAAATGTGATCATCTGGAAGTACTCCATAACAAACATGATGCATTTAATCTGCACAAAGAGATCAGAGCCATGGTAGGAAGAAAATACCCTACGCACCAATTAGTAGACGCAAACAATCTCCCGGTTTTGGACCTTGAAGAGAAGAAACGCATATGGGAGCAGTATATTAAGAACATCTTTTCAGACAACTCAAGAAGCTTGATTGCCAATAATAATACACAAGAGGGACTTCCAATTCTAAAAGATGAAGTTAGGAAAGCATTATTTAAGGCAAAGACAGGAAAAGCAGCAGGTCCAGATAGCGTCTACGTAGAGGTGCTTAAGCTGGTGAATGAAGAAAACATGGGTGCCTTAACAAAGTTTCTAAACCTGGTGTATGATACAGGCCGAGTTCCGGATGACTGGTTAAAATCTGTCTTCATTACGCTCCCCAAGAAGCCCAATGCGAAAAAATGTGAGGAGTTCAGGACAATCAGCTTAATGAGCCAAGTACTGAAGCTATTACTCTCAATTATTCACGAACGCATTAGGGTAAAATGTGACGAACAACTTGGTGACAGTCAGTTTGGTTTTAGATCTGGAGTGGGAACAAGAGAGGCGTTGTTTGCCATACAGGTTTTGGTCCAAAAATGCAGAGAGATGCAACAGGATGTCTTTCTTTGCTTCGTCGATTATGAAAAGGCATTTGATCGAGTACTGCATGATCATCTTCTCGAGATATTAAAGGACATTGGCCTCGACGATAAAGACATCACAATCATAAAAACCCTGTATTGGAATCAACATGCCACTGTGAGAGTGGACGGAGAGGAAACCGATGCTATTGTCATTCAAAAAGGAGTAAGACAGGGATGCATACTATCACCTCTTCTTTTCAACCTATACTCAGAAGACATAATATCCAAGGCTCTGCATGACCTGGACTGCGGAGTTAAAATAAATGGACGTAATATCAACAACTTACGTTACGCGGATGATACAGTCCTAATAGCGTCTACAGCAGCTGATCTTCAACAAATGGTCGAAAGGTTAGAGAGATGTAGTGGTGAGGCTGGTCTCAGAATGAACATAAATAAAACAAAGTTTATGGTCATTTCCAATACGTTGGATACCACGACGAGCATAACGGTGTCAGGCCAAAATCTAGAAAGAGTTCGGAAATACAAATACCTGGGGACATGGCTAAACGAGGAATGGAATAGCGACTTAGAAATAAAGACGCGTATTGAAATCGCCCGTAGTGCTTTTAACACAATGAGAAAAGTACTCTGTAACCGTAACATTAACATCAAGTTACGAACTCGTTTGCTCCACTGTTACATCTGGCCCATTATATTGTACGGATGTGAGGCTTGGACCATAAAAGAAGACCTTCGAAAGCGTATAGAGGCTTTCGAAATGTGGACGTATAGACGCATGCTTTCCATAAGCTGGACTCAGAAGGTCACCAACGTCAAAGTACTGGAACGGATTGGCCAGAAGCGCGCACTCATGCTCACAGTAAAACAACGGAAGATCTCTTACTTGGGCCATGTTCTTCGACATCAGCGATATAGTCTGTTGCAGCTGGTAATGATGGGAAAGGTCGCTGGAAAGAGGAAGGTTGGCAGAAGAAAGAAATCGTGGTTACGAAACATCCGAGAGTGGACCGGAATAGCCAGTGCCGCTGAGTTATTTCGCAGAGCTATAAATAAAGAAGACATTAAAAAGCTGATAGCCAACCTTCACTAGTTGGAGAGGCACTATAAGAAGAAGAATGTCTGACAGTAGAAATTACAATTATTAAAAGATATAACCAAAAAATAAATACCAAATTAAAGATCCATCGATTTTGTGATTTTACAAAAAAGTTCGTGTTTTGTTTTTCTTTACAAATTAAGCAATAATATTATCAAAATTGTACGAATTTATTTATGTATAATTGTGTTTGCTAGCAAACGAAAAAGAACCGACTTCAATTGCATCGGCAAGTAATAAATAATAAATAAATTAACAAACGCACTAGTCGTCACTACGATTTTCGAGGGTTCTCCTCGAGTTCACTGGGATCCCATCATCTGATCCTGGTTCCCTTATCATGGTACCTAAGTTGGGATATCCCCTTTCTAACAAAAAAGAATTATCAAAATCGGTTCATAAACGACGAAGTTATCCCCGAACATACATAAAAAAAAACCATATATACGGTCGAATTGAGTTACCTCCTCCATTTTTGAAGTCCGTTACAAAAGAACAGAAAAAAAAGTTAAACTGTCATCTGTACATTGCAAAGACACTGTCATCATTTCACTTAACTAAATTGACTAACAAAATTTCTATATAAATACGTTTACCTTCCGTACACTGAATTTGTAACGTAAATAAATATTTAATGATACAAGATGCAGTGGCATCGCATCGCAGAGACAGTGCCTTAAAATTCAGGAAACGACTCTACGTATGCATTTTGAACGAGGAAACTTTCTATTGTTTATTCATACGAAAAATGTAGTCCGTATTGGTAACATAAAATGCATTATATTTTTCTGTTCTTAATAACATTATAGTAATTGAATTCAATCAGGTTGAATACGTCCCCTCTGCTGAGCAAAAGCTTCTTCTTCATACTTTTTTTTTTTTTTTTATGTAACTAGGTTGGCAAACAAGCGTACGGCTCACCTGATGGTAAGACCGTAGCCTATAGACGCCTGCAACACCAGAAGCATCGCAAGCGCGTTGCCGACCCTATCCCCAATCCCCCCCAGGAGCTCTGGTCACCTTACTCACCAACAGGAACACAATACTGCTTGAAAACAGTATTATTTAGCTGTAAACTTCTTCATGAACTACTCTGCTTTACATAGGGTTAACGAATAATTTCCCTACTTCCCTACTGATGGCATTAATGCTTACAGTTGCCTATGATAATAACTTATACTGGTTTAAAGTAATCTTGCAGTAATGTGCTTCAAGTAAATTAAGTTGACGCACTAGAACTTAGACCAAAATCAGAAACTAGTACAAATAGCCCATTGGCGCAGTTTGTGGCCCTGCTTTCTGTTCCGCGGGTTGCGTTTCTGAGTGTAATATGTCTATTAATATATTTTTATATAATATGTATTATTTCAATGTAAAATTAAAGTAGAAACAGAGAGAGGACCGTTTCATGCGTTTGTTATAAAATATTTATTTATTTATTTAAATATAATCTAATCTATCTTGAGTGGGAATCGAACCTTTAACCACATGAAGCACACCAGAAAACTCGTCATAATAAATCCACTTACGAGATTGGTATATCAAGTTCCAAAGTCACGAATTCTCTAAAAAATATGTATAAAGTGTACCACGATCTATCTAATCTCACTCGAGTGTTTCTAAGTTACGAGTGATCTGCGAATAGTGTATTGATAGTGAATTTATGTGGTGGGGAGATGGTAGATAGAAAGTGGGTGTTTATTGGATGTAATAAAAAACGGTGTAGGGCTGAATTTAATACAGAATTTATGTTAGGGTTCGCTTTTTTCCGCTGTAGTGTATGGTTTTTTGGTGAATTACTATGTTAAGGTGTCTTTGTGTTGTATTTTACCGAATTTTGTAGTTTTTTAGCTTTTTATATTTTCTACTAAAAATATTTTTAGTAATATTCAATAAACAATAAATATATTTCATAATTTTAAAAGCTACTTAATATGTTGAAAATATAATTCTCGTATTTGAAACCTCTATATATAATTTTTGACGTGATTAATTTCTTTTACGAAAAATTATACAAAGAATAGTTAAAAATAAAGCGGAATTCTTTTTTTACATTTAAATAAAAAACAAACGTTAATTAAAATACTTTTCAAGTATTCACTTAATTTTCATCAATTTTTTTTTAATTACGAGTAAATTAAATATTTAATGAAATACACAAAATTAAATTTAAGTTGCAATCATAAACTCATTTGAGTTTTCACGTGCACTGGCATCGTTCACAACGAAAATGTAACGAAATTATAATTATTATTTAAATGTTACAATCACTCAGTATCATAATTCTCATATATTACAAATTTGATAAATAATAATTAAACATTTAACATAATATAATATTATAATTACAATCTCATTATACCCAACAGTAACACGTTGTTTGCAAGAATGGAAAAAAAAATTACTGCGTTCCACGCGTTCCTGTTTCGCGTTGTATATACTTATCTATAAAGGAATTTATTCAATTCCTACTATTATTTGACATTTTCCTTAGTCATATTTATTTGTATATCTCTTTTTTACATAATTAATCGTTTATCAAATATTGAAGTTTACTCCTTAGGAATCGATTTTCATATAAGGCCCGCGGTATGAAAAAAAAATTGAGGAGTAAAATCTACTGAACGGATGATGTCGTTACGTTTCTCGTAACGCCATCTACTGTACCACCATACCACGATAGATGGCGTTATATGATTCATTTATTATTGATCCACTCAATTTCAAACAATTTTTAAGCTTGTAGTATAAGAAACTTGATTTACAGTTTTTTCAAATCAAATCTTTTATCGGAACATACGTGTACATCAAGAGTATATAAAATAATTTAAATAGACACGTTTCATCACAAAAAAATACCCACAAATGTCATACAGAACGTATTAATTAGACTTCTAGAGCGCTAAAGTTACTGAACTTCATTCAAACTTACCGTTTCATCTCGCGGTAGGCAAAGATTTCCCCCGGGAAGCACTTGACGGCAATCACCGGAAAATCGTCGAACGGCGTCCTCGCTAAAGTACTTGCTCGCTTATTTTAAACTCACTTCACAACATTAATTATAACGTTATATTACTTTAAAAATAATGAAGAAGCAACGGTTTATTTAAAATGATTTATTTCCTTTTTTGTACTTTATTTAAGCACTTGCTAGAAATGTAAATATAATTTACGGTAAATTTTTATTTGCGTTGATATATTTTTCTTAACTAAGGGATAACACAGTTCCACTACCACCTTGGAACTTAATAGGGTTCCGATTTTACCCTTTGGGTACGGAACCCTAAAAAGCAGACCGATGGCGGGATAGCCACCCAACTGCTGACTTTGAAATACACAGGCCGAAGACGGGCAGCAGCGTCTTCGGTGCGACAAAGTCAGCCCTGCGGTCACCAACCCACCTGCCCAGCGTGGTGACTATGGGTAAAACGCATAAGTTTACGCCATTTTTGTTGTTTTGGAGGCAACTTGTGGAGGCCTATGTCCAGCAGTGAACTGCGATAGGCTGAAGTGCTGATTTTCTTTTTACTTCATAGATATCTACTCGAATTATAGCAATCCTAAAGACAATTTTCTGCCATCGGGCTTATGATTAGTTAAATACATTAGTGTAAGAGACATAATTAAGTAAAAGTCGGAAATTTCATAATATGCAGTTTAGTTAAAGATATTTGATATATAAAATGTACACTTTTATACACTAATCACAAAGGAATTCCACACTTACACAAGTTGTTAACACAATTTATACACAAGTGTTGTACAACATAGAAGGCTTTACGTCTAAGTGATTATTTTAGATAACCTTTATTTTGAAAAGGAAATATAAAGATAGAATAATGTAAGAGCTTAGAACTAAAGTTGTTGTTATATAAATACTTCCAGTGAGATCGTAACAAAGTCGTTTGAAATTAAAATTTAACAGAAGTAAACCACTGGACAGCGCTAGTATAAGTTACAAAAAACATAACTAAAAATAGCACAAGGCAATATTGTTGTGTTACCGGATGTTATATTACCGGAAAATGATATCCTCCAACATTTTACCAAGTCTTCACAAATCACGTAATAAGGTAATAACATTGCCAAAAATGTTATAAGCGCACCCTTATTATTACGTAATTAAATCATATAATTAACTAGCTTCTGCGCGCGACTTCGTCGGCGTGGACTCCGCTCCTATTGGTCTTAGCGTGCTGATACATAACCTATAGCCTTCCTCGATAAATGGGCTATCTAACACAGAAAGAATTTTTCAAATCGGCCCAGTAGTTCCAGAGATTACCGCGTTCAAACAAACAAACAAACAAACAAACAAACAAACAAACAACCAAACAAACTCTTCAGCTTTATATATTAGTATAGATTATTAAACTCTACTTTCCTTATTGTCGGCAGAGTGTCGTAGGTAAATGGGTGCGGGGGAGGGATCAAACGACATTAAGTTGCCATTATCAAGTTAATAAGGCCATATTTTTATAATCACACACACACACATACATACATACATACAAATCTAGATCATATCACACATCCTTATATTATTACGTTATCATATTATTAAGCATATATGACTCATTTTTTTGACACATATCACACATTTTCATAGATTTTTAATTACTACAAACGGTAGCGATTCCTTTATGTAGCATACTTACATATGTATTGTATGTACACATGTATTACATTCTTACAAATACTTTCGTCATTCTAGTTCTCCCTTCTCTCAGAATAGACAAAACGGATGTTAATTTGTTATTATAAGCACCTCATATATAACTACTCCTTGTAGATAAATTCTTAAAGCTCTTAAGGGTGTTTGAGTTGCTTTTGCTTAAGGGTTAGTGAATGAATATATTTTATTTACTAAGTATAATACTTGGCACTGTTTCATTTCTACTTCCTCATTTATACTTGGATACAATATTTTTATAAGAATAGTACAGATAATAACACGTGAATATTCAAATAAGGATAATTTTTATTAACAAATAGTGAGAAATCATGTAAAACAATAATAAATCAGTGAAAGGAGTGTGACGATTTACTATGTGTAATTATAATTTAATTAATTTAATAGAACACTTTAATTTTTAATTATCAAGTATGCATTAATGTGTTACCTCATAACTTTTTACTGGGTGTACTGATTTTAATGATTCCTTTTTTTTATTAGGAGTGGATACTTGTGTATGGTCTCATTTAAATTGAAGCAAGACCAGATTAGTAATTTTTTAGTAACACCCAATAAAGTGTATCTATCGTTTATTGTCGAAATACATTGAAGTCGTTTTCATGTTTAACAATAAGCACAATAAAATTATGCTACAACATTCAATCACTTCAACCTATCGCAGTTACAGGACATAGGCCTCCACAAGCTCGCGCCAAACATGGCGCGTACTCATTTGTTTTGCCCATTGTCTCCACACACTGGGCAGGCGGGTTGGTGATCGCAAGTCTAGCTTTGTCGCACCGAAGACGGTGCTGCCCGTCTTCGGCCTATTTATTTGAAAGCCAGCAGTTGGATGGTTATCCCGCCATCGGTTGGCTTTATAAGTTCCAAGGTGGTAGTGGATCTTTGACATCTCTTAGTCGCCTCTTACAACACCCACGGAAAGAGAGAAGATGGCTATATTCCTTACTGCCGCAACCACACAGCAATGCTACAACACTATAATTCTGTGGAATTATAGTGTTGTAGCATCGCTGTGTCAATCCGGCAGATCCGTGTAACAAGACCTGGCAATAATAAGTACAAAGCAGAAAAAGAAAATTTTAATTACACAATCGAGCCAGTCAAAACTCATTACTGTGCTTGCAAACTGCAGAGCGGACTTAGTTATGGCAATACACCTTCTAAATTAACAACAGCCCCTAGGCCTTTGGAAAATGAGCGCGTGACGTCGCTCGTTAACCTTCGTCCGACTGCATACCAATTAAATTATTCATGAGGCCCCGTGTTGTCGTTTAGATAATAATTAGAGATTCTGAGCTTATCTCTCGCGTTGTAATTCGAGGCTTGTATCATATATTTAATTTTATATTGGATAGGGTTGAAATGTCAAAAAATTTAGTAACTTAATAAATATATATAGAAATTATACAGTAATATACATATTTACGATTCACATATTAAGAAGTAAATACTTAAAGACAGTCACGGTATAAATCGTGTCCGCGTGGAATAGTGTCAAGAATGCTGGCGGCATTTCGCCGTTGAATCGCTATGCTGATTCTCTGGGCAAAAATTGCACCAGCCCTCCTGTGCCCAGTCAGTGGAGGCAATAAGATGAGAGAGAGAGAGAGAGAAAGAGATTATTTTCTAAACTTACAGGTAGTCTTTCTCCTATACCATAAATCTAGACATACAATTTCATTATCAGGTTTTTACTTGTATGGGATGTGGGCATTGTTCTTTATGCTTCTAACAATTTTATAAGATTGTATTGTTCTTACTGTGACTATCATTTTTTGAAGTGCCGGAAGAGCATAAAGATGGAGACACCATTTTCCGAATAGTTAATACTAATTTAATGATTGGTCATTCGCCATATTTATCATGTATTGGCGGGATTGTTATCCTATAAATATGATAATTTGTGAATAAAGAAACAGTTATTGTTTAAATTATTGCGCGGCTAACGTTGCTACTCGATAAGTGGCGTATAAGTGATTAGTGTGATAACGTATGCAATGCAGTTAAAAGTGTGTATTGTGAATGAATAACTATAGTATTGAAGTGAGAAATAAATGTTTCGTTGAGTGTTCCTATGATATATTAATAGGTCGTTGGAGTGTTCTCAGTCTATTTGTTTCATCGACGATGATCACGGTCTCATGAAAAAGGTCGTAAGCGCCATGTGAAACTCGTCGCTTACGCGTTTTGAGCAGTAATGTATTATCTCCTATACATTTATGAGTTTGTTTCTTTATCATGACGCATTTTCGTTTTATTATAGTAAATATAATAATAACAATAATAACTCCTTATTTCTGACTCAGGTCTATATAGGGTTTCCAAATCACAACTAGTCTATACAAGTTTCATTTCAAAAAATACTCTCCGGCTTTAACAAAATCGCATTTATTTTTATACATCTCGAGGGTAGTCTCATATTTTGTTTGACTCTGACGAAACCACGCGACGCTACAACGACTTATAAAATGGCTCGTAAGTTGTATAGAAATGTTTGTCCATTTCTGTGCGTCATTGAAAACAATGACATTGTTAATGTTATTTTCACAAAGCGACTCGGGACGTCTTTGAAATTTATATTTTTATATGAAATTGAACCAGACGTAATATTTTAATAGAATATTTTGACACAAAATTTATTCATTCATAATAATTAGTGTTGAGTTTTTCGTTTATATTTTAACGCTTATATTTTATTTAAAAAAAAAAACCGATAATTATTAACTCGTATCGTAACTGATAATTATTAAACTTTCAATATTTATCCGATGGAATTTTCGTAATAATGTTTTGTTTTAGACATTCTATTCCAAAAGGAGACAAAAACCTTGGAGGATTAATTTACTCGCCTACTTTAAGTAGTACTAAATACTCTCAAAATTTTATATACTATCTAGCAAACAAAAGGGGTATCCGTGTGAAGTTGAACACTATTTAATTTTAATCGATTGATTGATACCTTCTATAATAGGATTTAAAGATTTGTATGATTAAAAATGTTAAACTAACTTATTCCTGCATGGTCTCAGATTGAATTAAGAAGATTATAGGCACATAATTTATATAACAGCTACTTTAAAAACAAAACTCATTTCCAGTTTCGTTACAAAATACAATAAACACTCTTTCATTAAGTCACTTTTAACAAAGAACAATTAAAAGAGAAATAGAAGTCAGTGTGGAAATTAACCCCTTTGTGCGGTTTTACTCATCGAATCTATTTGAGATTTTTTAACCGCTAGTATTTCAGTTTTTTACGTAAGTTCGAAAAGATCTCTAATGGTATTATACATTTATTTCGAAATTTTACCATAATTATTATACATATTGGAACGAAGTTCCTTATGGAGCGTTGCGGAGGTACCCTTAGCCGGCAAAAATCGTCCGTAACGGTAAAAAAGCGTAAGATTTTTATGTATTGTCTATGTAGGATGGCTATACAGTGTCTAATGTATAATCTACGTGATGACTGTTATTATTATTGCAGTTTGCTATTTTTATTATATCATTCGATAATTATTATATATTTTTACAAATAAATTATTGTGAATAAAAGAAAGGTGTTAAGATAATTTTGTACCATAGTTTATTTTTATTTATTTTTTTATGGATATAAAAATAAAAATAAAAATGTATACCCGAATAATTATTTTCTTTATACCTCGAATAGAACTTGAAATTAATATTTTAACAAGAAACTTCCTTTCTGGTGTCCCACAAGACCACACGATTTTTTTTTACAATTAAGAACTTCAGAACTAAAATATCTTCTAGATTCTCTAGGCAACAAAATGCACCAGCCCTCTTCTCCCCAGCAGTGGAGGCAATAACACGAGGAGTTAAATCTTTTAAACTTTTGAAGAAAAACATCTTTAGGCACGCTTGAATTGGGGAGTGAGCTGGTGAATTTGTGACAAGAGCGTTACGAAAAGTGTGATCGGGTGAGGCGAACGGAGTGAGAGAGAAGTGCGAGCACACATTTTCTTTCGCTTTTTCTTTCATAGCCAGTTACGTATATCTAAGACACTATCTAAAGTACACTCGTTTTTTTAACACTGCTACTCCAAGATCCAAGTGTTTTGACTGCAAACGGTACAAAGATTTAATTTGGAATTAGTGACGAATATTTATGCCGTTTAGTCGTTTAAGCTTTCTCCACAGCGGAGCTTTAATATTAATGGAACTAGCTTTTGCTGTTTTATAATCGTCAAGAAAATGTAGAACTATATTCTATTTTTAAGCTATAACTGTTATATAAATTTTTGAATGCATTGGTCACTTAGTCAAATCATAAAATCTGAAGTGGCTTAACTGAGGAAGATCCTCAACCTTAAAGATGGCAATACTGCAACTGCATATCCGAAAAATACTGCTTTCAAGTTTTCTTGCTTCTGTGTCGAGTAAGATAGCTCCGGGAGAGGATAGGGGGTAGGTTCAGCAATGCATTTGCTAACTCTTTGTGTTATACCCTTCTAAGGACTACAGTAAACGTTGACAAGCGTTTATTTATTTCACTAAGAAATATTACGAAATAGAATTTTTTCCCCTGCGGTCACCAACCCGCCTGCCCAGCGTGGTGACTATGGGCAAAAAACATGAGTTCGCGTCATAATGTCGGGCGCGAACTTGTGGAGGCCTATGTCCAACAGTGGACTGTGATAGGCTGTAGTGGTAGTGGTAGAATTTTTTTCATATGACCGTTTCAGTTTTACTATCTTATAATACATAGAGGCATATTTAAAATCACGTTTTATTAAAAAAATATTATTATATCAAGAAAATTAATGCAAAATAAAAATTATAAAAACTTTGAACAACATCATCTCAGCTCTCGAGATGAACAAAATTTAAATGAAGCAACAAATTCTAGATATTTCTGATTAGTCCCGAGCTGTAAACCGCATCTCCAGACTCGACACGATAACTCCGGGCGAGAATAAACTAAGTGTCAAAATTCACCCCCGTAGTAATTAAACAGGCTAAGTGGCTGAGGGAGAACACACACTCATCCGCAATCGTAAGGAGAATGGAGAAAATTTTGTAGGATATATTATAAAGTTTTCGTAATTTAATTAACAAAGGAGGTTTCATTACGTTCCATTATATTTTATTATTGTTTCTTTTATTTTGTAGTTATTCAGGTGTTAAAATTTTGTGACTGTGTTTACTTATTGGGTTTGTCGTTGTGTGAGTGAAATTTAAGCTGTAAAAAAAAAATGATTTTCCACTGATTCCCGTCTAATATTTTTAAAATATTTGTTGTTTATAATCCATCTTTTATAACATTTTCGAGATAATAATTATGTGTATATCAAGGAGAATAAGTCAAAGTTTTTAGTCTTTTATCGATCTTGGTATACATTTGCTACAGGAAATTCAATTTAAACTGTAGTTCTGTCGACAATACTGAAAGCTACTTCGCTTATCTAACAATTTTTGCTTTTCGAAAAATATTTCGAACATAAGTATCCAAAAAGAGACTAGCAAACAAGTTCAAATAAAATTAAGTTTTTGTTATATTTTAAAGAACACGCCATAAATCAGCTGTTCTTAAACGAAGGATTTTGTGAAAAAAGTAATAATTTCTTAAACGTACCAAAAACGACAAAAATAAAATATCACTGGACAAATATCAACAAGTTTTATTTTAAAATCAAGTTAAATTAGTAAATCTTGTTCGATTATAAATTGTTACGAAAATGGCTGTAATATAAATTACAGCCAATTTTATATTAAAACCTTTTTGTAATATAATAAACAATGACGAGTAAAATATAATCAAAATACTCAAATTAGGTCACGTGACGTAATTGTATATCACATCTATTTCACAATTTTAAGCAAGCTTCAACTTAGGTACCTATATAATATAGTATTCAGAAAGTGACTATGCAGTGTCTAAGAAATGCCTGATGTGATAATTAACAATGAATATTCTGTCTGTTTCTGAGGTAGGCAACTTAATGGCTGTGTTTTAGATAAGAACCGACTGTACTTTTTTAATATATAATATGTTATAGGCTAATATTTTTTTAAAGTATTCATAAAAAATACATTACACACACTACCATTTATTTAACACGCACACGCATATATACTCTTTTTTTATTATTATAGAAGTATAGTATTTGATAACAGAACCCTAATAATGTTCAAACTTATAATTTAAATTAATTATGATCGAATTTCGACCACTGGGCGACTACTAGTACTTACAAATGTACATAGTATATAAATAAATTCATATATTACACCAAAACACAAGACGGGTATCGAACCTACAATACTCGGAGCAGAAAGCAGGGTCACTACAAACTGCGCCAACTTGCTCTCGTCTTTATTAACTCGATAAGTCAAGTAAGTGCATAGTTACTTATTGGACACTTTCTATTTATACCTAATCCCCAGAAACTCATTTTTAAGTTTTGTACTTTTTCAATACAGTACCAATGGTTTTACAGTATATTTGTTGGGTTTAGATGTCAAACAATAGATAACAAGCAGATAATAAATAAACAAATCTTACATCTTAGGGTATTATCTGTCAATAATGTCTTTGAGTGCTTATTTTGTATTATCATAATTCGTTTAAGGCGCAAAGGTAAACAAAATTATGATAAGACGGATTTTTTATAATATCTTTATTGGGTATTAATCCCAATACAATCTCGTTAGAAATAATAAAATGATTTTCTTTTGGATTTTTTTTGGATGATAATTACTTGGAATAGTTTTTAAAGAATTATACTAGTAATTGCTTTTAATGTGATATTCACCACTTGAACAGTGTCATTTGCTTCTAGGGCTACTATTCCGCTTCTATGAGGCACGGAATGATAAATTGTAACCTACAAAGTTTCTCAAAACACAAGTTCTTTTAAGCTAAAATAATTTTTCAAAAAACAAAATAAGGACTAGTGCCTTAAAAATACTTCATGAGTTTTATTAAAAATTTTCACTCAGTAAAGAGTCAAAACAAAAATTATCCATTAAAATATGAAGTCCAATACTTAAAAAAAATATTAATAACTTGTTTAAAAAAATATATATAATAAAAAACACTTCACTAGCACAACCATTAATGGCGACAATTGCTAACTTTCCAGAAACAGAAAGGGCGTTCCGCTTAATAAAAGCACGGATGCGGTATCGTTTTTAAAATTTACGCGGCATATATTATCCTCAATATACGGTAACACGGCCATATGTAATCGTTGTACTCAGACAGGCGAGAAATACACGTGCGGTCGGTAAGAGCAGTTAACCAGTTATTTATCTGTTTTTCGCTTGCCGCCAGTAAAAATTTGATCAAGTATGAAAACACGCTCGCTCCGTTTTTTGGAGCTCAATAACCGTTGCCTCTATACCATGATATTGCGCTTCTTTATTTTATTCAAAAGTAAGGCGGTATTTTTACGTATACGTATTTTTGATGGGGTATTTGTACTAACATGAATTTAATACTGGGAATTAAACTGAAACCGCTAAATCTTGCTACTGCGCTGAGGCCTCCTCAAGTTAAAGAGGTTGTAACTTTCTATTAAGCACTCTTGCGGACAATTTCCTTACTATAAGTGAGAATCATCACCAGTACATGTTGACAACCAGCGTTGTAGCTTCGCGCGTCCTCTAAGGTACATTTGGGAGACACAAACCAATACCATACATATTTGGACTCGTGACATTCTTGGTTAATAAAACTTTCCCAACTCTGGAGACTAGCCTAGAAAGAAAAATTGATAAGGAGTTTAAAAAGTCAGTTTGTAAAAACTAAATGTTCATTTTTTTTTTCGGAATAAATCGACGGTAAGCATTTAGACTAAGAACGGTCGATCTACGGGGATCTGGGGGGAGAAGGGGGTTGGGGGTGGGGGGACTACCCCCAGTACCACTGCCACACTTTGAAAATCCATGGTTATGGAGATATCTATGATTAAAATTTTGAGATAAGAAGAAGAATTCCGCAGCTTACACACGTTAAAATTTTCACATTTCACACGTAATTTTCACATTATCCTCGTGATTTTCCCATTTCTCGCGTTATTTTAACGTTTTCACAAGTTATTTTCACATTTCACACGTTATTTTTACACGATATTTTCGAATAGAAATACGTAAAAACGATTTCAACTGCAAGATTAACAAACAACACAACTTACGTTACTCATGTTCCGTTCCGCAGATTTTGCATGTAATTTTCATATTTAACATTTTTACACTTCACTTAACTTCATTTTAGGAGTTTTACATATTATTGTGATGTTTTTACAAGGTATTTTAACAATCGATATAACTGATGTTTAATGACTGAGAGATATAGATGCTTATTGCTTTGATACAAAAATTACAAAATGGCGCGAACTTATTGTTTTGTTCAAAAGCAATGTAAGCACAAATGCAAAATGTCTAACGCCATACAGCCTTATTTCATTTAAAAAAAATATAACAAAATTTTCGAAATTAAAATATAATTATTTGTGATTTTCAGTTGTACCAATATAAACTAATGAATAAATTTTTATTTAATAAGTATTTTAATTCATTAATTATAGTACCTATATACTTCCAGTTTATTTCCGTTGGTGATTTGATTACGCTTCATTGCCAGTCTTAAAAATATAATACTTATCAACAAACAATCGAGTTTAAAATATTTTTAATCGATTTTTTTTAATATCGATTAAAAATATTGTTAAATCAAATTAATAAGAAAAAGATATCTACAAAAGTGCAATTAGTAATAATAATAAAAAAAACATTTAACTTTGACGAATAATAAACTATTTTGGATACATTGTTATTGAAAAAATAAAAAGCAAGGACTTAATTTATTATATTAACTTCGATTATCAATTTAATCGATTATCGATTATCTATTTATTTAAATTAAAAAAAATAACCCTAACCTACCTTACTTCAAAACTAGACCATTTATTAGAAAAATTTCGTAACAAAAAAAAATAACCCTAACCTATCTAACTTTAAAATAAAACCATTTATCGGCATAGTTATTAATTAAATTTAAAAAAGGTAAGTCTTTAGATTAAGACCCGTAGAGTGTTTAATGACCGATAAACGTATCGGCATAGTTTTTGTGACAGAATCAAAAAAAATTACCCTAACATATCTAATTTCAATATTAGACCGTTTATCGGCCTAGTTTTTGTGACAGAAACAAAAAAAAAATAACCCTAACCTATCTAATTTCAATATTAGACCGTTTATCGGCATAGTTTTTGTGACAGAAACAAAAAAAATAACCCTAACCTATCTAATTTCAATATTAGACCGTTTATCGGCATAGTTTTTGTGACAGAAACAAAAAAAAAATAACCCTAACCTATCTAATTTCAATATTAGACCGTTTATCGGCATAGTTTTTGTGACAGAAACAAAAAAAATAACCCTAACCTATCTAATTTTAATATTAGACCGTTTATCGGCATAGTTTTTGTGACAGAAACAAAAAAAATAGCCCTAACCTATCTAATTTCAATATTAGACCGTTTATCGGCATAGTTTTTGTGACAGAAACAAAAAAAAAAATAACCATAACCTATCTAATTTTAATATTAGACCGTTTATCGGCATAGTTTTTGTGACAGAAACAAAAAAAATAGCCCTAACCTATCTAATTTCAATATTAGACCGTATATCGGCATAGTTTTTGTGACAGAAACAAAAAAAAATAACCCTAACCTATCTAATTTCAATATTAGACCGTTTATCGGCATAGGTTTTGTGACAGAAACAAAAAAATAACCCTAACCTATCTAATCTCAATATTAGACCGTTTATCGGCATAGTTTTTGTGACAGAAACAAAAAAAATAACCCTAACCTATCTAATTTCAATATTAGACCGTTTATCGGCAGTTTTTGTGACAGAAACAAAAAAAAATAACCCTAACCTATCTAATTTCAATATTAGACCGTTTATCGGCATAGTTTTTGTGACAGAAACAAAAAAAAATAACCCTAACCTATCTAATTTCAATATTAGACCGTATATCGGCATAGTTTTTGTGACAGAAACAAAAAAAAATAACCCTAACCTATCTAATTTCAATATTAGACCGTTTATCGGCATAGGTTTTGTGACAGAAACAAAAAAATAACCCTAACCTATCTAATCTCAATATTAGACCGTTTATCGGCATAGTTTTTGTGACAGAAACAAAAAAAATAACCCTAACCTATCTAATTTCAATATTAGACCGTTTATCGGCAGTTTTTGTGACAGAAACAAAAAAAAAATAACCCTAACCTATCTAATTTCAATATTAGACCGTTTATCGGCATAGTTTTTGTGACAGAAACAAAAAAAATAACCCTAACCTATCTAATTTCAATATTAGACCGTATATCGGCATAGGTTTTGTGACAGAAACAAAAAAATAACCCTAACCTATCTAATTTCAATATTAGACCGTTTATCGGCATAGGTTTTGTGACAGAAACAAAAAATAACCCTAACCTATCTAATCTCAATATTAGACCGTTTATCGGCATAGTTTTTGTGACAGAAACAAAAAAAATAACCCTAACCTATCTAATTTCAATATTAGACCGTTTATCGGCAGTTTATGTGACAGAAACAAAAAAAAAATAACCCTAACCTATCTAATTTCAATATTAGACCGTTTATCGGCATAGTTTTTGTGACAGAAACAAAAAAAAATAACCCTAACCTATCTAATTTCAATATTAGACCGTTTATCGGCAGTTTTTGTGACAGAAACAAAAAATAAATAACTCTCTCTCAAACTCATTTCATAACTTATTTAATAGTATAAGATTACTTATATGTATAATCGATAATCGATTATTAATGTAATCGATTATCGAATATCGATAATGGATTATTAATGTAATCGATTATCGATTATCCATTTATTTCTTTATTAAAAATTATTTTAATGGCAACCCTAAACTACAGACTTCAGACTTATTATTAATGCGAATGAAATTTGAGCGAACGCTAAATTACGCGCCATTTTATTTAAAAGTATCTATCACATATAAACATAATTACATGAGTTGTATCGTGTGTTAAAATAACATGTAAAAACATTAAAATAGTGTTTAAACTCTTTTAAAGTGAAGTTAAGTGAAATTTTATATGCTAAAAATTACATTTTAATAGCTACGGAACGGAGCATGAGTAACCATGCGTTATCATTAAACACAATTACATGAGTTGTATCGTGTGTTAAAATAACATGTAAAAACATTAAAATAGTGTTTAAACTCTTTTAAAGTGAAGTTAAGTGAAATTTTATATGCTAAAAATTACATGTTAATAGCTACGGAACAGAACATGAGTAACCATGAGAGAGAAAAGTGAGTAAAATTTTAACCATAGTTATCTCCATAACCATGGATTTTCAAAGTGTGGGAGTGGTACTGGGGGTAGTTCCCCCCACCCCCTCCCCCCCTCACCCCCCAAATCCCCGTAAATCCACCGTTCCTAATCTAAATTTTAGCCAAATCGACCGAAAGCGACTTAGCTCGGCTATGTGTATCGATTCCCCGCGCAGCGTCTTGCATTCGGAATTAGTAATTCATGAATTCTCCGCGGTCTTAATTATTTATTTTATTTTACGAGACCTATTATCGCGATACTGCCGCGTCGTAAATACTTAAGCAGTTATATAGTACCTCGGAATTTTAGAATAATTGCATGGGTTGTTACGTTAATTCATTTGTTTTAACCTTACTGTTGATTTGGATGAAGAGTTTATATAGTTCCGCGGCTCCGATTTTTTGACAGTGTGATGTGAACCTAATTTTTAAACCGACTTCAAAAAAAGGAGGAGGTTTTCAGTTCGACTGTATTTTTATGTGTATTACCTTATAATTTTTTTTGTACATTTTGATCATTCATTTTTTTTTGTCAAGTTAGTGCTTATCGTGTGTTGCCAGCGAGTCATTTTTGAGTTATACTTAATAGTTACTGTATTTCACATGGAAAAACATTTACTATAAATGTTATGTTTAAAAAATGATTGACTATCAATGTCCATTGTTTAGTTTATTTGATGTGAAGGCTGTATATTGTTTTTTTTTTTTTTGTATAGTATATGAACGATATATCAATTAATAAATCAATACCGTTTACATACACTCAATAAACTGCTACTGCTTTTATACTCCAAACTTCATATGAAAAATAATATAATATCATGATATATTTTTAACTGCGAAGTGCTACATGTTTTTCCATCGAAACAATTAAAAACTCAAACAAAAAAGATACACGAAACAACATTTTATCCAGCAATCGAAATTACAAAAGAGCATCGTTGCAAATATATTTAGTACAAGGAGTAAATAAACATGAGTAAGTAGGTACACACGGGGAAGGAGGCGTTGGTCGTGCGACCCTAATCAAATGTACTTTACCTTCAATCGATTGAATAGTTCAGGTACTGTGTACCTTTTTGATAATAAACGTTTTATGAATTTACTTTGAACATCAAAAAGGAATTTCCTTAGAATATTTTTAAATATGTTATTACTAGATATTACCTATGTTTTTATCCTTTTTTAACTGACACCTATTAGATTGTTTTCATTTGTGACCACTGATCTACTTATTAGCAAGAAGTATAGTAGTCTTGAGTTTTATAAATAAAAACATACCGTTTTCCAACATTTTTTGAAGTTATACTTCTTTTGGCGCGTTACGCAAATATTATGAGAATAAATTTTTACCTTTAATTGAGGTAGGGCACAGCAGGAAATTTACTGCTCAAAATATGGAGCAGCCCGACTGGGGTCGTACCTCGACCTTACAGAAGACCACAGCTAAAAATAATACTGTTTTCAAGCAGTATTGTGTTCCTGTTGGTGAGTAAGGTGACCAGAGCTCCTGGGGGGATTGGGGATAGGGTCGTAGGGCGTCTATAGGCTACGGTAGTCACTTACCATCAGGTGAGCCGTACGCTTGTTTGTCAACTTAGTAACATAAAAAAAATGCGCACGATCACCGTCACGTAAAAAAAAAACGACAACCTGAAGTTAGCAACGTGAAGTTTGCCAATGAAGTATAACTTCTCACGTGCGTACATAAGTACACATACACACACACACTTTTTAATTAGGCCATTGGCAATTCATTTTAAGACCAGTAAAAACGTTAAATAACATCTCAAAGCACCTAATGTTTTATTAAATTTAGGTAATATTGCCTATATTCGACAGTACCTAGTAGAGAAAATAAGCAATCATAGTGTACATAAAATAGTTTGATAGCAACACTAATATCATCATTTTACCCTTCAAATAGGTCAAGTACTAATTTATGCTAAATAAATAATAAGTTATCACGCGTTAGCAGGATGATTTTATTATTTAATAAATAGATTAAATTATTTTAATCAATATGATAACTGACATTTTGAATGTTTATATAAAACTGTGATTTAGTTTCCAAATTCACTTCATATCGCTATTATATTAGTTGAGCCCCTTTTTTTCTGCTACGTGGTCGATTAGCAGTATTAAGGAGCTTATTTGAATACAGCCTACAGAGATAGTCTAAAGGACCTAATATTATAAATTATAGACCTATAATTTGTTTCAGCTGTTCAGACAAAAACATTGTATTTGAAATGAGAACAAATTATTTCAACCAATAAAATGATAAAAGTTTTTGTATTCATACGGTTGAAAACATAACAATTGTACGCATAAACAGTTCGTAACTTCGAGAGCAAAGTTCGGGTAATACGCGAGATAACGCGTGGTTTACTTGAAATTGCCGTTAAGTATGTGGTGGGGAGAGTTAGGGGGGTAAAGAGGCTTAGTGGCTTTGAGAGAGACAAGTTGCGAGTTGCGATTCTTTCTGTTTGTTTTGTATATTTGCTAGCTGATTAAATGATTTATTCTGAGAGTCTTTGATAATATTATTAGCGTTATTATAAAAAATATGTTTATGTAAAGAGGTTTTTTAAATACTTTATGTAAAATAAATTCAAGTATTATCTGAATTAAAACTTAATTAAAATTATTAATTTTTTGTGGTTAACGTAGTACAGATAATTTAGAAGCCTTGCTGTCCCTAATAGCCTAAAGAAATCTGTACTACTGATTACAGTGTATTTGCTCTTATAACTAAGACTTTGAGTTTAGGTTTAAGTATTAAATAATCTAGTACGTAATTATTTACATGCTGTATAAACATATCTTCTATATAATAAAAATGAATGTTGCTAAGCGCATCACTGGAGAATAACTCTACTAATTCGGCAATTTTTTTTTCCTTAAATCCCACGGAAGGTTTTATACTTTAAAAAAACATAACAGACAGAACGAAGATCCGGGCAGCTAGTAAAAAATATTTAAAGTGAAATGAAGTATTAGCCACGGAACCAATAGCGAGATTAAACCTTAAACCGGCAGCAACACTTGTCTTCCGAATGCACAATTTCCAATATTTGTATGCAGCGTGCTTAAGTTGTTGAGCGTAAAGCAATTACAGTACATGCCCGAGGGTAGCTTTACATAAGTCCCACGTTGGGCGCCAATACTAACTGTGGATGTTTAATGTACAAGATGTGAGATATTAAATATTAGGTCAGTTTTTACACAGCAGTAAAAGCTTAACGAATAATTTGAAAAAAATAATAATCTTAAAATAACTTTTTGGTACAATTATTAATTTGGTATTTTATCGTAGTCATGGAAATAATTTATCATCGGCTTTTATCACAAATACCTTATAATAATCATTACTCATAGTAGGGAACATATCTGCCAACCCGCAGTGGAGCAGCTTGGTGGATTAAGCCTCAATCCTTCTCCTACATGGAGAAAGAGACCTATACCCAACAGTTGGATGTTACAGGTTAAAAGCATGAGTGTAATGTTATTAAGGCATTTTTTGCAAAACTGCAAACCTATTAAATTAGTAGGTACATAGTTCACATATAAGATAATAATGGAATAAAATTTCCACTCAGAACTTTGTTTAAACTACGGAAAGAAGAAGGAATAAATATGTTAAATAATGTTTATTGTCAAGATGCTAACGTCAATACATCTCGTTCTTGCAAAGACGATATCTATTTACGCGAACGTGTTCCACGGCTGCGATGTTGATTAATGGACTAAACATTTAGCTTACTCTCCTGGTGACATTTTCCAATTAACTAACTCATTTCAAACTGCAATAAATGACACAATTGTAAACAGATGAATGCTTTTAAATTTCCTTTAATTTATTTCATCGTGGATTAACGTTACCATTAGTAGCGATGATTAAACAATTAAGAATTTAGATGCAAGAGAACAGATTGAGTATATAAATGGTAGTATATTAAGTCTCAATATTCACAAAGGTCCAGGTGATACTAATGGCTATGTAACCGAGGGAGTGAGGCCATTAATAGCGAGGAGTTCCTGATGTCATAATTCATCGGTCGCAGATTTGGTTGGTATTAAACTTCGGTCACCTTTGCTCTATTAACTTGGAGCGTACTGATTCAAACGGATTCCTCTGTAATAGTGAATATTTGACGTAGAACCAAACTGTTTGTTTTAGATTATCATAGTATTATTTAATAACTGGCAATTCTTGATATCGAGTTTATTTGAAGGCTTGTTTATACTGAAAATACTGTTTAAACTTATATGCATTTCAAAATGTGTAAACAGAAAAAGATCAATTTATTTTTATCAAACAAACAAATACCTTGACATATTTAAATTTTGAAAAAAACTTATAACGTGTACCACGTTTTTTGTGTTTATTTTGTAAATAAAAAAATGTTACAGCTTTAATCAACCTTTTGTTACCTGCAAAACGAAGTAGCAAATTTATTAGTAACTCTATCCGCTTCAAGTTCGTCTCAAATCCCCGAAGCGGGAGTATCTACTTCAACAATGCGATCGATCTGTTCTGGTTACACATCCACGGATACCACTATATTTGAAAGTAGACACGGAGTCAAGTTGAGAACTCTCATAAAATATGCAACCTATTGACTAGTGCGCAGTGCGGCACGATACGGCCCGCGTCTGCGGTCTCCTCGGGTAAATTTAACGCGACTCCGACTCCGTCAAAGTAAACAACGATGCGTGCTCGGTTGAGTTTCAGCTAGTTTTCCAGCTTAATGTACATTTGTTTGTGTTTCGGTTTCGAGATTTTGAAATCCGGTAATGTTAGCTTTTGCGTTTCAATTTATATCAGCGAAGTTCGTATCTATTGTTTGATTGTGTTTGTTTTGGATTTAGGATGATTAAGGGCGTCTGATTTGATATTTATTACGACCTCGTCTTTGTTATATACCTAAATTGGATTATCACTATTGGATATGTAAATTTAATTGTATAATGACAAAGATAGCTATCGGCGTAATTGGAGGTACAGCGTATAATTG
Organism: Melitaea athalia; assembly: GCA_905220545.2. NCBI lineage: Eukaryota > Metazoa > Arthropoda > Insecta > Lepidoptera > Nymphalidae > Melitaea > Melitaea athalia. The sequence goes on from HG992180.1 coordinate 22,216,795, forward strand.
AATATAAAATCTGAAACAGAATGTAGAACACATTATGGGTCGACACAGTATGTGGTTGGAATTCAATTTCCTATCGAGTTCTGAACTAAATTTACTGTAACTTGGTTCATTCCCCTTCAATAATATAAGTGATATATTAATGCTAATGTTCTTCTGAGTAAAATGTGAATTATTTCGGTGCACGTACTGTGTATCATATTTCATCATTGCAACTTGGTATGAAATTATGAAAAACGCTACGAATGATTACATTGCACAAAAGGCTATTGTTTTCATTTATAACATAATTACTGATGAAAACATTTTTATTGTAAATGAATTTTATACCTTTAACTAGCTTCTGCGCGCGACTTCGTCGGCGTGGACTCCGCTCCTATTGGTTTTAGCGTAATGACACATAGCTTATAGCCTTCCTCGATAAATGGGCTATCTAACACTGAAAGAATTTTTCAAATCGGCCCAGTAGTTCCAGAGATTACCGCGTTCAAACAAACAAACAAACAAACAAACAAACTCTTCAGCTTTATATATTAGTATAGATATTAATTAAATACCTTTAAAGCTACCATTTAATTTTTGACTTTCAAATAATTATTTTTTAAATTAATTCACGCAAGCCAAAGAGAAATACTGTAAGTTAAGTTATTGTAAAACCTACGAGTACAAAAGTTTCAATGCTACATTTGAATATATTTGAAAATATTTGACATCAGAGCCAAAGCACGAAACCAAGAATCATATTATAATATTGAATCTTTTAAGTGGGTTCTCTTGGTATAAATATCTCTAATGACTCCAACTCTTTAGATCAAACACAACACATCGTAGCTTTACTCGTGGTACGAAAATTATCAGCCAACAATACAATAGAATAGTTGCTTAAGATACCATCCTACTTCTATATTGAGACTTAAAGGCTACTTCAGTTCATTAAAGAGTAACTGCGGAGTTTATTAACAATTTTTTTTTGCAGAAGCTACATTTCGAATTGATGTTAGGTTATTTTAAACAAAATGAATTATTTAAAGGTGAACATAATTAAATAATTGTAAACGGTTGATTCCACAAACAAGCGTACGGCTCACCTGGTGGTTGGTAAGCGATTATCGTAGCTTTTTAGATGCCTGCAACACCAGAAGCATCGCATGAGCTCTAATCACAGGAACACAACACTGTTTAAAAGCAGTATTATTTAGCTGTGATCTAATGTAAGGTACGAGGTACTTCCCCACTCAGGCTGCTCCAGTTTTGAGCAGGTTATGTCCTGCTGTGCCCGACCTCAGTAAGCTCCTGGGGGATTGGGGATAGGGTCGGCAACGCACTTGCGACTCTTCTGGTGTTGCAGGCGTCTATAGGCTACGGTAGTCACTTACCATCAGGTGAGCCGTACGCTTGTTTGTCGACTTAGTAACATAAAAAAAGTGTTAAATTGGATTTATTGTTAACAGGTTGCTTGGATACACATAGATAGACAGATGATCCTGACGATACACCGCCACGTGATCACCCGCCTCGCTCGGTTCAGCGTATCTCACGACAACGCCATGACCTGGCTCCTCCACGTCAGTCAAGTGCAGCAAGAGGACCGCGGATATTATATGTGCCAAGTCAATACCAATCCAATGATCAGTCAAGTTGGCTATTTGCAAGTTGTTGGTAAGTGCAGTAGTCTTGTCTTGTTAAGAGTGATTATTTATTTACGTTTTAAAAAAGTGTCAATACACTTTTAACCTTTTATTTACATTGAGATTTTGTGTATTTCTTTGTATTTCAAAGCCAGCAGTTGGATAAATATCCCGCCATTGGTCGGCTTTTTAAGTTCCAAGGTGGTAGTGGAACTGTGTTATCCCTTAGCTGCCTCTTAAGATACCCACGGGAAGAGAGGGGGTGGCTACATTATTTACTGCCATAGCCACATAGCTAGTATTTATTATCATAACGTATTTGTATTTGAATATTTATCCTTTTGACATTACACAAAAGATCTCATTATATCGGTCGTTAGCGCGAATCGTTTACTATTATATCCCGCACATAAACTGTGTAATACAACTATAACTATATCTTAAAATAAATCTTGTTAAAACTTTTTAAATTATGAGATATAAAAGTTTATATAAAGAAAAGTTAATAGACCATTTTTTTTCAACAAGTAAGACAAAGGCTATAATTCAAAACTATAGCCAAATAATAAATCATTTCTTCTTTCTCAAACTTTCATAATCGTTATTACCGGAGCCTCTCTGAGTTACATAATTTCGCTCTAACGACCCAACGACGGATTGTCATTTAAGGCTGTATTAATATCAAAAATGGCATTTAAGGGCAGAAAAGTACATTAATCATTCATGGTAATTTCAAAAAGACAACATTGTTGTATTCAGACAACGTAGGCGTGGTCCCTAACCAGCGATTTGGGATAGCTTAGGCTTTTTATACGACCACAATTTCGTAGAAACTTTTAAGTGGAAATAAAATGTGGAGGGTCTCGCGTCGATTTCGAAGCATCGCACGTTGCAGATGTTTTTATATCTATTCGACTCTACGGAAAAAAAACGATTGAATTTTCAGGTGAGGGATTAAATGTATTCCTTTGATTCAATGTCTTATTCCTTTGAAATGAAATTTCAGTTTTAGAACAAACTAATATACGAAATACTAAAGATATTTATACGATTCAGCCTGTAATACCCCACTGTTGGGCATAGGCCTCTTCCCTATGTAGGAGAAGGATCGGAGCTTAATCCACCACGCTGCTCCAATGCGGGTTGGCGGATATATTCCCTACTATGAGTAACGATCGCTATCAGGTGTACATGATAACAACCGGGACCGACGGCTTAACGTGCTCTCCGAGGCTCGGTGGGGAGACCCACAAGGACTACACAAACACCCAGACCACGGCAAACATCTGTATGGCCAATACAAATGTTGTCGTGTGCGGGGATCGAACCCGCAACCGCCCGCGCAACAGCCAATCGCAATCCAGTGCTGTGACCGCTGCGCCAACGCGGCGTCGAAAGATATTTATATGAAATATTAACTTTAATATAAATCAAAACTGTTTAAACCTAAAAGAATAAATGAATTGGCAATTTAAACATTCAACAATTAATATTTAACAAAATATATATCTTGAAATCCATTCATGAAAATTCATATCAAAAATTTAATAAGAAATTATTACAATGAAAATATTTCAGAGTCCTGATACAAAAGGTTACCACAAATTAGTGTGCGATTCAAATAGCGTAGGTACAGAGCATACATGAGTTCTACTTACTTTTAAAATTCACCTATTCTTTAAAAATTCCCGCACCGCAAACTTGCACGATTGTACAGTAACTGCTGAAATATCACGTCCCTCTGGAATTTAAAGTTCTTGAGATTTTCATCCGTAAAACTTTAAGCAGCGATGTAAAGGATATAAAGGCTAAATTTTATCAACTTTAAAAAAATTTAAATTCTTATCGCGAAAGTTTTTGAAATATTATTCGTTTTGCTGAATCGAAAATTGGATAGTCTAAGAGACTATGAACATGACTAATAGGTCTAAATCTGATTTAAATAATTATATTTACAAAGAAGTGTATACAGTTTTAGTTTTTCTGATGTTTGGTATAAAGATTGTCACAATGATAAAAATATATAAATGGTTTTATGATTAATACACTTTAATATTGTGATTTTAGGGCCTATGCAAACCGCATTTTTTAAACGCGCCGTCGACGCGCGTTTCTAAAACGCGCGTCGACGGCGCGTTTTTATCCTACAGAGCAGTTTGTTGGCGTTTGTATCGAGTCAAACGCGCGTCGACGGCGCGTTTGTATCGCGACATACGCGCGTTTGCATCGCGTTTGTATCGCGTCACACGCGCGTTTGCATCGCGTCTGTATCGCGTTTAAAAAACGCGGTTTGCATAGGCCCTTAATAGACTCGTTACACCACAAACATAAACATTGCATACATGAATGACCACTGTCATAAATATAATTAACATCATAGAAATAAAAAATACAACGCAAAAAAAACATTCTAAATACAAATTGAAAGATTTATATAAAAAACGTACAAATACAATACTAAATTATGGAGTACAGAACTTGTAAAAACAGTTTTAAAAAAACCCAAATACTCCAATCAAAATGTACCTTTACACCATGTTTCAATATACAACGAACGCTACATTAGACTGTAACAATACCTAAAAAGTTTACCACATTAGTGCACAATTGAAGTTTAATCGCAATATTGATGACAAATTAACTAAAATAATTACGTTCAATGATAGTAGGAAACCGCATATGACAGAGACGTATGCTGCTGGTCGATCGAAAATATTATACTTCCAATCAAAATAAAACGATAATCATTTAAAATAATAAAACAATACGTCGAACCAGAGTTTAATGAAATAGAAAATAATAATGACATATATATGAAGTAAACAGTTTTACAATAGTTATTGAAACTAATTTGGAGTAAATTTTAAACAAACGACTTTTGTGATCGAGTCGATTTTAAAATTCATAAAAATGTTTCTACTTCTTTCTGTAACGATTATGTTATTAAACTTTAAATTTCATTAAGTAAATCCGTGAAACAAAAGGTTATATCTCTATATATATAAAAACGAATCTCTAAATGTGTTGCTAAGCGTAAATTTCGAGAGCGGCTGAACCGATTTCGCTAATTCTTTTTTTATAATATTCCTTGCAGTACAAGGATGGTTCTTACGGAAAAAATCCCTGAAAAAGTCTAAAAACAACAATTTTCTATATTCCCATACAAAAGATTCGTAATAATACTTAAAAGTCAATTTGAACTTTAATACCATACCATAAAGTTTAAGTGTAAGTGGAGGGGTTTCGGGAAGGATAAGTATTAAAATAAAATAAAAAATTAAAGAATCGACTGTTAGGCGGTACGAAGTACGTCGGGTCAGCTAGTAAATAATAAATAATGAATAACGAGTCAATGAAGTAAGGTTCTGCTTCACCTGCTGGAATCTTAGTTCTGTCTCCAGTTACAGTCTAGGGGAAGAATTGGCTTTTTACTAAATATATCTTATCTTGCGAAGATAATATGACAACTCGATCTCCATTTTTTCAGCGAGTAGTCAGGGGTTAAGTCTTTTGGTGGTAAATTAATATTATTATTCTCAAAGTATTTAGTTTCAAAACACTGACCTAAGACCTTAACATAAATTAAAAATCTTCAAATCCAGACGTTATCAAAAGAGATTTTAAACAAGTTATTTTCTTTTTTTACTAATAATAGATGTAATATTTTTTTTAACTTAGACTTTAGTTAATTATCTAAAACTCATCATAAGAATTAGTTTCAAAGAAATTATTCAAATTGAATTTCTTAGATCTTCTCAGCTTGTAAAGGACAACTACTAGTACTCAATCAAAAGCTAAGACTAGAATACAAAAGAAAATTAATTTCGTAACGTCTTATACTTTTGCGTTAGAAGTAATATTAATAGTAATGAAACAAATATTTCGGATTTTATCGCGGCTTATTAAGATTTTTACATGCCTGACGTTTCGGATACTTTACAGCAATCTCGGTCACGGGAGGACCAGTCTTCCCGCCATAAACCGCGATAAAATGCCAAAAATTTGTTTCATTATAATTAGGTAGTAAAATTTGCGTAAAAACAATAACGATAATATACAATAAATATTGGAATTTTCTGCTGCTGCTGCTTTGTGTTAAGAGATTATCCATCAAATCCCAGGAGAACAGAGTAGAAGCTCCAAATATTTTATATACGACGGAGAAGTCTATGCCCAGCTGTCGAATAATGACAAACTATAACAGTTAAAATCAAAATTGCCACTTACTGCCAGTTTTAAAAATATAAAAAATTTTGTGTATTGTTACACATATATAATAGATATATTTTTAATTCGTTTTATTTTTTATATTTGGGTTACCCACACATGAGGAAATTATAAACATTTTGTTTAAAATCATATCAAAAAAATTTTTTCCGCTGGATCGAAAATTTTTGATATGATTTTAAAAAAACATATATTTTTCTTTGTCAACAGTACCACCAAACATTCTAGATGAAGAAAGCACACAGTCAGCAGTAGCCGTCAGAGAGAACCAAAATATAAGTCTAGTTTGCAAAGCTGATGGTTTTCCAACGCCTAAAATTATGTGGCGAAGAGAAGACGGCCAATCCATAACTGTCGACAGAAGAAAGAAAGGTAATGTTACTTTATTTATGAAGTTAAAAAATTAAAAATGATGAATCATAAAAACATGACAATACCGCTTTTAGAAGATCAGTTTTTGTATGTGTTACACTATTTACATGTTTCCGTATGTTCCGTTATATACTTAATAATAAAAGAATAACCTTTTTAATAAAATTTAGGTAATAGAAAGTTTGTGTACTCGTATATTACAAGCTTTTATTTAACTTGCAATGTATGTATGTATGTAGTAAGTATGTATATAAAATGTACTATGTATGATGTATGTACATACGGAAGTTCGGGTGAAATCTTGCAACTCAATTTTGAAGCAGATAATTATCTTCAACCAATTGAGCTGAAATTTTGTATACAAATTTAATTTGGGTGACAATGCATGGTTAACTTTGTGATGTCATTCTAAATGCAACATGGCGGCATATCCAAGAGTGCGGACTAGTTATTTTTAGTGCACTTCTACAATATGGATATCAAATGAAAGGGCTTGCTAAGAATAATTCGAATAAAGTGACGTGATAACAGACTAAAAAATTCAAAAATAAATTAAAAGTTAAAAACCCTTTTAAAAAACAAGCTTTTATTTAATGCGCTAAAACGAAAAAAATAAATTTTTACTTTAAAACTTTCACTGTCTACTTATAAAGTCATTACATAACCTATATGATATAAAAGCTTGTCGCGAGATTTGCTTGTAAATTAAATAAATTGATTTTATAGATTTTAACTATTAAAATTTTCAAAATAAGGAAATACGAGTACTCATATCTCCCGACAAGCTTTTATATCATATAGATTATGTATGCCATATTTCAACGCCTTTGGCCTTTTTTATAATTCACAATCTCAATATAGCAAAAGGCAAGTACTTCCTCAATGTTTTGTCTATTTATGTATTAAAATCGGTACTGAAGTTAAAAATGAAACCAAAACTAATAGAAAGACAAACAAACAAACAAAGTTGCTTTCACATTTATAATTATTATTGGAACGAATTACGTCACAAGACGCCTGAAAGATAAATTAATGCTAACATTTTTACCGTACATTTTTATGTTACACAGTTGATAGTAAGCGGAGAAATAAATATTGTACATTTCAGAAAAGACACTCATTTATGTAGTTTATTTATAAAGCGGCAAATTGCTGCTTGTGTAAACGTTAGCGTTCACGTTTTATGAAATGCTAGACTGTTGTTGACGCGGTAATTAAGCCCGTTAAAACAATTCTAATCCGAGCTTAAGCAAAAATTTTCCAGTTAAAGATAATTATGTAGGGACGTTGAAGAGTCGGCCGGTACAAAGCCCCAAATTGTTTTTCAAGTGATTTTCTTTTATCGGCGGAATTAACGCGCGACGGTGAGTGGCACTTGCCACTAATTGTGTGACCCGCGCGTCAATCGCATGTGCTACGATTACCGAGGGTTCGCCAATGTTTTAATTACGTCCAAAAACTGTTCTCGTTTTCGATCCAACGTTAATCCTTTGTCCGGTTTTATATTCCCGGATCCGCTTTTTATTGGCGTTAATGGAAAGAGTTCGTTCGGAGTGGATGAAAGCGTTTGAGATTTAAGACTGGCGCAGAACGTTTGACTCCATTTTCCCGCTTGAAGCGCTTTAAGAGTCTATTCATTAAACAGTTTTACAATTTCATCCCTGAAGTCTTCCCGTTTACTAGCGATAAGTTTTAAATAAACTTTAAAAAAAATGTTATTTGTGATGTTTTTAAAAGAAATCTGCATAAAAGGGACACTACTAGTCTTTTTAAGGTTGAAAGCTATTCCTTCATTCATAATATTTTTATGTTAACCTCGTTTCATTTTATAAGTCGGTACGATTTTAATTAAATTTTATATTGAAAAGATTCCTTGTTATTTATGTATTTGTAGTAGAATTGTAGTTTTAAAATTTCAGGTTTATATAATTAAGAATGACTAGCTGGGCCCCGCAGTTTTACCCGCATTGATTTGAGGAAAAAAATTGCCTTCCTTCTTCTTAAAGCATACCTAACCTTCCTTTTTAAATAGTTTAAATTTTTTAGTTGTGGATTTCGGTACAGCAAGCAATTATCTATAAAATGATATCATATAATTTATGTGGAGTAATTGTGAGTTTTTTTTTCTAAAAAGAGAGGCAAACATCTTAACCTTAGCGTATAAATACATAATTATGATGATGATTAACCAAAATTTTATTTGCATAAAAATGAACAGAACTCGAGGATATAAGATATAAAATCTTCCTTAAAAAATGAGAAGTGAACTTTATGCTACTTTTATACCACTTGTATGATACAAAATAATTTTAAATACTCTTTCTAAGCACTCTTCTAAAAGTGTTCTTCAAGGGTTTGAATCTACCTACTAATATTAACACATATTCATCGTTACCGTTGTGTTTGTCCGTTGAGTGTGAGGAGTCTATTTATTTATATTGATATGCAATGAACCGCCATCTCAGCCTATACCTCTTAATAAGTGGGTTAGTGTACCAAAAAATTTAAATAAATGAAATATTCGGTTTAATATATTGATGAATATATTGGTGTTTCAGTCGCCAGTATAATATACATATTAATCATAATATAAATTTAATAATATTAACTACATTTATTATCAAGTAGTCGTTTTATCATCTTAAATTTCTTAGAAACCTTGATTTCATCAAGCAAATCGTTCACCTAAATTCAAACTATTCATAACTCAGTAATAATTTCGAAGCCGTTGTATTTTCTACGAACGGTTTAATAAATAGAAAATGAAAATTTATCACAAGAAATTATAATTTTTTTATTATTTAAAATTACCTCATTTTTAGACATTTTTTTTCTTTAGAAAAAAACAGCCACAAAATAACCATTTTATTGAAAGATGCTAACTTGACACCGTCATATGTATGACGTCATCTTCATCGTCATCTTTCTATGAGCAGATATTTGCATTACCTATCTACCTACATATTTGTTTCTGAAATGTTTTTATGTGCCTTTCTCCACCGTGCCTCGGTGGGTACATATTATGACGGTCGCAAGTTAGCTAATGAAGTTTCAATCCTTTTTTACCGCATTACTATCACAGTCCCATACCAAATTAATCTTAAATTTCTAGTGATATCAAAATTATTGTATATTATTACAAATACCATATTATTCATTTTATACTATTATAGTAGGAATAATACTCTTGCCATAATCACCTCTCACATACTCACCTTAATTCATTAAGTTCTACCTTAATTTTCCTGCTATGGTACCTACTACAGAAGCGATTTAACATCAGTAAAGTACTTAGTTATTTCATTAATAAATATAAGGTTTTACCCATTAGTTTTCACTCTGTGTCTAGGTTTTAGAAACATACACAACACTAGCCCAAACGCCTGGTTCTCTGCAAAATTCTGTATAGCTAATACAAATGTATTCCATATCACGGATAGACAGCCATAAGCCAGTTCTTTGATTGTTATGTTAATTTGTCATTAAAAATTGTGTTAGTCTAAAAATCTGTTTGTTTCAGTAACAGTATATGAAGGGGACACGCTGAGCCTACAACGCATCAGCCGTACGGAAATGGGGGCCTATCTCTGCATCGCAACCAACGCGGTCCCGCCTTCCGTGTCGAAGAGGATCATTGTGGACGTTGAATGTAAGCGACATTTATAAGGCTACTATCTGTTTATCACCCTCGTTTAGTTTTAATACTCGTCAGATTAGTTGTCTTGAAGCTGTTGGTTCCAGGTAACTATCATAGATACTTGATAGGAATCTTTACTTACGTCTTTACGACTAGCCCGTTGGTGCAATTTGTAGTGACCCTGCTTTCTGCTCCGGAGGTTGTGGGTTCGATTCCTACCCCGAGTCTGGGTGTATTATACATATTCATTTATATATTCATAGAAGTATTATTTACCAGTCGGCTGTTACCTATAACACAAGCATTAAGTTGCTTACTTTAGAAACAGACGAGTGACCGTGTATGTATTGTGTAGATATTTATTTATTTATTATTTATTACTTATAGGGAAATTATCAACTAACTCGCAGCTAAGTGATTGAATAGGTTTAGTTTCATCTCTTGTTATTTGTACAGAAAAAGATATTCACCCAGCTGTTGGAGGTTAAAGGCTAAATCAAACAAGCAATCATATAAGTTTACATTTACTAAATCTTCTATTTGAGTGACAAAAATCAATTTACGTGACGTGAAATTATCAGGTACAAATCGTAGAATAAAATCACGAATTAAAAAAAAAACAGGATGATTATAGAATTTATTTTTTTATGGAAATAAACAATACATAATACAATTATACATAGCGCATATTTAAGAAGCATTACCAAAATAGCTTCGAATGATTTTTTAACACACAGTAAAGTAGGTACATGGCGTAGATGTGCCTTTCGAAACCAAGCAAAAAATAAATTGAATAATTGAGATTACAAAGAGAGTATGAAATTATTCAAATTTTCAAAAAAAATTTTCTTTAAACAAATGTTTACATATCGTTTTTCTAAAGTTTTACTGGTAGATAGTTCTAAATGAGTCTGAAGACAGCTCCGTCTTTCTTTAATTGCACTATAAATACACTGCACTAAGTATGCTATTATCGGAAAACTATTTCAATATAAAAAATATAATAACAATTATAATGCGCCAGCCCTGTTTTTATGCGACATCGCTCGACCGCAAGCAGCTGCGAAGCGATAATGACTTGAAGCTGGAACGATAAGATTTTACGCGTTTAGTGGTCGATGACGTAAAAGTAAGAAATTAAAAGTGTAGATACTGTTTTTAAACTTTAATAATCACTTAAAATATTATTTATATGTAAATTATTCTAGAATAATATGAAATTATGGTAAGGCTACAATCACACGACATACACGTAGATCGTGATTTGTTGCACACGTCTTCTAAACAAGCGACTATACTCCGGATTGTGGTTGTATCCTACAACTAAATTTGTGTAGGTAACATAAAACAGGGTCACACTACAAAAAAAGTGTGTTTTAGGTCTGACACGCGACAAATTACAACATTCTTTTAAAATTTAAATTATTCAAATTATAATGAATTTAAATAATAAATCACCGAAATCGTAACAATAATAATTGACGCTTTCGTTTCGCATCGGTACAGTAAACGATTATTCTGATTGTGTACTAAACAGCTTAAAGCGCTCTAAAGCGTAACTTTTAACGTAATCGCTGTTTCTTTGTTCACAAGATTTTGATCCCCATAGTTTTTCATACCGATCACCTTATATCGTTTCTTGATGCATAATCTCTAAATCATACACACATAAATACTCTATGACAAATCAAAAAAGATGATAAATCAAATTTAATAATAATATTCTGGGGGGATTAGGGAACGCGCGTCGGCAACGCGCTTGCGATGCTTCTGGTGTTGCAGACGTCTATAAGCTACGGTAATCGCTTACTATCAGGTGAGCCGTACGCTTGTTTGCCGACCAAGTTATATTTAAAAAAATTGCGTGCGTACAAAGTATATATTATGTCAGAAGTGAAACTTCTTTGGTAAACTAATTACAAAAAAACTAATTTATAATACAAAAAAAAATTGAAAAAAAAAAAAAAAAACATAAAAGCCGACCGCACGCGGTGTTCCCAGGCGGTCACCCATCCAAGTACAGAAAGTCATGACGCTCCCGCGTTACTAGTCGTTCAAATTTAACCCCCCATGCACCTAAAGAAGTTTCACTTAAAAAAAAATTGCTGATAAATTTCAAAGCGCTTTCAAGATCACAATACTGCAATACGAGAAACTAAAAGTATAGAACCACATGACTACATGAAAACCTCATTACTGTCGTTAGCTGCGTTGTCGGTTAAACACAATTCGAGGTCACTGAACCGTCATTATTCAATTAAACACGAATACAAAATAATCATTCTCGAAAGCAAACGGAATTTCTTTCTTTACAAAGAAATCTGCCTAAACAAGATGACAGATTGTAATTGAAAGAAAATATTTTTAAAAGTTGCTTCTCTCGATTATGGATATTAAAATCGATATTCGCCAGTTTCGTGCTAAGAGCTGCGACGTTTAAAAATACGTTTTTACAATAACTGATCATTACTTGTGAATGTATTAGAATTAATTGAGTGAAATCGGCCTTCTCCTACATGGGGAAGAGGCCTATGCCCAACAGTGGGATATTACAGGCTGAATTGTGATCGTGAGTGAAATCGGCAACATATTGAAGACGCGTTGGTGCAACGCTCACAGCACTGGCTTATTGCTATTGCGCTCGCGGTAGCGGTTTCGATTCCCGCACATGACAAACATTTGTTTTGGCCATACAGATGTTTTCCGCGGTCTAATGTTTGTGCAGTCCTTGTGAGTCTCCCCACCGTGCTTTGGAGAGCACGTTAAGCCGTCGGCCCCGGTTGTTATCATGTACACCTGATAGCGATCGTTACTCATGGTCGGGAATATATCCGCCAACTCGCATTGGAGCAGTGTGGTGGATTAAGCTCTGATCTTCTCCCACATGGAGAAAGAGGCCTATGCCCAGCTGTGGGATATTACAGGCTAAAGCGAAGCGAGCGAATCTGATCACTAATACGTAACAAAGAGTAATCGATACTTTTCCATATAATTTTAGAATAAACCAACAAATTATTAATTTTACTAGATAATTTTAAGAAACGGTGACGAAACTGCTAGTTGATAAAGACTGTGTGTTCTCACCAATTCCATTGACTGAGCATAATCACATCGAACCGGCTTGCGCTCCACCGGCGCCAATAACATTAATTTTCTAAAGAAATTGGAAATTCATACGTATTAAAATAAAATTTTTCTAATATTGAGAATTGCATTTCACTGACAGTCGTTACATTAAATGAAAGCCTTCTTTGTAATTGATTTATTGTAAAGCTACGTATGACTACGCTTTGCTTTGAGTCTTTTTTATTATCTTTTTTATATTCTAGTCTCTGTAGAGACTATAATATAAACAAGATAGTGTAGATTTTAATATGAAATTTTGTGGAAATCTTGTGGAATAAACGAATTATAATCAATTATCGTAAACTAGAGTCTTGGTTAATATTACACGTACATCCATCGAATATCGACTAGTATCTTTCTTTAAACTCTACTTTTGTTCAATAGTTAATAGTATTTTTTGTATATAATTATTTTTATATAACTAGATCAGCAAACAAGCGTACGGCTCACCTGAATGGTAAACGATTACCGTAGCTTATAGACGTCTGCAACACCAGAAACATCGCAAGCGCGTTACCGAGCAACCCAATTCCCCCAGGAGCTCTGGTCTCCTTACTCACCCCAAGAACACAACACTGCTTGAAAACAGTATTATTTAGCTGTGATTTTCTGTAAGGTCGAGGTACGAGAGACTACCATATCAGGCTGCTGCTCCAGGGAATTTCCTGCTGTGCCCTACCTCAGTTAATTAAACTGTAGGGCCATCCCTATGTATCCATTGTCAACTATTGCCTTTATTGAATCTTTATTGAAATCAATAATTGGCAGTAGTTGCTATCTCTTATTTTGAATATCCGTTCTCCAGTGCCATCTTTTAGTGCCTGTACAGATAATTGTCTGTACAGCGCCCTCTCTGTAGTTCGAATTAGTTAACGTTAAAAGTTGTCGAAAGGTCTTTTTAAAATGTATTCAAGTTAATCAGTATTGTTACCATTAGTTACAGCATTGTATAGTATTTTAATGTTGTTGACCTACTGCTGTTTATCTCTGCTATGAAGTACAAGTCTATAGAGTAGATATTAAAGGATTAAGATTTTCTCTCTATATTATGTTCGTATTGTATAATGTAGCTAGTATCTATTATATCAATAATAACAGCTAATAAGGAAAACTTTCATCAGTTATTTCAAATATAAATCCTTGTGACTGACGGTCTTGCACAGAGTAATACGTAGTAGGGTCTGTGTTCCCTTTGGATCTCTAAAGAGAACTAAGGAAATTCAATTGAAACCAACAAAATAGGCTAAAACACTATAAACAGTTTAAACTGATAAGTAACTAATTTTACACGAGTGGTTAACTTTTAATTACATAATTACGAGACTTCTAGTAGCTTTATCCGCTTCATTTTGATCTAGAAATAATTGTGTTTGCTTGCAAACGAAAAAAAACCGACTTCAATTACATCGACAAGTAATACAACGTAATAAGACAAATAATTGTGTTTGCTCGCAAACGAAAAAAAACCGACTTCAAATTACATCGACAAGTAATACAACGTAATAAGACGAAAAAATAGTCAAGTAAATACGCGCTATTAAAGATTACTCAAAAAGTTGTAATCAGTTTTCGATCTAATTTAAACAAGACTACAAGACAAGTATTAGCTTTCGATTAAAGTAAGAATCATCGAAATCGGTACACCGAGTAAAAAGTTATAATATAACGTAGCGGTATAATATAACGTAGGTCGACGAAAAAGTAGTCACGTAAATACGCATTATTAGATATAACTCTAAATTTTCAATTTTTTTCAATTAAAACAAAATTGATCGAAATCGGTCCACCCAGTCAAAAGTTCTGAGCTAACATACATAAAAAAAACATACGTATCGAATTGAGAACCTCCTCCTTTTTTGGAAGTCGGTTAAAAACTATAGAATTAGAAAATTTTGCTACATCTGGTAATTTTAATTAATATGGAATACAAATATGCTTAAACGTGTTTGAAATTACTTAAGATCGTAAAATTATGATCTGTTCCTAATTGACGAACAGAAGACATGAATTAGATTAAGTTTTGTTAGAGTTTTACGATGCCAGGTGAAATTTATTAAATATAATGTTTCTGTCAACTTGGACTTTTTTATACAACTAGGTCGACAAACAAGCGTATGGCTCACCTGATGATAAAAGATTACCGTAGCCTATAGAAGCCTGCAGTAATATAAGCATCGCAAGCGCGTCGCCGACCAATCCCCCCAGGAGCTCTGTACTCTTGTTCAGTAAAAATAATAATGTCAATTATAAAGTAGTAGTTTTGACGCTAAGTTAAAACAATAGCAGCTTATTGCGCGCGAAATTACTTTTAAAATTAACCACTTTCACAATTTTCTTGCAAATTTTTATTGTACTTCATTTCAAACAGTCTCAGCTCTAGAAAATTCTAGCAGTGTCTTTTGATCTTTAACTATCTACAAATTTCTCATTCTCAATCATAATAAATTCATTAGCTTTAATATAAAAGATAAAGAAATATTCGTCAACTATACAACCTCACAATTTCATACATTCATAACATTAGAAATATTCTCTCGCTGAGTCAAAATTGTACTCTTTAAAGGGAACACAGACAAAAATTAATTAAAAAAAAACCTTTCTGACGATTCTACTGTGAAAATGTAGCAGATAAATAGAGCCACATTTACATAACGACCTTGGTGCTAAAAAACATCAAACTCGCAACACAAGTAAACAATATAATATTAAAATATGACGCTTTTAAACACACGCCAGCAACCTAATAAAGTCATCTTCCACGCATGCATAAAGAAAGGTGGACTTCATAAATATTTTAAAACATCCTAGAATATTAAACCGTATCACGAGGCTCGAGTAATATTCGTCCCGAAAATTGCCATCATAAACTCTGGAAATGTGAATTACGTTCTCAAAGTGTGGATTTTATTATCCGAGGGAGATGAAAAATCGTCGACTACGTTCGGCTACGTTCGTGAAAGTTCGACTCTATCTATCATTATCGAGAGTTTATAAATTGCTACCGAGTTTCCTATAGTTTAACGTAGTTCGTTGAGCGCCGTCGACTTGTTTTAAATTGATATGATTAATATTAGTTGATACTTCATAATGTTATTTTTTATTAATAATAGTTTTTTTTAGTATTTGTCTTAGCATCTTTTGTATCTCTGTAATTGTATGGTGTATTGTAATGAAGGATAAGTACTGTAATTCTATCTGGGTCTAACTTCTAGAAGATATGACGTCTTATATTGAGTCATAGTCACTTATTGTTGTTTTTTTTCCAATGCGCTCTTCCACTGCACATAATAATTAGCCCGTTTTGAGAAACTCTATTCTACAGAATCAAGCAGGTTTCTTTAAGACTTCATATTTTACTACCATCAACTAGATGAACGAGATAAAAATTTTAACATACGTAGGACTTAAAATTTGAGTGGTATCAAAATAGCGCACTTAAATTTTCGATTATAATATTTATTATAATAACAACAAAGATTCTAAATACCAATTCCATTCCAGTTTCCCCAATGATCTGGGTGCCGAACCAGCTAGTAGGAGCCCCAGCGGGAACTGACGTCACGGTGGATTGCCACACTGAAGCGCACCCCAGGGCCATCTCTTACTGGGTGTACGACAGTGTCATGGTACTACCCACGAAGAAATATGCCATTAACACTGAAGAAAATTCATACAGGTAAAATTGTACGAATTACTAAACAAAATGTTTCGAGGATTAATTATCTGTGGAACATTTATTGTTGTGTTCTGTTTTTAACATTTATTCAACGTTTTTTTCTTTATTAAATCCTACAAAACTTTTTTTTATGGGACTAATCGCGATTTTCGATTCTCGCGTAATTATTTTATTATTTAGATTTCTGTGATTTAAATTTTAACACACAGCTAAAAACCACCAAGGTTTTTATTGGGTGCCTTTCCATCTATTTTATTATATACTAGATGGTCCGGTGAACTTCGTATCACCTACATAATTATATTTGTGGAAAATATATACAAAACACTTTCTGAACGCACCTGTAAATATTTGACAACCCATTGACAACGTTTTTGACAAAAGACATTAAATTTCCCCGCTAGGAACATTTTTTATTGGAAAATTAAATCGTCCTTTTTAGTATTTTCCGTTACATATTATTTATGTTTCTCACCGTTTAAACCTTCCTTAAACTTCCACAAACATTTCAATATCAATATTAGCTAAATCGGTCAAGCCATTCTCGAGTTTTAGCTAGACTAACGAACAGCAATTGATTTTTATATATATAAGAAGATAAGATAAGATGAGTCTCCTACATAATATTACAAACTCATCAGTTATAACTAGACCAACATAAACGCTAAAATTGGGCTCTAGTCTACTGCTAACTCGATATGAGACGTCGTAACCGGTCAATTTTAAATTTATTTTATAAATTATGCAACTAGACCAGTCTATCTCTCCTCAGACTTCAGAATATCTAAAGTTCGACAACCCTCAATATGGCGAATCTAAATGGTGAAAGTTTAGCGGGCGCATTTCACTTCCTTTCAAAAGATCAACTTGCATAAAATGCATTTTGATTTCAATGAAAAGAAAATTGACTTTTAAGATACACATGAGTACCGACTCCACGTTTACTTGTTCTACCAGCTCTTTACGATAAAATCATTAATGTCATTTTAAATATTGATTTTTATTTTGTACAGTACCTACCTCCTCTAATTTGCTTTCTTTATCTATACAAATAAATAAAATTAGAGTGTCTGTTTGTAATATAACACGGAACATATACCAAAATATTTTTTACATATTTTGTCTGTCTGTCTGTTTATTCCGGCTAAACTCTGAAACGGCTGGACTGATTTTGACGGGACTTTCACTGGCAGATGGCTGATGTAGTAAGGAAGTAGCTCAGGCTACTTTTATTTTAGAAATTTATTTATTTTATAACTCTGCAAACTAAACAATAACTTTTTGTTAAATTCCACGCGGACGAAGTCGCGGGCATATCTAGTCTTTAATAAAGGGACATAAAGAAGACATATTTTCTTTCGTTTCATTAAGGTCTTTTCCTTTGCTTTGTGATTATTAGAATAATTAATTTTCATTAGACGAAACATTTTAAAATAACTCTTTCGTACAATATACAATATTCTCGCCTTTATATATTATATAAGCAATATTAACCGTTGCCGTTCAGCAGCTGACTTCACGATTCTTGTAATATTAAATTTCATTTTCAAAAGAAACCCTCTTCAGGGGTGAAATATATTCTGTAGCCGTACCGTGCTTCCTCAATTTCACAGCTTATACACGATATTTTAAACATTTATTTTTAACAAAAAAAAAAAAATAATAATAAAAAAATGAGATTATAAGCGATGTTAACATTAATAATTACGTTTTAATTGTCTTTTTAACAACCGCTCTAGTGTAGTGGTGCGAGTAGTCGCCAAAACACCGACGGTTTGCGGGTTCTATTCCCTCTCGGGGTGGATATTTGTATTTGTACAAATATTTCTTTCCGGTTTGGATATCTGTCCTTGTGGGTCTGTGGCGACATCTATCGAGCCACATACGAACTGACGATTCTAGATCACGCTATCGAAGTTTTCAAAGCGAATGAACTATATATACAAGAACCCGACAACAAACGTTGGGGCAGTAGCCCTACCAGACACGACTCCCGTCTGGTTGGAGGATCATCCCTTTGCGGTGGTGGATGAGGAACTCAACACCCTGTTCCTCGCACCTCCAAACTGGTGACCCCAAGCATGAACATCAGCGCAGCCTTCACAAAATCTACCTCATCGTGACGTCATCATCACTTCCTCAAACTTTCGAGCAGCGAGTCCTACAGCCAGCCAGCATCCACGGCTACAACGGGTATCCTGACCACCAGCATGCAGCGGACGCGCATACCTGGTCATCACCCACAGCCTTCTCAGCGACTTTGGCACAGCACACTGCACTTCGGCCGGTCAGCAAGCAGAGACGCACCTCTCTCCTGGTCGACGCAGCCAGCCACTACGCAGCACTGCACCACTCCGACTCACTGGAGAATTTACAGCATCACCCCGACTCACTGGGGCATCACCGCAGACAGTTCCGACTCACTGTGAACTATGCGGCATCTGGTTCCGACTCACTGAAACATTCCACTGGCCTGGCAAGCATCACAAGATGTGTATGGACGACTCAAAAACCGCTATCGACCTCCGGTCTCGGAGGGGAGTGATGTGGCGACATCTATCGAGCCACATATGAACTGACGATTCTAGATCACGCTATCGAAGTTTTCAAATCGAATGAACTATATATACAAGAACCCGACAACAACCGTTGGGGCAGTAGCCCTACCAGACACAACACCCGTCTGGTTGGAGGATCCTCCCTTTTCCGAGGGTGGACGAACATCCTACCAAAGGTCTCCCCACCGTGCCTCGGAGAGAACGTTAAGCCGTCGGTCCCGGTTGTTATCACAAATACCTGATAGCGATCGTTTCTCATAGTAGGGAACATATCCGCCAACCCGCAGTGGAACAGCTTAGTGGATTAAGCTTCAATCCTTGGAGAAAAAGGCCTATGCCCAACAGTGGGATGTTACAGGCTGAATGCAATTCTTGCAATGCAGTCTTTTAAAAGAAAGGGGCTTTAAAAATCTCTAATGTTATATGTGTGTAATATTTGGACTTAAAATCTTCTCTAAATAAATAATTCTTTCTTTCGGTTATCAAATGACCCATAAAAACGACAAAACAAATATACACAAAAAAAATTAAAGTCACAATATTTTTACAATTACAATAATATTTTTACAATTACAATAATATTTTTACAATTACAATAATATTTTTAATCTATGTAAGCTTTAATTTAAAAACCTCGTAATGTTGGTAAAGCTATCAATATTATTTCTCGCTGTCGGCTGATGGATTTTTTATGCAAATCTTTTGCTGATGATAACGAATTTAACAAATAATAATCATCCAATTTGACGCACTACTTAGGAAGTTATGAGTTGTACATTTCAACGATTCATAGAGTAATACTTCTAAACATATGAGACAAGTTATACACCATTAATATTACATGCTCGGTGAGAGCATTCTCACAGTAATCCGTGTATTGTATTATGCATTGACGATTATAATAATGAACCTCCTGTATACTCACTAATCGACATAATGCAATACTGCTTGTGTAATATTCAAATTGTATCACACGTGTAGGAGTAACACGATAAGTTTGATTCGTAGGTCGTAATCTTATATGAGAATTGAGCCTTATTACACGACTGTCAAAAGAACAAAAATTAAGACGTATAATTATTGTTTCCTCGCAAAGGAAAGAAAATTGCGTGCGTACAAAGTACAATGTCAGAAGTGAAACTTCTTTTGCAATCTTATTTAAAAAAAAAAACGAATTCAAAAAACAAGTTTGAAATTCAAGAAAAAAATAGAAAAAAAAATACAAAAAGCCAACGTCACGCGTCGTTCCCAGACAGTCACCCATACAAGTACTGACCGTCCCTGACGCTGCCGCGTTACCGGTCGCTCAAATTTTACCCCTCATGCGCCTAAAGAAGTATCACTTCAAAAAAACCGATTTCAACTACATTGACTAGTAATACTACGTAAGTAGACAAAAATATAGTCAAGTGAATACGACTAGGTACTATAAGAAAAGAATCAGCTTTCTGATAATTATTTCTAGAACTTTCATGATGTTTTATTGTTATAAATTTAGTAATTTTTTTTAATTTACATTTAATAATGTATTATTTGGAGACCTTTATTGCTTTGATATTATGGATATTGTAGGACTATTAAAAAAACAATTGTCATCGTTCATTTATTCATTTATGTACAATAAAATTCGTTAGTTTATTCAATGGCTTTCAATGATAATAAAATAACATACCTATTCGTAAAATACAAAACTAATAACAACAAAAATACATCCAGAGTAAAATATGTGGTCATCTTATTAAAATTAATTGTTTTTAATATTTCGTTAACAGAGCACACATGAAACTCACCGTGCGGAACCTACAAACTGGTGACTTCGGGAACTACAGATGTATTTCCAAAAACTCCCTCGGGGAAACTGAAGGCTCCATTAGACTTTATGGTAAGAAACCTATACACGTATTTTAAGGTAGAGCATAGCAGGGAATATTATGCTGTTGCCAAGTCTGCAGTAGCCCAACTTAGGACCTTACTGAATATCATAGCTAAATAATACAAGCAGTACTTTCAATCAGTGTTGCGTTCCTGTGATAAGTAAAGGAGTAGAACTGAAGATCTGGTCTGTATAGTCTGGTGGGTAAGGTAACCAGAACGAATAGGGATCCGAATCGTCATCAAGCTTGAAATACTCCTGACGTTATGTGCATCAATACAACAGTAACCGCTTAGCACCAACTTTTGTACGTTGTATACCATACAGATATTTGCTTAAGCCATAAAAATATTTCGTAGTTTTGCAAAGAATAACAATCAATTAATACTAATATTTTTCTGCAGAAATACCAATGCCCTCAACATCACCGAAAGCAACAGAAATGAAGAGCAACGCCAATAAAGAAAGTGAGTATAAAAGTATTAAAAACCATTTTTTTTCTTTTTGTTCTTTTTTATTGAAGTGAAAACTTCTTTAGCCGTGGTGCGCCCTTTTTGGTAGGGGAAAATCTTATGGGTTCGCGTCACTGACATACTCATTAAGTCACGCGCAGTGGGCGTGTGTTGTGCACGTTAGACGCTTTTTGGATGGGTGAAATCTCGTGCGTTCGCGTCACCGACATGCAAATTTTAATACTAAAAGTTCTAAGTTTTCACTTCTATTTCTTTAAGTATCGACTACAACTGTTCAAGTTCTAAGTATTTTATGGACAGCTTAACCATTTTATGATAAAGTTTATTTCGCCCTTACGTTAATGATAGGGTTGTCAACAGGAGATAAACCAGGATCTTCAGGCTTTAAGCCTTTAGGGCCTTAGGGTATGCGAATAGCAATATAATATGATTGATTCAATGGAGTTAGATGGTGAAATAGAATAATGTAAGTAAATTTTATTTGTTAAATGTGGTTATTCATTAGATACATTTATCGGAAGCCGGGGAATAGACTGAAAACTGCAGGAACGTATACGATCTAACTACACAAACTACTCGCCCGGATATCACCCGCTATTTGTTTTTTTATGTATTTCAATGGTTATTTTTGAAGTGAAACTTCTTTAAAATGGTTTTGTGATTTGAAACTAGACGAAACGAAAACTGCGTCTCGATAAAGAAAGAAACAATAATGTATAGAAGAGAATCATCATCATCATCATCATCATCATCATCATCATCATCATCATCATCATCATCATCATCATCATCATCGCAACATCGAAATTTTAACGGCCTACTTTCCTACGTTATTTCAGAAGTTTCACTTCTGCCGGGTGTGAATTGCACACACGCTCTTTTTTATTATTGTATTAAAAGTATAATTCCATGAAAAGTCTTCGCTTTAAAAATGCATGCCAATAAAAAGGCTATCTAATAATTGGAAATTGATTCTCAAATATACCGACCCCGGTAATATACGCTTTTATATCCCTAGGGATGGAATTTTTATCACATAATTTTGGAGGTTGATTTCATTTTAATCGTTATTCAATGGGAATGAATTATTGTAATCTGTTTATTCATCGTATAATTTTCTACGATTATGAACGGAACTTTTTAGGCTTTAGGGCTTCCACCGACAGGTGCCGATTCGTAACGCAGATGCGATCTAAAGGGCGCCATACACGTTTTACACACACGTTTATTGTATGTTAAGATAACATAATTATTACCTATAGTATCTTCGCCGTGTGTGGCGCCCTTTAGATCGCATCTGCGTTACGAATCGGCGCCTGTCGGTGAAAGGCTTTAGGTAGAGGTACTTCACCAGTCGGGCTGCTGCATATTAAGCAGGATATTTTCTGCTGTGCCCTATCTCATTTAGCGGTAATTATTACCAATATAAGAAAAAAATAACTTACTTTTCATTTTATTAAAACAGTTTACTGAGCTAGGCCTATGAACTTCCCGTTATTTTAATATCATTTTAAATAAATATGTTACATGATAATTTGTTTCAATATTCACCTTAATGTAACATTATAATTGTTCTCATTATAAATTCAATTTAATTTCCTTCATAATTTCCAGGCCGTTGTTATTAAGTTTAAATTATCGTCGGTTATATTTTAACATGATAATAAACATTTTATTAACACGCCCTAACAACGGTATCACATTAACGCGTACAGTTATTCAACCGAATTAACGTCAATTTTACTGTTTAAATAGATAAGAAATAATTTTACTTATACTTAATTATAATGATACAAGCAAGAGGCACCATTTGTAATAATATATCTTATGCTATGTTATGTATGTTATAGTCTAAAAAAGCAACATTTAAATAACTGCTTCTAATTATAGTCATTGGTGACTTTTGTATACAAGTAGCTTAGAAATAGTAAGATGTTCTTTAATTTAATGCCTCAGTTATATACACCTATATAAAATATTGTAAGAATAGTTTGGTATTTCATTTATTATGAGGTTCTCATTTATTTGATTGTGTGTGTGTTTTTTCATGTATGCTACCTCAGAACTTTTGTGTGGGTGGATGGATTTTCATGATTTTTTTTTTTCAATTAAAAGGTGGTGGGTTTCATGTGGTCCCTTTTAAATTTAGTTGAGATCTGACAAGTACTTTTTGAATTATATCGAATAATGCGTATTTACGTAAATATTTTTTCGTCGACCTACGTTGCATTATGCAGGATGACTTTTCACTGGGTGTATCGATTTTGATGATGCTTGTTTAAATCAAAAGCTGATACTTGCTTTGTGGTTTCATTGAAATTTGATCGAGATCTGCTGACGATTTTTTGAGTAATCTTAGATAACGCATATTTAATTTACTATTTTTTCATCTACACACGTTTTCGAATTGAAGTTGGCTGTTTTTCGTTTGCGAGCGAAAACAAATATTTATTCACCAATTCAGTTTTGTAATTGTATCAAAGAAAATTTAAATAAATATAAGTATCATGGTCACAAAGTTAAGGTTTTACTTTTCGCAAAGTTAAGATTCTATGAAAGTAATAAAAATATAGAGACAGTAGGGTATACAGTAAAATATTAACGGAACTGCTTCGCCTTGGATTTTTTATTTTATATACTAACGTGAGGTCGTTGCTCTCAGCAGAGCGCTCTCTTTATATTGACATTTCTTCAAGTTCATCTTTATTTGATTTTTACATATACGAACTCAGTACGAGTTTAGTTGTCCAGTAATTATATTATTATTGAAGTAAAACTTCTTTACGCACGCTTGACTTGGGGAACAAGTTTGGTGAATGCGTGACGAGAGCGTTACGAAAAGTGTGATCGGGCGAGTCGAACGGAACTTGAGAGGGAGATATAAGTTGAAGAAGATAGAAAGAGAGAGAGTTACGTTTCGTATATTACTGTAGGAGCAACTAAAGAAGTTTTACTTCAGTCGTGTTGGTCTCAAGCACACGCGTTTTTATGTAGAACGAAAATTTATTAATTAGAATCACTACCTCTACATCTAGATAATATAAAACATGGCTGAGATTTTAGGCTTCAGTTGAGTTGTTTCACTAGCGGTATGTCGATAGTAATTTCATTTTATTTACGAAAAACTCCTTCTCGCTTTCTCTACCTTTATTGATTTCTTTCTCTCTTCATTGTTTATTCATATTTATTTATTTCTTTTAGCTCTGTTCCAATTCTATGCTTTACCTCATTCCTCACGTCCTCTTTGTGTGCAAAGTTGTGTATGGATTATTAAAATGTAGTTATAATCTACAACACAAAAAAGTCGTAATGATTTTAAACGATCATATTAAAAAACCTAAATAATATAGGTAATTTAAAAACATTTTAAAGATTTTTTTTTTTTTGTAAACGTGGTACTGGAGAGATCTGATTTGACCAACATTTTAAATTCATAGTAATTCAAATACACGTTTCAAAATAGTGAAAACCGGTAAAGCATGCAGAAAATTTCTAAAGTTATTAAAAATTCTAAAAGCGCTCTACCACCAAAATTTAATAGAGTATTAATTACCGAAGCAGTTTAAAACTATCATTTTATTGAAACTCACTCAACGATTGCTGTTTTAAATTACTTTTAGCTGAATAGTATAATAATAGTGTTCAAGTTATATTTAGTATTAAACAAGAAAAATAAAATTAATTAATATAATTTGAGTCACAGTTTAATTTATTTTAAACTAACACTATTATTCTTGTAAGATTTAAGGAAATTAAGTAGTAACATCACTGTTCAAATTATATTACATTGATATAATTATTATAAAAAAGGTTTTAATTTTTCTTACGTATAATTTGCTAAAGTTATACCAGCTCATAATCTGCGTGACGCTTAAGTAACGTAAGTCAACGTTTAATTTATTTTAAACTGGCTCAAAACCGTTGTTTTAGATTAAAATAAACTAAATAACCACTAAACAGTACTCAAGTTATATTACATTTGAAAAAAAGAGTGTGCTTTAGACCACACGACTGAAGTAAAACTTCTTTAGCAATATGTCTGCACAATAGGTCTGCACTGTGCATACTTAGATATACGAAACTGGCTATGAGATAAAGAGAGAAAGAAAATGTGTGCTCGCACCTCTCTCTTGCTCCGTTCGCCTCACACGATCACACTTTTCGTAACGCTCTCGTCACGCATTCACCAGCTTACTACCCAAGTCGAGCGTGCATAAAGAAGTTTTACTTCAAAATATTATTTTGATATAATTTTCAAAAGTCACACCAGCTCATAAGCCGCGTGGCGTTGCAGCAACGCGTCGCGTGAACGCGAGCCGCGCGGTGCAGCGCGACGCGACGGAGCGGCCGAGCGTGGTGCGCGCGCAGCTCGACCGCGCGCCCGACCGCGCCCACGTCTACCGCGCGCCGCACCCGCACCACGCCTCAGGTACGCTCCTGCGCATCCATTCCTAGACAAAACTATTTATCTCTGTATTAACGTATTAGGTAGGGATCCCTAGTACATTTTTTTCACCTGATTAGTATCAAGCTAATTTTCCGGGAGGAGCTACATTTTGACGAGACGAACAAAAAATTCCTCTACGAAAACTCTCGATTGTGGTAGCTAACTGAGATAGCAGGGGGTAGAGCAGCAGTGAGCGTAGGACCGGGATAACGTACCACGCAATTTGTAGGACAATATTAATACTATTAATCCATATAGATATTAACTAAGTAAAAGAAAAAAAAATCAGAAAAAAAATTATTACTAACCAGCTGTTTTTTTTTCCTTGGAGGTGAAAAAAATGTACTAGGGATCCCTACCTATATGGAATTGAACAATACATTTTATTTATTTCCATATTTCAATCATATGACTAAAGAAATCGATACTCAATAAATAGTTTTGTCTACGCGTATAGTGGTTCTTAGTCCATGTTTATTTGCTTAATTTTCATTCGTTACCATATACCTAATAAATATATACCTACGCATGCTGTTTCATTACCATTATCATCACCTTGCGTTTCTATTCTTCATGTTTTCTTGTGACTTTTGAGCTAAGATTTATAATTTGTAATGAAGATAGACTTTTTTACATTACACTTTTCAAGACGATATTTTATTTAACACTATGCGCTGTAGTTCTCAAAATGCGCATAACTTGTGGTGCAAGAAACAATATGTTATAGCAAATGTCATAGCCAAATCCTAGAACTGATCACGCATGATAATAAGTAACCGACCCAATGATTTGGCTACAATCTAGGATATGCCATATATTCGAATAACTAGATTGTTCGCATCACACGTCAATAGCATGCCATGAGCAGATGTTTGCTTATGGTCTAAGATCCGGAATATAACAAAATCTTCCCTCATCTGTTAATTAAATGAAACAATTTTTTATAGGCTTATTTCGATATTGTGAATTTATAAAAAAAACCTCTGCCACCCTACGCCTGCTACAATTGATAATACTTAATTAGTTAATCAGTATTTTTTTACGATCTTTTCCCTCTCATGTTAATTACATGTAGTAAGCTAAAACCGGCAATATTTTATATTATATACCTTACTGTAGTAGGCACCCATCTCTATGATTGCTATACTTACCTGCAGCCAGGTCAGAAAAGGTAGATAAATGTAGATTATTTCCCTCACATGTTAATTAAAAAATCCAAGTACAATAATAAACGGCGGCGAATTCTAAACATAATAATGTTTGGCTGCCGTATTAAAAGCTGATGCAGCCAAAGATAAATAGTAAAAAGAAAAAAATTATGATGACTATGGGAGCTCATTGCGAAGAGAGAGATAGAATAATACTAATTCCTTCAACGAAAAGAGACAGCGTAAAATTCATGCGCGCGCATCACTGGCTCATTTAAACATACTAGAAAATTCGAAATTTCGAAATTTTCGAAATCCCTAGTACATTTTTTTCACCTGATTAGTATCAAGCTAATTTTCCGGGAGTAGATTCATTTTGATGAGACGAACAAAAAAAAATCCTCTACGAAAACTCTCGATTGTGGTAGGTAATAAAGTTAGCAGGAGATAGAGCAGCAGTGACCGTAGGACCGGGATAATGTGCCACGCAATTTGTAGGACAATATTAAATTATATAAATATTAACTAAAAGAAAAAAAATCAGTTGGTTAGTAATAATTTTTCGATGACCTTACGAGGTCATCTAATTGATCGAGGTCGAACGAGGTCATCAAAAATTTATTCATTTTTTTATTTTTTTTGTCATCAAATCAACGATCAAAAATTTATTTATTTTTAGATTTTTTTTTTGTAATCAAATCAAATACAAGGTAATATTGTCCTACAAATTGCGTGGCACGTTATCCCGGTCCTACGGTCACTGCTGCTCTATCTCCTGCTAACTCTATTACCTACCACAATCGAGAGCTTTCGTAGAGGAATTTTTTGTTCGTCTCATCAAAATAAAGCTACTCCCGGAAAATTAGCTTGAAAATCAGGTGAAAAAAATGTACTAGGGATCCCGGACTAAAATAATTGATTTTCGCCTTACAATTATTTCCAACAAAATTTGATTTCACTAATTTTCCGTTTGTTATATGTTTATAATAATGGTATGTATAATAATAAATGAAACAAATATTTTTGTTTGTTGTAAAAAAATAATTAATTTCACCGTATCAGAATTATAATTAAAGAACTATATAAAAAAAATTAATAATTGAACCATCAAGAAAATTTCACGGTAAGGGTAACTCAAAAGCAGATATATATTTTTAATATTGCACATTATTCCGTAAATTAAAAAAAAAATCTTAAAAATTTGGAGCAATTTTTTTGATTTATCTTTCTTATACTTACTACAATTCTCATCTTTTCTCTCTCTCTCTCTCTCTCTATTCTATTCTCTATTCTAGTATACATTTTTCTTAAATTTTCGAAATTTTGAATTCGCGAATTTTCTAGTATGTTTAAATGAGTCTGTGATGCGCGCGCATGAATTTTACGCTGTCTGTTTTCGTTGAAGGAATTAGTATTATTCTGTCTCACTCTTCGCAATGAGCTCCCATAGTCATCATAATTTTTTTCTTTTTACTATTTATCTTTGGCTGCATCAGCTTTTAATACGGCAGCCAAACATTATTATGTTTAGAATTCGCCGCCGTTTATTATTGTACTTGGATTTTTTAATTAACATGTGAGGGAAATAATCTACATTTATCTACCTTTTCTGACCTGGCTGCAGGTAAGTATAGCAATCATAGAGATGGGTGCCTACTACAGTAAGGTATATAATATAAAATATTGCCGGTTTTAGCTTACTACATGTAATTAACATGAGAGGGAAAAGATCGTAAAAAAATACTGATTAACTAATTAAGTATTATTAATTGTAGCAGGCTTAGGGTGGCAGAAGTTGTTTATATAAATTCACAATATTGAAATCAGCCTATAAAAATTGTTTCATCTAATTAACAGATGAGGGAATATTTAGCTATCTCGGATATTAGACCATATTTATCTTTGGCTGCATCAGCTTTTAATACGGCAGCCAAACATTATTATGTTTAGAATTCGCCGCCGTTTATTATTGTACTTGGATTTTTTAATTAACATGTGAGGGAAATAATCTACATTTATCTACCTTTTCTGACCTGGCTGCAGGTAAGTATAGCAATCATAGAGATGGGTGCCTACTACAGTAAGGTATATAATATAAAATATTGCCGGTTTTAGCTTACTACATGTAATTAACATGAGAGGGAAAAGATCGTAAAAAAATACTGATTAACTAATTAAGTATTATCAATTGTAGCAGGCGTAGGGTGGCAGAGGTTTTTTTTATAAATTCACAATATTGAAATCTGCCTATAAAAAATTGTTTCATCTAATTAACAGATGAGGGAAGATTTACCTTCTCGGATCTTAGACCATTACTCACACTATACAAATATAACTTGTGAGTGCCGCCTGCATCTCAGCTTCCATAATCTATATGTTTTATTTAGTTATTTATGTAGTTTCACTCATTAATAAAAGTACCTTCATGCTTTAGTAAATATGCTACAGTAAACTCATTCTAAGCTATGTTCAAAATTTTAGTCATATTGCTATGCATTCTATCTTCTCATCTGTACAGAAATATGTTTGTAAACAAAGTTTCGAATAGCTTTATTTTACCATCACCAATTACAAAAGGTCTAAGACAGAAAACTCTTCACAGTCAAGGAAAAATTCAACTGTTAAAGGTTTACTCACCTCTTTGGATTCTTCGTAACAATATACTACATTATTAAAGACTTCTCCCCCTTCGCGAAGTAAAAAATAAACGCGTACGAAAGACGCAGATCTGCAGATATTCCTTATCTAGATGCGACTTACTCTCATGTATAAGAATTCCTCGATCATCGTTACTTTGTACGTGGAGAATATCAATGGTTTTTGTATTCGAACAAAAAATATCTTTAAACTTAAAATTCAGCCCTTTGGTTTAAATAAATCTAAATCATGAATTAGATTTATTTTAGGATATAGTTGTTCAGTTGTTCTTGAATCGGCAATTATATGCTGACAGTCCACTTGAATCACTAATTTGAATTTAAATTTTAAAATATTAAATAGATTTGACTGTACACGTATTTGGTTTTCGGAGAAGTTCCATTTGATCTAGGCATGCGGTGAGCCCGGGTCGCTTTCCACTACCGCCAAATAGAGATTAAACATTCAACGAGTTCGCATACACACTTAACCCTCATAAATATTCAGCGTAGACCGCGTACAATCAATTCTTTCAGTTTCCAAGCTTGAAGAAAAAGTGTTTGAACAGCCGAATAATATGATATCAAATAGAGAAACGCGTTTGAATAAAATATGAGGGTTTCCATTGTGAAAATTAACTGTAAAAGTAGAAGTTTCGAAGTGTATCGATTCTGACTAGTTTGCAAGCAGCGATCGAGTTACCGTAATATCTGCACTGAAAAATAAACATAGTTTATCTTGAAGAATATCTTAAAGGAATAATTTCGAATATACGTTCCCTTATTTTACTCCAATTTGAATATTTTCAACTTATTTTTGTCTATGAAAAAGTGCTGTGTATAATATAACGTTCGAGAAAGAGTTCTGAATTTTGCAGTAGATAATATTTTTTAGCACATAAAATAAGAAGGGAAACTAAAAATAATATTTTGAGAATGGAAGTATATTTTTGCAGTAATAAATGTACTTATTTGAAAATGCGTTCCTCTCCTTGGTTTTCACCACGCTTAAATGCACAAAGCATTACTTTCGTACTTTGTTTCCTGTTTCGTTATTCTATCTTTATTTTATTTTTTGTCTTTTTCTTTATCTTTAGAATTTTGTCTGTTATTTTTAAAACCTCTGGTGTTAAAATTATTTTTTAACGATAATTGCAGTCGATGCAAAAAAACAAACAAATATCTTTACTTAGGATTTGTATACTTATTATTATTATGTAAATGTTTATTATAATATCTATTTCAATTGTTCTAGGCTCGAGAAATCTACAGTGCTGGCGTCAATCGTTCTTAGCAATCGTTGTCTTGGTTCACATAGATTTCCTATCGGAACTATTCATTTGTTTTTAAACATATTATCGAACCTGTATAATGTACGTATATTTTACGATCATTACTTACGTTGGCAATATGATGATGCTATTTTGGTTTGTTAAAATGACAGAATCATTCATAATCAAACGACTGTTCCGGTAACTATCACAAAATTGTACTATTTAATAAATTAACATATCATACAAAATTACTAGCGTCATATCCTTCTTTAAGATATTATAGAGTGAATTTTATATTTTTATGAAGAAAAGGTTTATTAACCTTTACCCGAAGTAAAAATACGATTAGAACATAAGCGACCACTTTACTTCCATATAATCTTCCCTTCAACGTTTATATCATTTAGATTTAAATTATTTTTATCGTTACACTGTTTTGTATTATCATTAGCTTAATTATAATGACTAGATTTATAATACAGTGCTTCGTCATAATTAGAATCGGTAAATTTAATTTCGATTCAATCAATATCACCATTCCATAGTACTTTGGAATAGTTTAAAATGTTATTGTAATATTATTCATGATTCGGTCTAACCTCTCCATTCCCGTCTTCAATTTACATTTTATACCCGATGTATACTGGTGGGCATTATTATACCTAGTATAGATAAATTTATATTGTATCCATTGTGATGCCAGGCTTCGCGTGAAATTGTTAAAATGTGCCAAAGTAATTAAAACATCTCATATTATTTCGATTATAAAATCTAAAGTTACCTTAAAGTTACCAAGTTTTGAATTTAAATTTGTTTACTATTTAGTGTTACTGTTATTTTATTTAGGACAAGTGCGCACATTTACATCGAACCCAGTTATTTGTAGTTTTTCATCATTAAACTAATTAAGCAATGTTGAATAAACATTTAAAGTTAAAGATATTTTATTTATGTGAGCACTTGTCTCTAGTATAGACTTCGGCTTGTCTCTCACGCTTATATATTTGTAAATATAAGTTTAAATAATCACTGCACATAAGAATACATTTTAATAAAAATAAATAAAGTAATGATAAAGATAAATTGTTAAATTAAAATTAGATTATGTACCTATGAATGTATAAAACTGTATCTTTTATTATGAATAAAAGATATATCATTAGGTTAATATTTACCTTAACAAAACCTCTATTGTACAGATTATTGTGCGATTTTGATGATGTAAATAAGAATATTAAATAAATTAGTATAAAAATTATTTTGCATTTTTATTAACAATTTCACTTTTTTATTCTTAGTTCCTTATAATAATAATATTGACAAAATGAAAAAAATACACGCAGTAAGCTTTGTTTAAAACATATTTAGTGTACATAATATATGTATTTTTATTTATTTATTTTTATTTTAACAATTTATTATACGTACAAAACTTAAATAATAAATTTGTCATGGAGACTCACGTATAATGGGTGTGCTTATCCCTATAAGAGATTTCTTCCAGCACACCCAAAAAGGAACGGTTACAGACAGAAATTAAAGTAGGTAGACGTACAATAAGAAAACATTAAATCATTAACACACGCACATATATATACACACATACAAAAAAAAATGACGCTGACACACAAAATAATAATATATTATACCTACATTAAATAAAATAAAAATTATGATATGGAAAGATAATGCTCTTTTAATTTTTTCTTAAAAGTATATAAAGTCGTACAAGTGCGAATTGATGACGGCAATGAATTCCACAGCCTAGCTGCATGGACGGTATAGGAATTAGTATAGAAACCAGAAGAGTGTGAAGGAATACGCAATAGTAGTTGTACGTTGGATCGGCACGAGGAACCGGGAGGATGTAAAAATACAAAACGCTCGCGAAGGTAATTAGGAGACAAGGGATTAAATAAAATGTTATATATAATGTATATCCATTTGCAGTAAATTCATTTGGATAATTAAGGACAATTACTTTTACGAAGGTAAAAATAGGTGTTTTTTTCCACAACTAGGTCGGCAAACAAGCGTACGGCTCACCTGATGGTAAGTATCATGATGTCAAGTATCGTAGCCTATAGGCACCTGTAACACCATAAGCATCGTAAGCGCGTTGCCGACCCTATCCCCAATCCTCCCAAGGAGCTCTGGTCACCTTACTCACCACAGGAACACAACACAAATCGAGAGCAGTATGATTAAGCTGTGATCTTGTGTAAGGTCGAAATACTGCCCAGTCAGGCTCTAGATTGTGAGCGCGATATTTACTGCTGTTGCCTTAGTTACAGCCATATCCACCTCTATGCAATACTAAGAACAGCCACAAATCGTGACTTATGATTTCTTCAAAGACACGCAAGACTGCTTACTATATTTTTCTCAATCTTTAAGTTCAAGATTATGTTAAAGGTTAATTTTTATACAAGAAAAAACAGCTGTACTACGATCACGATCACGATTCAGCCTGTAATATCCCACTGTTGGGCATAGGCCTCTTCTCCATGTAGGAGAAGGATCGGAGCTTAATCCACCACGCTGATCCAATGCTATACTACATTCGTAATTTTTTTTTTTTTTTGCATGTGTAACCGTTTGATTGAAAACTACATTATATATTCACTGATGCATATCGACTTTCAGTTTTCTTAAAAAATGTGCCCCGAAATGAAAATTCAAATACCGGTGATACTAGTGAAAACCGGAAACGGAAGCGATTGATCTCACGAGTAAGTTGCACTTCTGCGAATTTGGGTCAAATTTGAGTTAGATGCTATTTGAGTAAAATATTGACATAGAGAAAATCGATCGCTGTTTAATCGAATCAAACTTGTGAATTAATTCTAAAAATAATCGTTTCATATTATTTTATGATAGAATAAAAGCGACATGAAGAAGAAAATTGGATTAGAATAGATCGTAAAAACTCACACATTTAATATTTTATTCGGAATCTTTGAGTGCATCAGTGAGATAAAAAAATTCGTTGTAATCGTAAAAAATAAAATCTAAAACGAAGATATCAAATTGGAACTGTTAAAATAAAGAAATCGATAATCCAGTTCTGATAACGATTAAAATAATTAAAGCGAGTTCTGCGGGTCGTACTATCTTATCGAGTGGCCATTCTCACTCAGTCTGACAGACGTTATCGTTTCAACAGAATCGATGGTCTTTAATTGATTCCCGCTCAGCTCTCGCTACCTCCTTTGTCTTTTTCTAATCGAAATTCAGAGCGAGTGCGGTGCTAACGAATTTTTCTTAAAAAGAATACCCGATAAAACTGAAAGAATAAATACTGTTCTTTTAAACGGCTGCCGGGGAAATGGGGAGCTTTATAATTATTTATGGAGGCTTTCAGGAGCGGTCCGATAGAAACATTTTCAACCCACACTATTTCAAATGTGTACTTACTTCTACACAGCGAATGTTTTTATCAATATACATTACTAATGCTCTTGGATTACGTTACATGGTTTCACAGAACAACTTAGACCTTTATATATGTATATATTTTTTTTTTGCTAAAGAATTTCTTCACATGCCGGCTGGTTTGGACTAATGAATGGATCTTTGATAAAAACCTTTGGTAAGTCAATCCCTTACTGACTTCACAACTTCATATTATATAACCTAAAATAATCTGAAGAAATTGGACGTAATTTAACCTTCTAGCCAGGCCAAGCGACACAGACAAAGAGGAAGACCAACTACACCTAGTTTTGATTTTTATTTTACTTTGAATAGCATTTCAATAAGGTTAGTATGTTGTTATCAGATTAATAAAAAATTTACAATTAAGTAAATATTTTTATTTCTGACTTCAACTTTCAGTAAGAATAAGTGGTATACTTCAAGTAACAAGAATTGAACATAGGAATTATAGAGTAATAGCAATCATTCCCAATAAAATAACTTCTATGAGAAAAACTCGTCAACACAGAAGAAGTTGTCTTACAAAACACCAACAAATATAATGGACCATATAACAAAGAACAAGAGTCGAATGTTTAGAGATGTTCCTGTATGCATTTTATATTAAAGGTACAATTGATTCATATAAAATCAACGAAGTATAAACTGTATGAACTATATGTAAGCTACAAACTCTCAAGGCTTTCATTATAGAGTCTATGTTCCGGCAAAACTTAATCTAAACCATAATTGGATCTATAACGTTGTAGTTAAAGTTTGATAACTTAAAAACAACAAGAATATCGACTGGGGG
The DNA here is from genome assembly GCA_905220545.2 of Melitaea athalia. Classification (NCBI taxonomy): domain Eukaryota; kingdom Metazoa; phylum Arthropoda; class Insecta; order Lepidoptera; family Nymphalidae; genus Melitaea; species Melitaea athalia. The sequence continues at coordinate 22,252,098 of HG992180.1, forward strand.
GACAATTCAAAAGCGTTAGATGTTCTGCAATTGATTCTGTTGTACTGAATATAGCGTAGATTTTATCTTTAGAAGCATTATCATGGTGTAGTTGCATATTGTTTTGTAATCATTGTTATTCTGAATAGCCTTTGTAATAATCATATCTCTGATAATTATTTAGAACAATTTCAGTATTCTAGTAATTGTATTTAATAATTTCGAATTCGATTCCATTTAAAAACGATGAACTCATCGGAGTCAACCGTATCACCCGTACTGCTATCAGAATCAAGAATAGGGTGGCGGTCATGAAATTGTTACCGTATTTTCTACTTCTATTAATATCCATGTGAGATTAAGAATGGGATTAAAAAGTGATGTTGGACGAGGAAGTTAATCGATGGCGTAGCCATTTTCACATCAACAGCAATTATCACCAACATAGCTTTAGATTTTGATCTAGACTTATTGATACCATTATTGACATGTGCAGATGGTATTGACTTGTATGGCGTAAAACGGAGTCTTATCACCTTCCAGATTATGCCAAATTTAAATTAATAATAATCAAATAAGAAAAGAACATAGTTACCCGCCCTATATCACACTTTGTGTTACAATCTCAAATATTTACGTTTTAAAGCTTAACTCGAAGCGAGACGACACGATCCCTATTTTATCTCTGCGTTACCTAATTCTTGATTCAAATTAAATTTTCTTCCATTTGGTAAACTAATATTTGACACTTCGAAAATTCTAACCACGATAACAAGTTCAAATTATTGTTCAACCCAATTTGGTTATCTCAATAAAGAAATTTCGAATGAATTTTATGAAATGTTAGAGTTGTTTGTTTTGTCGTATCGCGTTCTGCTTGCTCGTCTCTCGACGATTGTTTTTTTAGAAATATTTTCGTTGAGCATTTTATTCTATTTTTATACTTATCTGTATAAGTTAGTAAAATTTGTTCACTTGTTATGAAATCCAGTTACTTGTATCGTGAGATACAGAGATAATTATGTCGCACAATTAAATAAAATTAGATTAGATTTTCATTATAGATAGTAATTATATTTCATATTCTTATTTAATAAACGAAAAAAAAACCGACTTCAATTACATCGACAACTAATACAACGTAATAAGACGAAAAAATAGTCAAGTAAATACGCGCTATTAAAGATTACTTAAAAAAGTTGTAATCAGATCTCGATCTAATTTAATCAAGACTACATGACAAGTTTACTTACTTACATTAGCTTTCGATTAAAGTAAGAATAATCAAAATCGGTACTCCGAGTAAAAAGTTATGCGGTATAATACAACGTAGGTCGACGAAAAGTAGTCAAGTAAATACTCATTATTAGATATAACTCTAAAAGTACTTGTCAGATCTCAATTAAATTAAAATGGGACCACATGACACGCAACACTTTTCAATTAAAACAAAATCGATCGAAATCGGTCAACCCAGTCAAAAGTTCTGAGTTAACATACATTAAAAAAAATACAGTCGAAATGAGAACCTCCTCCTTTTTTGGAAGTCGGTTAAAAAAAGTAATATATACCTCTCATGAGTCATTCCATAAAATAATTTTTACTTCAAAACGAATAATAAAAAACTAAAATCGCTGTCACATGATTTAAAGGACACAAAATAGTTAAACACGAGTGATACAGAACAAAAAGTCCATGAAAAAGTGTCAAGTGGAGCCATAAACAATATTACAGAAGGCTGACGCAATTTCACACAAGGGGATTATAAAGTTTTACCCATTTGATATTTTGCAACGTTATAACTCACGTAGTTTGCCCCAAAAACACGTATAGGCTTTAAAGAGCCATAAGTCTAGTAGTTCCGCAGTAAATTTGGCACAGCCTTCGAGGACGAAACCGCAGCTCTAAGAGAACAAGTTTAATTGACGTAAGCTACCGCAGCCCAGCGACGTGTCCTTGCTAATTCTGCAACATACCGCTAATATTTGCCGATTATTATTTAAATTTTTAATCTGTGTTTTTTTCTGTCATGGTCATAAAACTGACATTCAATTGTAATTATGATGCGTCTTCATTAACCCATGTATTGTATGATGATTCTGTTGTTGGATTTTTAGTAAACTGACTATAATTACTAACTGAATAATAAATATATTCAGCCTTGTTTTTCACTGAATTGTTTGTTCGATAACAATAAAATATAACCTATATCACTCCTGAATAGTGTAACTTTCTGTTAGTGAAAGAATTTTAATGATCAGATCAGTATTTGCGAAGATTACCCCCTACATACAAACAAAGTTAGAAACTTTACCTCTTTATAATATTAGTATAGAAAATGAATAAAAGGGCAAGAAAAAATTAAACTGTATAGAGTATAGACTATAGACAATTCGTTCAACTCAAGTTTCACGTCCCCACGTGTACATAGCACACACAAAATGTCTGCCTCTATCACCTATAAAATTTTACGGTGTTAAAAAAACTGTGACGACACCAACACGTACAATAGATGAAGCAAGTATCCACAAAGGAATAGTATTCTGAATTGAACTCCGAACTGATCTCCTTAGAGAGATGTTCTCTGCCCTCAGTATATTATGTGATGCTGAACTTAAACGAAAAGTATATAACGGATTTTATAGTGTATACTTCATTTAGGATTTTTACAACGATTGATGTTTACTTTGAAGTTATACTTCTTTTGGCGCGTTAAGGAAAAATTATGAGTGAAAATTTTTACGAATCGCGTGCACACCGTCACGGAAAAACCGACACCCTGAAGTTTGCTAGTCAACGAAGAAGAAGTTAGCAACGTGAAGTTAGCTAGCCAATGAAGTATAACTTCTTACGTGCGTACATAAGTACACACACACTTTTTTATATAATAATTAAGACTTATCACAGCTGGCAATACGCAAACTTTCCATAAATTATGTGAACAGTAGTAACCATTCAACATAAGACGAACTGTTCGGCCTTTTTGTCATAACTAAAACTACGATAATTATCTGTGCTCTAACAATTGTGTTTCCATATCTACCAACTCTCTGATGTTCTAGTCAAATCAATAGTTCTACAAAATACTATTAATTAGGGTATAATTGGACTGACATTTTCAGCCTTGCTGACAAAGCCCCTAAAATTTAGGGCCTAAATCATAATAGATAATAAAAAATGCTATTGCGTTGATCGTAATTAGTCATTTCTAGGCCGGCAACCCACCCGCAACTCCTCGTATGTTGCAGATGTCCATGGGCGGCGGTAGCTGTTTACCATCAGATGGCTTCGTCTGCTCGTTTGCCCCCATTGTAATTAAAAAAAAATGATAATGATATTAAATAGGTCATGATAGAATTAGGTAGGTACATAATGACACTTTTGTATAAAATTAAAATGACATAAACGTACCTGTAAGCAACATAACACACTTCGTTTTAACACGAAAACTTTATTTTAAACAATGTTCAACAAAATATGGAACAATTTTTACAGAGAACAATTTGGGAAGATCAAGAAATGGTCAGTCTCTAAAGAAAATTCATATGACTGTCCATTCCCCACAAATTGGACGACGCTGCCTTGATGGTGTAATTCAAAAACCAGCTCTATTTTCTATAAAATAAAGTTGATTATTTATTGATATATTGCAACAAACGTATTGAATCAATCTTAGGACAAATTTAAATTCTAACACTAGGGAATAGGGTACAATTTCTAATATTCGAGTTCATTGTTAGCACTCAGTGGACTGCTTCACGGCGAACGGTCTAAGCCCGTCGACACTTGTAAAATTTCACGCACAGTTACCTTATATCTAAGACATAATACGAGAGATATGGGAGACCATCGGGTTTCGAGTGTCATATTTTAGGGTGGATTTGTCACGCGTCCCTGAACTATTACGACTATATTTAGTTTTCTTAAGTAATTTAATATTCGAATATCGTAAAATGATCCCGGGATTCCTTTTTAATAATAAGAAGTTTATACTTTAAATGTAAATTAAATTGATGACCTTTTAGAGGTCATTGCTTAATAAAATTGGTATATTGGAGAATTTTGAAGTTATACTTCTTTTGGTGCGTTAGAGAAAAATGATGAGAGTAAATTTTTACAATGCGCGTGTGGATACAAAGTAGTTCAAGCATGCATGAATAGATGCCGCTAGCATTTCTAAGAGATGGCATCATCATCATCATCATCATCACTTCAGCCTATCACAGTCCACTGCTGGACATAGGCCTCCACAAGTTCGCGCCCGACATTATGACGCGTACTCATGTGTTTTGCCCATAGTCACCACGCTGGGCAGGCGGGTTGGTGACCGCAGGGCTGGCTTTGTCGCACCGAAGACGCTGCTGCCCGTCTTTGGCCTGTGTATTTCAAAGCCAGCATGGATGATTATCCCGCCATCGGTCGGCTTTTAAGTTCCAAGGTAGTAGAACTGTATTATCCCTTAGTCGCCTCTTACGACACCCACGGGAAGAGAGGGGATGGCTAAATTCTTTAGTGCCGTAACCACACAGCACGAGAAGATGGCGTTGTGGACTAAAACAAGAAAGTAGTCTTTATCATTTCTAAGGGATGGCGTTGTGGACTTATTGTCTAATTATTAAGTGGTAGGTTTTTTTGTAAGTATTATAATACTCTAGCTTGAAGTATAATTTCTTACGTGCGTACATAAGTACACACACACACTTTTTTTATTTTGGTAATAACATAAAAAAATAAATATGTGGTATAATTAACAAAGTTTTTTGATAGAATTGTCTGAAGGGCGTATATATTGAACATTTGAGTAAAGTACTCAAACAGATGTTACCAATAGAATTTTTGTCTCACCGCCAAAAGAATATATTTTATACATGATACTCATACTAATTCACTTTCAAACAATTATTCTATATTCATTCTTATATATTTGAAAAGTAATTAATTAAATAACTCTCAAAAATGCTGCATATTTATCTGGGTTTTGTACTTAATTCTTTTACCTAGCTGTTTTTTCTTAAAAATATATTTCATGTTATCACATTTAGATCTGACTAAGGTTTAAAAAAGACTGATCTGAAAATTATAACTCTTTAATTCACAATGGTAAAACAAACCTAAAATTTATGTCACTACAACAAATAGTGCGTCTACAAATTTGTGGTCTCAGTTGCTACGGATTTTCGAAGTAAGAAAATAAAATTTATGCCACGTTTGAATTTATTAAGATTAATTTATAGAAACGAAGCTATGACCTTTATCTTAAAAATTACTTCAATTTTATTTACAAAAAAGTCTGGAAATATTAAAGAAACTTGATTCCGTTTACTTGATATATAAATTTTAGTAAAATTTCTTAATAGAATCAGTACCCCAAGCCAGTTTTGATTTTCGGTATGAAAGGTGAGACAGGTAGGACAACTGGCGGGAGTTATGGAGGCCTATAAACTTTCGCAATAAATATCGTAACGTAAAATTTTTTATATTCTTACAAATTTAAATAAAAAAAGTTTACCACTTTTTGTTAAAGTTTAGCAACTGAAATGGATCCGATTTTTACCAAACAAACAAATGTTGTGACAAAACAAATGACACATCATTTTGCAAAAAGACGGAGAATGTGGACAAATAAATACAAAATTATGCTATAAGAAGGTTAACCATTAATTATTATCGAAGTACACGGATACATTCGTGCTAATAGATAGCAAACAAAACCAAAGCTATGTATAAATTAATAATCTTAATTAACATCTAAAAAAATTACTTGACTGTAAGCATACATTTTTTGTGTGTGTTTGAGTGAATTTAGATTGAAATTATCTTAAATTAAATATTGTGTTAGAACGTATTATGAACATGATCGTCACAGTAATCCATTGCCAAACTACTAGTGTCACAAAAAGTTATTCAGTTCAAAATTATATAATGTTCATAACACCAACGCACAACGTTGTAAAAAATACTAAAATCTAATCAGACTTATGTAGAAATAAAGTACGACAAATTCAATTCCCGATCGTTAATACAAACATTATTTAATGATACCGTTGCAATGTAAATTAATAACATGCAACACAGAGTCGCGAATTAACTCCACAGGAAACTATTTACCGGGCTGACATATTTAGCTCCGGCGCGAATATAAATACCCAAGTTTAATTAACTGGGCGAAGACAGCTGGCACAATATTGTTGACTTCTCCCCCTGATTTACCCGTTAGATATTCGTAGATTCCACGGACCACAGCGGACGGAAGCGGATGTTTACAGTGTACGATATTATGTACAGTGTATCAGCTTTGACAGTAATGTATACAAATCAAACTATGCTATAGCATGATGATAACTATCTTATAATCAATCGTTGAGTTTTGCTGGAGTTTATATATTATTTACCAATCCTATCCTATCCTTCTCCTACATGGAGAAAGAGGCATATGCCCATCAGTGGGACGTTACAGGCTGATTACGACCAATGCTAAAATTTACTAATGCTAAAATATAAAGAATAGACATACGAAATAATGTAAAATAAAAACACTTGGGGGGCCAACCCACTCCTGGGGGGATTGGGGATAGGGTCGGCAACGCGCTTGCGACTTGGTGTTGCAGGCGTCTATAGGCTACGGTAGTCACATACCATCAGGTGAGCCGTACGCTTGTTTGTCGAGCTTAGTAACATTACTTGTTTTTTCTTTAATTGTTAGTGACAACCTTTTACACTTTTATTTTACAAGAAAATTTTTATTATGTATATTCGATAAAAACGATTTAATGTTGAATGGATTTTATTAGTGATTTGTATTTATTTTGAATTTATAATGTTGATTAACTTATTATAGCTTATCATTTTATTGCTTTAGGCCTCGTTTACGGAGACGCAGAGCGTAGTGCGTAGCGTGTGGCGTGGCGTAACGCACTAAATTCAAACGTAGGGCGTTGTATGAGTGCGTTTACGGAGAAGCGATTTTACACGCGTTCATTTTCATACATTTTGACACACGCTAGAAGCTACGCCACACGCTACGCACTACGCTCCGCGTCTCCGTAAACGAGGCCTTAGAGTGCTTTTATGTAATAGTAATTGGTAAGATCGTATAAAATATATCATCATATTAAATATCTAGATTATCAAATCATTAAATCATAAGATACGATATCTCATCGTCAAGTCAAACAAGGCTTACCTAAACCTTAAGCTAGATATCGATTAGACGCTGTAATTCAACGTTCACAATTGATTTGTTGCAGGCAGATAGTTCTGGTCTATCAAAGTTCTGGTTATTAATAAACTGACGATCAATTACTATGATTTGAATAATTATAGGAGTTAGCCGTAAAAAAAATTTGTATAAACTTCATACAAATTTAACTGACATACTATCTTCAGTAAGCAAAATCGCAGATTGTTTACAAGACCTTTAGAAGGTAATTATTAAAAAGGAAAGGTAATTATTAAAAATTACCTGAAAATTTTTGAGTTCCTTTTGTTATAATATATAAATCTATTTATTGTAGCTTTATGACTTAAAAGAGCTCAAATCCCGATAAAAATATAATGCCACAACTCTTTACAGACTATTTCGTATTCCATCTACTGAATTATTTATTTTAAAGATAGGTACATAAGTAAATAGGGTACCTGAGAGAACGTGACATTGAAAAGGCATTAATTCTTCTCTTTGAAGCGACATGGCTCAGTGAATATCGTATGAAAAAATGAACCCAAGATCTGGTCGGGTTAAGAACGTTGGTCATCAGTGGCTTCTGTGATTGAAATTTGTGAATATAAAAGATTATTCCACTCATACGTGGATCGAAATATACGAGTAGCTTTGATAAATAAATAGTGGTATTTCTTCCTTTCCTGAAAAAACTAACTACTACTAAGTAAAATACTTTTTACTTTGCATTTATAAATGCAATAATTAAGATTTAAATTGATAATATGCTATTTTTCATTTATAAATGGAATAATTAAGTTTTTAATTTATAACCATTTATAATGATGTTATAAATGAAGAAACTGACTTTTTACTACTAACTAGTCTACTAGGTCGGTAAACAAACGCACAGCTCACCTGATGATAGACTATTACCGTAGCCTATAGACGCCTGCAACACTACAAGCATCGGAAACCTTTTGCTCATCCCCGCAAATCCCACCAGGAGTTCTGATCACATTACTCACCGCAGGAACACAACAGTGCTTGAAAGCAGTATTCTTTAGCTTTTAATGTAAGGTCAAGGTACTTCCCCAGTCGGCCTGCTCCAGATTTTGCGTAGGATATTTCCTGCTGTGAACTACCTCAGTTAAACATCTATTTTAGCCTTTAAGTTTCAAGCTTTTCATTAGAAGAAGGAGAAGAAGAAGAAAAAATAAATCAACAACCCAATAAAAAAAACATTTGAAAAACTAAAACCTAAAATATCAAATATATCTCCATTAAAAAACCTAAGTCTGAAATTATAGTAGGGTTAAGAAATTGTAGCAAATTCAACACGGTCGTGTCCTAAATCTGCGAATAAAGTAACTAATAATATACCGGATCGTAATACCAATTCATTGTTTTCCCAATGAAGACACATCGTCTGTTACCCTCCGCGGAGGCGTGACACGGGTAAACCCTTTTTCTTCATAACAAGAACACTTTCAGCGTAATATTTCATGTTTAAAAGCAATATCATATTTTTTCCTTCGGTCTGTTACTTTTTTTTTTCGCGTTAAAAATTCTCGTCACGGTTTTTTCGATGCGGTTTCGGGTTAGCTCCAGCTTTGGTTGCGACTTATTTCGCGCTGTGTTCGGTGCCTTATAAAAACTTTAGCTCGTACTTTGTTTATCGAAACAAGTATGGCTTTTAATATTGTTGTGTTGTTAAAGTTAAAAGTTATTGCAGTCCATATAGTCGTATCTATAAGTGTGCAGCTATTTATTTTTTTCTAAAAAATTCAACAAAACAAGTCTTTTGTAGTGTCTTATTTTATCTCTTATACAATAAAATTTTCAACATAAATGAGATCGTCACATCATCATCACATCACATCAGCCTATCGCAGTCCACTGTTGGACGTAGGTCTTCCCAAGTTCGCGCCAAACATCCAGGTTTTTCGCAATCCTCATGCAGCCTCCGCCGGCAATATTACACTGCATTTTCTAATACGCCGTCTCCACTCCAGGACACGTCTGCTTCAACGGCAATCGATCCTGCGACACAGGTGACCAGCCCACTCCTACTTCAACTTGCTGATTCTGTGGGCTATGTCGGTTACTTTCGTTCTTTCGTGGATATCTGATGCTACCTTTGAGAGAGATCCCAAGCATAGCCCGCCACGAAGCCTGCCAAACGCTGCCCAGCCCAACAAAATCCCCCTATATCGTCTTCTTTCGCGAAGTTGTTATGACCTAGTTGGATGGTATGGCCTAAGTAGACGTAATCCTAAACAACTTAGAGCAGGGTACCATAAAATATAAGTAAATATAATAATAGTAAAATTAAGTCTAAAAACTATTTACGTCATATTTTACGTCATATTTTCGACAAAAAATATTTTAAACTAGCTTCTGCGCGCGACTTCGTCGGCGTGGACTCCGCTCCTATTGGTCTTAGCGTGATGATACATAGCCTATAGCCTTCCTCGATAAATGGGCTATCTAACACTGAAAGAATTTTTCAAATCGGCACAGTAGTTCCAGAGATTACCGCGTTCAAACAAACAAACAAACAAACAAACAAACAAACATACAAACAAACAAACAAAACTCTTCAGCTTTATATATTAGTATAGATTTAAGTCTTAAAAATAATTAAATTTCTTAAAAATTTGTTCGATCAATAAATATAGATTCGTAATATTTCCAAAATTGCATCAAATTAATGATGAAATATAAAACTTTTAATTACAAAGGTGTAGTCCAATAAGAGTTGTTGTACGCCACTTGACGACTATAAACCGGCTCGTTCAACGCTATCACTATCAAGAACAACTTAAAACCGCTGCAATTTTCAAACCCAACCCTTAAATATCCCATTATAACTTTACCTACTAGAACAATAAAAATTAGTCTTGGCTTTGCGGATATAAATTCGCTTCGGGTGCAAGGTGGAACTTCTGGGGCTTTTAAACTTTTACAAGCGTTTTTAATAATGTGCGGGACATGTAAATTCGGATAAGTTTTCCAATAAAAGTTGCAACGCTGTTCGAGTGTGCCGAGTGGAGCTGCAACATTGCGCCTTGCACGTTTAAGAATTCAGAAGTCTGAAATACATTTGATGCGATATTTGTGAAAGAGCGTGTATCGAGTGAGTTGACTTTTTGAATTACGACGATTTTTTTAAACAATTAATTGACAGTTAGTGCGTGTCATGTGCCGTTTAAATCTAATTGAGATTTAACAAGTAATTTTCGAGGTATATCTAATAATGCGTAATTACTCGACCATTTTGTTGTCAACTCATAATAATGTATTATGTAGGTACAATCAGTAAAAATGTATGAAGGTATTCCTCGTAACATTTTACTGATTGTACCGATTTTGAAAATTCTTTTTCTAATCGAAAGCTTGTCGCATAGTCTCATTCAAATTTCAAGAAGTTATACTTCTTTTGGCGCGTTAGGGGAAAATAATGAGAGTAAATTTTTACGATACACGCGCTCACCGTCACAAAAAACCGATACCCTGAAGTTAGCTAGTCAACGAAGAAGAAATCAGCAACGTGAAGCTAGCTACCCAATGAAGTAAAACTTCTTACGAGCGTACATAAATATACACACACTTTTTTAGATTAGATCATTCTATGATTGTGATTTTACTTAAGCTTAAGGTTTTTCCTTCCGTCTATTTACTTCGAATTTAATGAAAATAAAATAAATCACCGAACAAAATTTGTATAGATACAAATATCTGTTCGGAGATGTACAATCACTTGTTATTATCTCACATTAATCCAAAATCACAATTGTGACGAAGGGGTTTAACTTCAGAACAGATTCAGTTCAAAGCATCAGACTTTTCTTACCGAAAATTGTAAAGACTAAGACAAAATGGCTCTTGTATGACTAGTTACACCTAATCAGTATATTCTATCTGTTTATATTCTAGTTTCTAAACCAGACGAAGACTAACACTTATTAACATAAGTCCAAAACCAACGAATTTTAATGGAAATCAATACAAGTATCGAAGTAAATTTTAACATATACCTTCAATAATTACTAAACTATCCGAACTATCTTACAATTAGCTAAAATCTTTCAAGAATATAACAAATTAACTTTGGTATGAAGCCCTAATTCGGTATAATATTCAAACTAATTGAAGATAAAAGCAAAGTCGACCTTCGAATTTATTCTAGTAACTCGGGTCGTGACACCGTTCCTTAGAAAATAAGTGTATATGTCAGAGCCAAGTACTTTTATCAGAGTTGCTGGATGATAAAGTTCATCTAACGCTAAACTAAGTCAAGATAAAATGACTAGTAAAAGAATCGTTGGTTATCTAAAAAATAGAAGGCAAGAAACTCCGCAAAAAACTACGCAGTTACTCGTTAAAAAATATATTACAAACTGTTTTTTTAATAGATCTTTTCCTAGACATAAAATAATGACTGCTAAAGGAATCGTTGGTAATCTAAAAAATAGTAAGACATTCAAAGAAGAATCGGCAAGAAACTCCGCAGTTTCTCGTTAAAAAAAACATATAGGTATATAAACTGTTTTTTCAATAGTTCTTTTCCTAGACATTAAAAAAAAACTTTGAAATAAAAACATAATTATAAGTTTAAATTAAGCAGCTAAAAATTAAAATTTATTTACCCGTTTACACAAATAAAAAAGTAAAGTTTAAATCATCCAAAGACCAACCTTGTGAAAATTTCTTTCTCAAATCAATTTCATCCGCTGCACATGATTCGAGAAATTTCGTAAAGGTAGTCGCTTAGTATAACTTGTAGCGAATAAAGTTTTATGTTTTAACTAGGAATAAAATTTCAATGCAGTGTAAACTCTAACGGTGAACGTGTCGCGATTTCTGATTCCGACTCGTTCGCTAACTGCCAAAACAAATTGTATGATATATCTTTCAAATGAATACAGTTATACGAATTTGAATTATATTTGTTTTTGAAAATCCTCCTCTAACAATACTACAGTGCTTATAAACTTACTCCACTTTACACGTTTTCATTAATCTGTAAGCAATATAAAATCTTTGAATTGTCTTTCATTTGAATTCTGCTTGTGATATAATAACTTTTTAAAGCCTTTTTTAAGCCCGTCTCATATAACACTTTAGTGTTGACAAATAGTGATTGATGGAGACTAGAAGAGGACGTAGCAGCTTGGGTTTTAAATATTAAATTTGAACGTAGTTAACATCATTTGAAATTCTTCATGTCTCGTGAGACCACGATTCAGCCTTTAACATCCCACAGTTGCGCAAAAGCCTCTTCCTCCATATAAGAGAAGGAATATCGTGATTTATCTATACTAATATATAAAGCTGAAGAGTTTGTTTGTTTGTTTGTTTGTTTGTTTGAACGCGGTAATCTCTGGAACTACTGGGCCGATTTGAAAAATTCTTTCAGTGTTAGATAGCCCATTTATCGAGGAAGGCTATAGGCTATGTATCTATGATCTAAGATCAATAGGAGCGGAGTCCACGCCGACGAAGTCGCGCGCAGAAGCTAGTGACAAAATATAGGTATGTCTTTCAATGCTGAAACTCGATACGACCGCTTACGTAACTCCTTTTTCACATAGCTGATAAACTCCAAGAGCGACGCCTGGTCAGGTATAACCATGTGGTGGGTCGGTCTGAGGATTACATATGAAGAAGGTGCCATAACATGCCTGTCTTTGGAACTAAACCTCCTGGACGTCCAAGAAAGAGATGGTGAGATGTCGTGAAGACATGAGAGCCAATGGTCTAACCCAGAACGATGAAAAAGATCGTGCAATATGGAGAAGCATTAGTTGAAATGCAGACATTGGCAATAAAATCTGGCATTAATACTGCCAAGCAGAAGAAGAATGCGTAAACTCCAGTTAAAAACATTTACAGGCTACTACTTACAGAGCAGAAAAATTGCTTTTTAACGTGTCAGCGCTTCAAGGTAAATTTTTAGATTTAAAGATGTATTTCAAGTGGATGAAAGTTTCATAAAGAGAAACTTGCAGTCAGCACAGAAAATTCCTTAGCTGCGGTGTAGTTTCTCAAGCACGTTTATCGTCAAAGCGATACTTACGAGCGCCGATCACGCACTGCATGCGCTTCTGACAAATTTCTGTAAATAACGTACAGTTCTCGTATGTAAGCTACGTTGTTTCTGCTTCCCAATACAAATTGGCTGCCAATTTGTTTAGTTGTATTGATGCAAATATCTGTCTCTGTTAAAACATTCATTTTGTATTGTATATAATAATAACGTTGCACAAATTTAAATTTATATTTGTGCGTGTGCTTACGAAGACGTTTATTGTTTTGTTGAGGTCCCTATAATTCGAAAATGTTTGTAGATGGTGACAGATCAGAAAAATCTTTCTACCCTCTTTCCTCTTCGTTTTGGATGACAAGTTTCGGCACACGGACGCACTTTTTCACTACGATAAACTACACTGACCGTGTCTTTCTTGGGCTTTGAGCACCGATACCGTGACCACCTTCACATAAACTAAACACCGGATCCCACATACTCGGTATTCTGAACCCGTCTTCCCTATCGAATGCAGACTCATAACTAGCAAGAAACTCTCCAGTCACTCTTTTTTTTTAATAAACTGTGTTTTAATACAAAATTGGTAATATCTTGCATGAAATACGTCGTTAAAGATAAATATTAAAGGTAAATATTTACATGAAGTTATGTCTATAACCCTTAAAAATATCCTCTACCAAAAGCAGATTAAAATTTAATTGACATTCTTTCGCTTCGAATTCGGAAGGGGACACTGACAGACGAAACTGCATAAATTTTTCATGTTCCACTTATCGTCGAGTGCATTCACCTCTAACGAGGCGAAGTAAATTTTAAAGGCAACGTAATAGAAAAGGCCCTTCCGCTAATGAACAAAGGAAGTTTGTAATTAACAAACCATTTGCATAGGATTTGAGTTGACTAATTCAAGGAATTTAGGAATGAATGGACGTTTAGCTAGATTTAAGGGCAGACGGGAAATTTTGTCGCTTTAAATCTACATTATAAATAGTGTCCGTTAGGGAAGTTTTGTTTACAAAAGAAAAATGTTGCTTTCAAATCTCACAGACGAATTAATTATAAGAGAATAGGAACAATTGAATGAATATATTGTAATGCTGTTTCTAGTCTCTTTTCGTATTCATTCTTTCAATTGGATTCAATTTCTACATTTCATTATATCGTATCAAACACTTCTCAAACATTTAAGTTTCCCATACTAACGGTTTACAGTACAGTCATAATATACCTTACATAAGTGAGTGCTTTTAATGTCACTATCATCATCATTTCATCCCACTGCAGTCCACTGCTGAACATAGGCCTCCCCAAGTTCGCGCCAGACATCCCTGTTTTCCGCAATCCTCAGCCAGTCAATGTCACTAATGTAACTAAAATTTAAATAGACCGTTACTAAAATTGTTGTTCTTCTTAAATTATTAATCATATCTCTAAATAGCAACACGCATTTTAATTTAAATCTAAGGTAATTAATAGAATACGTATTTAGGAATCAACACATATCAAACGAAATCATTACATCGATAACATTTATTTAAACGTTTTGTTAAATATCGCTTCATATTCCGCTTCCCACGAATGCATAGCCTAAATAACTTTATCCATTAATCTACAAAATAAACGCTATTAATAAATTTATATATTGACAGGCAAAGTTTGCAATTTTTGACAGGTAATAATTAAGACAGCAACAAAGTTTACCAACTTCGCCTCGGGTTAGTGCTGTAGTTCGCAGTTTCCAAGTTGCCTCACACACGTGCATATCAAGTGTCGATGCATCACTGAGTTTCATACGTTTATTATATGTTAATACTTACAATGAATTGTGAACCATTCCATATTTTACCTCTAATAAATATTTTTAAAATAACAATATATTTAGCTTACCAATTTCAGAATTATTTTAAATAAAATCAAAATCAAAAATAATTTTATTCAAATAGGCTTCAAAAGCACTTTCGAATCTTCATTTCACAAATTAAAAATTTAAAAGTGATTATTATTTTTAAAAGTGAAGCCACCACCGATTTGGAATGTAGATTCTGCAGAGAATAATCAGTGAGGAACTCCGCAGTTACTCTTTTAAAAATAATATATAAACTATGTTTTATTAACATGAAATATAGCGTTACCTGCGGGAATAGAAAATGTTGATTACGTTTTTACATACAAACACGGTCCTCTGTTTCCAAGGCAACTTAATTTCTATATTTTAACCATTTACTGATGTTTATAATCGTATCTTCATATTTTTTGGTAAATATAGAATCGAAGCGGGAACCGGTCAACATTCCTGGAGCACAGAGCATCATCTTTGCTAACTATGAGAAAGGATTAGTCATAAACATTATTTATAACATATTTTATATTATTCACTTATCATTCAAGAAAGTCCACATTATTATAACGGCACATTTTACGACAAATTAACTATAGTTATGTATAATATATTTCAGTTAAATAACTATATAAATTAAAAACGACTTTTATTTGCAACTCTAGACATGAGGGATCGAACAACAACCTTGGAACAAAAAGCATTGTCTTTGGTAACTATGCCTACGAGTAAGTTACATACGTTTTACTCATTCAAATTTAAATAATTAGGTATAACAGTCATGACCATTTTAAAGAAATTCACAATATCATGTCCAATGACGTCACATAGTATGACGAAAACAACAACAACAAAATTTATATACTTTAAAGGGTTATTTAGGGACGCAAAACTCATAACCCTTCGCAGTCGGATAAAAAATGATGGTTAATATCCGGAGTCGTGTTGTAATCCGCGAGTCCGTCTATCAGTTGACACGGGTAGACCTCGCACCAGATGTCCACCGTATTATTTAAAACATGGGGTTATGGTGATATGGTTTTTTCGCTTTATAAAATCTATAGTAATATTACAAACATAAATGTATGGAGAGAGGGCGCTACTGGGCCACGGTTCATATCGACTCGGTGTTTTAAAATTAGTAATAATTATTTTAAGCGTGAAAATAACGAAAAAATTGTGTTAATTCAAAGTGTAGTGATACAAACTGTCTGTACGAATGTTATTTTATCTTAAGGTAAAGAATTAAGTGCTTAAATTATCAAATACCTAAAGACATTTAACGGACAAAATATAAAACTTTTTTTAAAAGTGCTTCGGTAAAGTAACGAAATAAACATTGTGCGGTGAACATTAACGAATATAAATACGAAATATTAATTAGTGTGTGATTAAAATAACTGTTTTCAACTTGCTACATAACTTTTTATTACAATTCCTACCGTCTTTTTTACTAATCGTACCATCGCCATCTGGTGGCAGGTAGCAAAACTAGCAAAATAAACTCAATAAACACTAAACTACCTGTTTCTGCTACTCACCACAGGAGGGATCTTTACACACTTTTCATACACTACTTACCACCTGAGGGCAGCACTGACGGTAAATATCAAAAACAAACATGGAAGAAGTAATGAAAGTTTTACATAATATCCAGAAAGAGCTAACACAACAGAAGCAGTATATGAAAGATATGGAAGAAAATATAAAGGAGGCTATAAATAAAAATATTGACGAAAAATTCAGTCAGATCGAAATAAAAACAAACCAACTCGAACAAAAACTTGAAGCTCAACAAAAAACTATCGACTTTATAGATAAACAGATGAGAAAAAGAAATATAATTTTTTTTGGAGTTCCAGAATCAGAAAAAAATTATGAAGATTTGCTAAGAGTCATTCTAGAAGTCATAAATGAAAAAATGGATGTAATATGCCAAAATTGGGAAATTGAAACAGTAGTTAGGCTAGGAAAAAATAAAGAAAAAACAAGACCAGTGGTAGTTACAATGACAACGACAAGTAGAAAGCTACAAGTCCTAAAAAATGGGAAAGCATTAGAAAATACAGGTATGTACATAAAAGAAGACTATACTCCAGCTGTTCTACAAAAACGCAAAGAGCTTCAAGGTGAGCTTCAAAGAAGACGTCTATCTGGGGAAAAGGTAATGCTACGTCACGATAAAATAGTGAAGCTCAAATCTCAAAAAGAAATATTTTATACACACAAAGGTGCTTCTAATAAGAGATCTCTCTCGGAGTCTCCTGGGACTGAGAATATTCCAAAAACACCAAACAATGAAGAACAGGCAAAACAAATTCCGAAGAAAAATAAATCTCAGAATATAACAAGTTTTTTACGTCCGTCACAATTCAATAACACGCCAAAACAATCCACGAGTCATGAACACCAAGAACCTCCAAAAAATTAATCCGTACCCCTCAATCTCCATCTCTCCCAACACGGCCGGTCACCGTGGGAGATGTAGACCACAACCCTCTAGGGAAAACCCTTATCATCAATACATATAATGAAAATATAACGGGTCGCTGTCTGTAGGTACATTTAAGATATAATTATGAGAAAAAATATTATTGGGACCTTTATCAACGCTAATAGCACCCAAAACAATGATTGTTAGAGTTTTTGTCTGTTTGTTTGTGCGTTTGTGCACAGTAATCTCAGAAACAGCTTATCCTATTTAGATGTGGTTTTTACTAATATATTGCGGCAAGCTTGGCTTAACATTTAGTGTTTGCATATAATATATATGTATATGTATAAATAAAAAAGTTATGCCAACTTAAAAAATCACGCTGAACATGTAGTCATTATTCCATGCTAACGAAATCGCGAGCACAGCTAGTTTATTTATATGAAGGGAAAAGATAAAAATAATAATGTTTTTAAAGTCACGAGACATCAAAGAATCATGAAATTTTTCACAATTAAAAAAATATATGTAAAAAGAAAAAAAAAATTGTATTTGTACTAGCATTATAAAGAACTTGAACCTTATCACATTGTAATATATTTTAGTTTTATCGATTCTTAAAAATAAAAGATCCTAGCTGTGACGGTTATTGAGTTTCTTCAGTAATTCATGTAGCATTATAATATTAGTGTAATCTCTAGAGGAGGCCTTCACCTTCGATAACGAGGGGTTCTTACTAACATAGCTTGTAAGTTATAAAAATTTTGTATTACATACTTATTGTTGTTTTTTTGGTAAGAAATATAAGGCTTTTTTATTTTTATTTTATTTATTTTATTTATTGATGTCTGTCATTTTGTTCGTTCGTCCATACTTATTATGATACTGTATTTTAGGAACGTCTGCAATGCTATCTATAATTATTAATATTATAAAGACAAAATATTTGATTGTTTGTTTGTATTGAATAGGCTCCGAAACTACTGAAACGTTTTGAAAAATTCTTTAACTATTGGGAAGCTACACACTATACGCGTGTGACATAGGCTATATTATATTTTCAAAAAAATTAGGGGAAAAAATATTTCGAAATTTTTGTTAAATACCCGTGCGAAGCCGGGGCGGGATACTAGTACCTATTTATATAAATGGGAACTGAAAGTGAACAATTAAGTTGAAAATAAAATTGGATCTTTAATATCAAATGACAGGAGATTTTAACAACGAATTTGCTCCTAGGTGAACATTTCATTCAAGTTATGAAAATATTGAAATAACTGAAAACAATGTCACTAAGAGTGTTTCACCACTCTGTGTGAACAGTGTCACCAAACCGTGATATTTTATCGCCTATGTAAGATTTGAATAATAGCCTTCTAATAGTACAACAAATATTAAGTACCTATACCTACTACATTATTGCGTCTTGGCAAACGCAGTGTGGGACGTCCTCCGGCCCGTTGGACCGACGATCTATGTAAGATTGCCGGCGTCAGCTGGATGAGGATTGCGGAAAACCGGGATGTCTGGCGCGAACTTGGGGAGGCCTATGTCCAGCAGTGGACTGCGACAGGCTGATGTGATGATGATACTACATTATTATTGCATATTAAATACTTCTTGAATATACTAGATCCCGTGGTAATGTCAAAAAGTATTCTATGTGTTATTCTAGATCTCCAACTATCTAAGTACTAAGTTTCATTAAAATCGGTCGAGTACTTTTTGCGTGAAAGAGTAACAAACATACATAAAACACACACGTACATACATACATAAGTAAATACATCCTCACAAACTATCGTATTTATAATATTAATAGGATTACAAACAAGTAAGTACTCAACTTCTCTACCCCTCTTCATAATATCATTATAAATATTTCACTTAAGTGGACGTCCATTTACTAATCCCGTCTCGTAGAAGACAATTCATTAGCAAGCATTGTTTGACCGACGGCGACGCTTAACTAGCACGTAGTATCACGAGTTCATTTTGTATTGCTTTTATTTCGGTTGCTGGCTGTTATTACGGCACACGTCGCCCACTTGACGAGGGTAAATCCGTTTTCTTCATATTCTTGTACCGCGACGTCAGTTTTTACGTCTGTCGGTATGACGTGTCGAATGGCGAGTCCACTCTGACAAGGCTAGAGAAAATGTTTACATGAAACGATTTTTTTATTTACCTTATTTTTTATTGATTTAATGTACTTTTATACATCTAGGTCGACAAATTAGCGGACGGATCTACTGATGGTAAGAAATTACCGTAGCCTATAGACGCCTGTAACATCAGAAGCATCACAAGCGCCTTTCCGAATCTCCCCCAGGAGCTCTGGTAACTTTACTCACCACAGGAACACAGCACAGCTTGAAAGCAGTATTATTTAGCTGTGATTTTCTGTAAGGTCAAGGTACTTCCCCGGTCGAGCTGCTCGAGATTTTGATTAGGTATATCCTACGTGTCCGTGCGTCAGTTTTCAGTATTTGTAATATATTATATTATCTCTGTATTGTAATAAAAAATTGGGTATAGTTCTTTTTTTAAAAGTTACACGGTAATGCCTGAAATTTTCCATGGCGTTGTAAACTTATAATAATGCTTTCTCACGCGTGATGACAAAGAAGCGTTTGGTAAGTAGTTAGAGTGTACAACGGACGCCTGGATCTCCAGAAGAATAAAAAACGCTCACCCTATATCATCCTCGTAAATATAGTGCATACTTATTAGCTCTGGCTGCCTTACTCACCTTCAGGAAAACTACTCTAGGTACTACAGAGTTATACCATTGGTCTGATCTTTTATGTGGTTAAAGTACTTCCTTGGTTGAGCTACTCCGGATTTTTGAACAAGACTTTTTTTTCGTGTAAATGAAAACATTTTTAACCTCTAATTAACGAAATCTCGAACAATAGATAAGACAATAATTGTGTTTGCTCGCAAACGAAAAAAACCCCAACTTCAATTAATTCGACAAGGAATACAACGAATAAAAATATACAGTAATTACACATTATTAGATATTACTCAAAAAAAGCTTGTCAGATATTAATAAAATTGAAATGGGACCACGTGACAAGCACCACCTTTAGATAAAAAAAATTGAAATTGGTCAACCCAGTAAAAAGTTCTGAAGTAACATACATTAAAAAACAGTCGAATGAAGAAACTTTTTCTTTTTTGGAAGTTGGTTAAAAAGATACGAAGCTGTGTTCTTTCGAGCGAGACATAAACATTGTAATTGAAATTTTATTTCTCGTGATTCGTAGTTACAAAGGTCAGTGCAGCCGTACCGTCAAACAGAGAATGCAATTTTAGTTTAATCTAAAATGCATATGATACGCGGTGTTGCTAATCACGATTGTTTTACTAAATCTGGTCTGTCTGTTATTTTTAATATATAATGTTACTAAGTCGACAAACAAGCGCACGGCTCACCTGATGGTAAGTGACTACCGTAGCCTATAGACGCCTGCAACACCAGAAGCATCGCAAGCGTGTTGCCGACCCTATCCCCAATCCCTCCCAGGAGCTCTGGTCACCTTACTCACCAACAGGAACACAATACTGCTTGAAAACAGTATTATTTCGCTGTGGTCTTCTGTAAGGTCGAGGTACTACCCCAGTCGGGCAGCTCTATATTTTGAGCAGGAAATTTCCTGCTGTGCCCTACCAGTCTATCTAAGTTACGCAATGATGCTGTTGAAAAACGCCTACTTTGATAAAAAATAGAATGTTTTAAGAATAAAAAAGGACATGGGTTTCAAAAGCCCGTGTATGTATCTTATAGTATTAAACGAGCAATTCTTGTATATATATATTTTCTGAATCTCGGAATCGGCTCCAACGATTTTCGTGAAATTTAGTATGCAGGGGATTTCGGGGGCGAAAAATTGATCTAGCTAGGATTCATTTTAAAAAAATGTCGTTTTATCCCTGTTTTTAGGCAATGAAAATATCATTAGAATACGAAGCTTAATTTCACCATTTATTAATATAGCTGTAATAGTGTAATTAGGAAAGCGACGGATTTCAAATCGTTTTGACCCGGGTTCGAATCTCAGTCTCCAGATTATTTTTTTTCTTTTTTTTTTTTTTTAATTTCACTCGTGATTTATTATTTAAATAAAATTAAAATATAAAAATACCGAAAAAAAAAACAAAAAATAAAATTAAAATACCGAGCTGGGCTCGGTCACCCAGGTACTTTTCCTTTTATAAGAAAAAAAAATCAACGAGCATTGGAACGGGCTATGCTTGGGGTTTCTCTCAAAGATAGAGTTAGAAACGAGACTATCCGCGAGAGAACGAAAGTAACCGACATAGCCCACAGAATTAGCAAGTTGAAGTGGCAGTGGGCTGGTCATCTGTGTCGCAGGACCGATGGCCGCTGGAGCAGACGTGTCCTGGAGTGGAGACCGCGTCTTGGCAAACGCAGTGTGGGACGTCCTCCGGCCCGTTGGACTGACGATCTTCGTAAGATTGCCGGTGTAGGCTGGATGAGGATTGCGGAAAACCGGGATGTCTGGCGCGAACTTGGGGAGGCCTATGTCCAGCAGTGGACTGCAATAGGCTGAACTGATGATGAACTGATGAAGAAAAAAAATATCTCACTGCTGGGCATAGGCCTCCTTCTCCATGTAACAGAAGAATTGGAATTATTGTACGTTTGTTGATATTTTTTGTAAAACTTTATCCTATAATAAATCGACTAAATGCTATCTAGTGTGAACTGTCTTAACCACGTTTGTAAATTCAGGGTACCAATAGAGCAACAACTGTATTTTTCCTATTTGCTCCATTTCGATCCCGGATGTAACTTTGTGTCCTTTTTATTTTTCTTTCCGTAATAAACTGAAACATTTTCCGCTTATTTTTTCCTGCGCCACTTTGTGAAATTACTATCGTTATGTATTGTATATATTTTACTTTCCCATTTAACATGAATATATTAATTGTTTCTGACGTTTGTATTGAGATAAATAGTTACTTGCTCTTTAATATTTATTGATATATATGTATTTTTGTAACTTCTCCGACATCTTAATGTGCTCTCCGAGACACGATGGGGAGACCCACAAGGACAGACATACAAACTGGAAAGAAATTTTGTAAATACAAATATTCATCCTGAGCGGGAATCGAACCCGCAAAACCGCCGATGTGGCCAGAGTGGTTGTTAAAATGAAATGTAGTAAAAAATAAATAAAACCTACACTTCGAATTAAATCACATTCATAGGTAGTAAAAAATTAACTGACAATATTTAAAAATTGCTTCATTTAAACATTTAGTAGGTACACTACAAACATAGATAATGCAACCAGTGTCTTCTATCGGTCCAATAATACAACGATAATCGGCCTACGATGCTGATAGCGATGACAAGACCAATAAATATAAATATGAGTCTTAGTTCTATTTATTTATTTTTTTTTAACATAAAATAGGTCGGCAAACAAGCGTACGGCTCACCTGATGTTGCTTATCGATAGACGCCTGCAACACCGGAAGCATCGCAACTGCGTTGCCTACCCTAACCCCAATCCCCGCCAGGAGCTCTGGTCACCTTACTCACCACAGGAACACAACACTGCTTGAAAGTAGTATTATTTTGCTATGATCTTCTGTAAGGTCGAGGTGCTTCCTCAATCGGGCTGCTCCAGATTTAGAGCAGGATATTTCCAGCTGTGCCCTACTTCAATTAAAGCGATAATAACTCCATCATAATAATAGTAAATATTGAACAATTGAGTTTTTAATTAGCTAAGCGCGACGCTAATACCGGATATTAGTGATGATGTTTGCGGTTCCGCCGTCACACCTACAAATATACCATTTGCAAATTCATATCGGTTTAAGGGTTGTTCATACTATTTTATGAATATTTATTAATTTTTTTTTTTTTAATAATTTTGTGAGAATGAACTTTATTTAAATTGAAATCAACAAACTAATAAATTAATACTACATAAAGTACATTCGTTATCATGTTTGTAACAATCATCCACATTTATTTAAAGAGTTATATATATTTTATAATTACCATTACAATTAATAATAATCTCAATTTACATGACATTTGTCGATCGAAACAGTTTTTTGAAAAACACGTATCTTGAGATCTACCGGTTTGATTAACAAATTCATTCAAACTCTTTAAATTAAAATTAATGGTTATTTAAAAATGTCATCTGATGAATCAACGGCACGACGACAATCGGTAAAGCGACCATAAATTTGGATGAAACTATGTCATCACTACATAGTATAAAACAAAGTCGCTTCCCTCTGTCTGTCTGTATGTAAGCTTAGATCTTCAAAACTACGCAACGGGTTTTGATGCGGTTTTCTTTAGTAAATAGAGTGATTCCAGACGAAGGTTTATATGTATAATACATGCATAATAATTATAGTAGAGGAACACTGATAATTTTTGCAACCGTGCGAAGCCGGGCGGGTCGCTAGTTCAGTATAAATAAAACAGACTATGAACCTCAACCTTACAGAAGATCACAATTAAATAATACCGCTATCAAGTAGTGTTGTGTTTCTGTGATGTGTAAGGTGACTAGGGCTCCCAGGAAGGGCCTGAGCTATGTACTATCAATGCTCCTGGTATTGCAAATGTTCATAGGTGACGTCTTTTGTAGTAATAAAGGGACTATAGGAAGGGTAATTAAAATGTCACGTGACTAGTCAGTGACTCAATAGCAAACAATACAGTTACCATTGATAATCTGTTAGAAATCTCTTATAGAGATAATTGCCAACTTCAATTGTAATAAAATATTGTAAGCGTATTAATCAACTTGTAATAAAATATTGTAAACGTATTAATTGCGTATCTGTTCAGCCTATCGCAGTTCACTGCTGGACATAGGCCTTCCCAAGTTCGCGCCAGACATCCCGGTTTTCCGCAATCCTCATCCAGCCTACACCGGCAATATTACGTGGATCGTCGGTCCAGCGGGCCGGAGGACGTCCCACACTGCGTTTGCCAAGACATAGTCTCCACTCCAGGACACGTCTGCTCCTACGGCCATCACGTCCACGTCCGTCACGTCCTGCAACACAGATGTCCAGCCCACTAATTGCGTTTAATAACATAATAATAATTACAACCATAGTTATAGAAAATATTCATTATAAAATAAATATTTAAAAAGTAATTCTAAATTCGATAACAAAACCCTTGTAACGAAATAACTGATGCATTACATATCCATAGCTTGTTTAGTATCAGTGGTTTCAGCTCATTCGCACGTTCGCTATTATTGTTACGTTCGCAGCTGTCAGCCACGTGTCTATTAAATTAATTAATTTACCGCTTCGCTTACATTAGGTATGAAAACATGCAAATTATTTGTTTTTGTTATTTTTCGTTTCAGTTTTTATTTGTTTTGGTAAAATAATTAATGTAGAGACGTAATGGTAAACCGTTGTTCAATGATCTATTACTATAAATACTTTTAGAAAATGTTTTTTTTACTCGATCAGCTAACACCCTTAGCTTATACCGTACCATACCGTATCTTATACACGCCTGCAACACTAGTAGCGTCTCAAGCGCGTTGCTGACCCTATCCCCAATTCCCCCCCTGGAGCTCTGGTCACCTTACTAACCAGAAGAACACAACACTGTTTAAAAACAGTATTATTTAGCTGTGGTCTTCAATAAGGTCGAGATACTACACCAGTCGGGCTGCTACATATTTTGAAGAGGAAATTTCTTGCCGTGTCATATCTCAGTTAAAAACTAAATACTTTTGATGAAATATAAATTAAATACAGCTTGATATTAATGTAACAAAAATCAGGAGTTTAAAATCAATTATAATTGTGAGATGCCGTTACAGAACAATAGTACAAAACATGATGTATTTTGCGTGTAAAAATTACTAATATAAAAGACACATGCCCTTTGCAATGATTAAAAATCACCCTTTCGTAAGGAATTCTTTGAAAAAATAGACAGGAAGAAAACTTTGAGCACAAAACGAAGACCCGAGTAAAGAACATTTAAAAAGTTCAGTGACGTCAATCATGGATTAGAAGGTAGGTAAAAGTTTGAAGTAAATTTTTGCTAGATCGTACTTTTCAGGTTTGTCTCGATTTGGGTCCCTATCCTTATATTTACCCAATTAGGGAGGTGTGCTTCCCAACTGAGAAGTTTACCACGAAGTTGCGCTTGCATCGCCCGCTTCGAGTTTTGGTGTGTGTCTCTTGGCTTATGTAATAAGATTTAGCGTTTTGGTAATTGTAATTTATAGGAAGGAGCGATATTAGTTTGGAGTGATCGCGGAATATTTTCACTCATTTTGTAAAATCATTTTTTTTTATTCCAGGGTTTGATATCAACCTGATTTTCCTGATGAGGTTAAAGAATGCTACTCAATAGTTGTAACGTTGTTATAACGGTCCACGAGAATGATTTATTAATATGTCGAAAAAGAATGGATTTTATTTTTAGCAAAATTATAACTTTGAGTACAAATGTATCTAGACGATGACTTTTTTTTCTTTTTTTATTTAAAGAAAATATATTAAGTCGTTTAACCCAACTAATAAATAATTATTTAATACCAAATTAATGAATTACACATGCAAGACACTGTTGACATCAAAGCTAATTTAAATTTCTTTGTAACGAAATAAAACATAATATGTTCTGTTATTTACTCACGAGCCTGTTGCACGTTATGTATAAAATTAATGTATTATTAAATTCCATTACTATTTATTCAAATATTTTTTTGTATTTCTTTTTCAATCAATTCATTTAACAATACTTTTCTTTTAAATTGCGCCACAAGACAAAGCGCTCTCCGTAACTGTAAGCAAGTTTTATTGTAACTCCCAAGCAAGTCAATTGCGCTTCGCGAACACTGTAGTCTGTAACGCATTATAAATAAATTCGAATATACATATAAAACTCACGGGTAGTGTGTGAACTTGTTAAAAGTTCCCATTTTGTAAATAGTTCAAATGAAAATCTATAAATATTAAGTGTTTGAGTAAAAACTTTGTGTTCGAGTAAACGGCAATAAACTATTCAGTGGAATGGGATGTTGTGAATGTTAATGCGTTTGTTGAAATATTTTATCGAGTTAATGTTTAAAAAAAAATCAATTGTATTTATATGTCATTGTGTTATGGTGGATATTGATCTTGCAAACCAAATTTTTATACTGATACAAAAGTAGCATCTTTAGTTTTAAATTATTTTTATCGAACTAAACATAGGTTTTTGAAGAATAAACTTAATTGAAGTACAACTTTTAACTCATTATTCATAATTAGTTCTTAAATTTAACAAAGTAGTAAGTATTTGGTTTAATTATATTTTTAATTCAAGATCCATTATTTTGATTATGATACAATATTAATAATGTTATTTATTTATTTTTATATCGAAAGTGTAACTTTAGTTTAGATTTAATTAACACATTTCAATTAAGTGATCGTTTTCGTGACCTTTAATTTATGAATCAGTAAATGCGTATCTATACTAATATATAAAGCTGAAGAGTTTGTTTGATTGTTTGTTTGTTTGTTTGTTTGTTTGTTTGTTTGAACGCGCTAATCTCTGGTTCTACTGGGCCGATTTAAAAAAATATTTTAGTGTTAGATAGCCCATTTATCGAGGAAGGCTATAGGCTATGTATCATCACGCTAAGACCAATAGGAGCGGAGTCCACGCCGACGAAGTCGCGCGCAAAAGCTAGTCAGATATATTTTTGTAACTAGCTTCTGCGCGCGACTTCGTCCGCGTGGAATAGGATCAATTCTGTCATACATGATTTGTGCGAAACTTTAACCGTTTACGCAGCGGAAGCTCTCAAAAAGAAAAAAAACCGATTTTGAAACATTCTTCATTGGCTCCGTTTCTATTGGTCTTAGCGTAATGATATATAGCCTATAGCCTTCCTCGATTAATGGGCTATCTAACACTGCAAGAATTTTTCAAATCAGACCAGTAGATCCTGAGATTAGCGCGTTCAAACAAACAAACAAACAAACTTCAGCTTTATAATATTAGTATAGATTACTTTTTTAACATATGAAACCTCTTTATATATTTAAAAACCATCTCCAATCTCTGTTTGTTGTCTGTTTGTTTATTATAACAATTAAAAAAATATGTATCTAAATCTATAATATTTGCAAAAATAATTGTAAAAATACTATGTAAATTCGTCAGTCCATTGATATCGTGCTCGACGCACAAAAGGCGAGCTCTTGTAAAAAAATATAAGCGGCAAAGGTGCATTATTTTGTTTGTTTGCTGCTTGCTGTATTTTATTCTGTGGTTAAAATTATTGCAATTCCAATCTGGCTTTTTAAATTCCGGTTAAATTTTACTGGTTTAACTGAAAAAAGATTTTTTTCACACGCAATTGTTAACAGATGTAAATATTAAAAGATGTATTTTTATTTCATAAAACAAATAGCAAGTGATTGAATACTTTCAATTTATAGTGAAAATTAAAGACTATAGAAATAAGGAAAAACGTAAGTAAAATTAATCGATATTTTATAAAATAAAAAAGTATCTAAATTTTTTCACTTATTAAAAAACTAATAAATATATTCTATGTAAAAAGAACGACCCTATCCCCGATCCCCCCCAGGAGCTCTGGTCACCTTACTCACCAACAGGAACACAATACTGCTTGAAAACAGTATTATTTAGCTGTGGTCTTCTGTAAGGTCGAGGTACTACCCCAGTCGGGCTGCTCCATATTTTGAGCAGGAAATTTCCTGCTGTGCCCTACCTCAGTTTTAATTTCCTAATTATTTCTCTAACAAAACAACGATGGTTACGAGCTACTTACAATAATAACCAAGACTGAAGTTTTAATGAAACCGATTCCACGTCCATCTTTAACTATCCTTTCGTACCAAACTTTAACGAAAGAGTATATACTCTGTATAAATAAAAACCACGAGAAAACCCCAGTTAACGAGTAATGAAAACAAGAAGCGAAATATTGAGAATATGAAACCGTGGAACAAAATATGAATGTAAGCGTTGAATTTCATTTGTACGTCATGTCCATGTATGGGGGTCGGAGTTACTCGCGTCCGTAGGATGTACCAAGTCAGGTCTTAACCCTCTTTACCCTACACGTGACCCCTGGGTGGTGCAAAACGAGTAACATAGGTGGTAGGCTTCGGCCGTGGCTAGTGTGACCACCCATCGAGCAAAGACGCGCCGCCAAGCGACTCGTCTTGCGACATGACTTGTCGTGCCGTGAGGCGCTTCGTGTTCCGGAACGATGCTCGTAATAGCCAAACAAAGGGGAGTGGGTATGTACAGTTGCGCTGCGTTTAGTGAGAGGATCTCAATTTGCGTAGTCGCTGCGCCGGACGTCTCGATCTGGAGGGTAGCGGGATCCGAAGCACGGTGCACCGCTGGCCGACCGCAGGCAGTAGGGGGCCCAATTAGTAGGTTCGCCACCTATGAAAGGCTGCCCCGCCACCTAGCGAAAAATCCAGGGATGGCCTCCATCGTGCCGGTTGGCGACCGGTGAGAGGACCCGATGGCGATTTCCTGGGGGGTTCGGGCGTCCCCGCAGTCTCCGGTCGAGCCGTCCGTCGGTGTGGTTTCTATGTGAATCGTCGGAGTCTATAGATGTAGCGCCTCGTACAACTGCCATTTCCCTTCCTATTCGCCTCTTGACCACATCAATGACGAACAGAAAAAAAAGTAACATTAAACAGCGGCGGCACCTCCTCTCTCTCAAAGTGCACCTCACCAACATACGAGGATTGCACTCAAATCTCATTGCAGTCCACCACCACCTGGAGACTGAGAGGCCGCATTTACTTTTTCTTACGGAGACGCAAATTGGTAGTCCCGCAGACGTAGCGTACCTGCAGTACCCTGGGTATACGCTCGAGCATAACTTTAAATCTCGCGCTGGAGTCTGTATGTATGCTCGTAATGATGTCTGCTGCCGGCGTCTACGTAATTTGGAGATACCTAACCTTTCCATCATGTGGTGTTTATTGGACACGGGCATGGAGCAGATGGTGTATGCCTGTTCCTATCGGTCGCACAGTGGGGATCGGGAGACGACTCGGATGTTTGACTATCTCAGTGAGACGGCAGACACGGTCCAACGTCGGTATCCAGCTGCCCAAATGGTATTTTTGGGGGATTTTAACGCTCACCATCAAGATTGGCTATTCCCATACCAGAATACCGACCATGCCGGGAGAGAGGCGCTCAAATTTGCCCTGTCGCTAGATCTCACCCAGCTGGTCCAAGAAGCAACACGAGTACCCGACGTTGACGACCATACACCTAATTGTTTGGACCTTCTGTTGACAACTGACCCAGACCGGTCTTCGGTATCAGTTGCAGCTCCCCTGGGTACATCTGATCACTGTGTGGTAAAGTCAGTATCTAACTTTCACCCTTTGGATACCAGTCCAACCGGAACCAGACGTGTGTGGCGATATAAGTCGGCAGATTGGGATGAAATGCGACACTTTTTTGCATCCTACCCTTGGCAGCGGACTTGCTTCTCTTCCTGTGATCCGTCGAGCTGTGAACAAAAAATAGCGGAAGTGATACGTCAGGGGATGGAATACTTCATTCCATATGCTGACGTATCACTAGATGCCAAGATCCCTAGGTGGTACAATGCAGAATGTGCTGAAGCTGCAGCCCGTAAGGACTCAGCGTTTGCAGCGTGGACTGAAGCCCGTACCCTTAAATCTCCGGACATCACTACGAGGAAGAGAGCGTTCAACTCTGCAGCCAAGTCCTACAAAAAGGTTCTTAAAGGGGCTCGTTTCAACCGCATTAATCGCATTGGAGCCAAATTAGCTTCCCATCCGAGCGGTAGTAAAGCATTTTGGTCGCTGTCTAAGTCGGTTGAAATGAACTTCTGCCGTCCCTCGCTGCCTCCTCTGCTGAAACCAGATGGATCACTGGCCATTACTGCGACAGACAAGGCTAACCTTTTAGCGAATCTGTTTGCGGAAAATTCGCTCCTTGATGCAGGTAGTGCCTCACCGCCTAGACATCCACCTTCCAACTCTGTTATGTCAGAAGTACGTATTCACCAAACTGTGGTTTTGAGAGTGCTCCGCAACTTGGATGTGAATAAGGCTAGTGGTCCTGACGGGATACCAGCAAGAGTTCTTAAAACATGTGCCCCTGAGTTGTCTCCTGTTTTAACGCGCTTGTACCGCCTCTCTCTAAAAACAGCTCAAGTACCTAAAGCTTGGAAGATTGCCAACGTACAACCTGTACCTAAAAAGGGTAGTCGGGCCGACCCGGCCAACTATAGACCTATCGCGATCACCTCCATACTATGTAAAACTTTGGAGCGTGTACTGAATAATAAGCTCTTGGCATATCTTGAGCTGCATGACCTCCTGTCGGACCAGCAATACGGTTTCCGGCGTAACAGGTCCACGGGGGATCTTTTAGTGTATGCCTCGCACATCTGGGGCGAAGCCTTGGATAAACACGGAGAGGCGCTAGCCGTCTCACTCGATGTATCGAAGGCATTTGACCGGGTCTGGCATGGGAGCCTATTGAGCAAGCTTTCAGCTTATGGAATACCCCCCAGCCTCTGTAACTGGATATCAGATTTCCTGAGCGGGCGATCATTTCGAGTGGTCTTAGATGGCTCCTCGTCTGACCTGATGGCGGTTAATGCCGGTGTCCCTCAGGGATCAGTTCTCTCTGCAACACTCTTCTTGCTTCACATTAATGACCTTCTTAAGCCCGGTATCTTTGGGTACGCGGATGACAGCACTGTTGCGGAGAGATACATGTCCGATCCCCGTGCTAGTGGGGCTGAAACTCTCGAGCATAGAGAGGCTCTGGTCGAACGCATAAATTTGGCTTTGAAAGAGGTATCCGATTGGGGTGACGCCAACCTGGTCAAATTTAATGCTTTAAAAACGCAAGCGTGTCTTTTTAGCGCTAAACGGAGTCCATTTCCCTTAACTCCGACTTTCCGAGGTGTATCTGTACCGATCACCGATAGTATTGATCTTCTAGGCATAAATATCTCGTCTAGTCTGAACTTCGGACAATGCATAGAATCCAAGGCAAAAACTGCGGGTAAGAAACTTGGTATCCTCAATAAAGTTAGGCAGTACTTCACACCTGAACAACTTCTCACTCTATACCAAGCACAAGTCCGATCGTGCATGGAGTACTGCAGCCACTTGTGGGATGGCTCTGCCAAGTACCAGCTTGCTGCTTTGGATTCTGTGGATCGACGCGCCAGAAGACTCATCGGTGACGAATCACTAGTTAACTCTAGACTTCAAAGTCTAGAACACCGGCGCAAGGTTGCCTGTCTATCCGTATTTTACAGGATATATTTCGGAGAGTGTGCTCAAGAACTGCACAATTTGGTTCCGCCATCACCCTTCTACCATCGGACCGCAAGGCATCGTATGAATCTACACCGCTACGTGGTTGAAATCCCACGAACTCGTACCAAGCGCTTCGCTTCTTCGTTTCTGATACGCACCGCAAAAATTTGGAATGCCCTCCCGGCTTCCGTTTTTCCAACTAACTATAACCTGGATATCTTCAAATCGAGAGTGAATAGGCATCTTCTAGGCAAGCGCGCACCATCTTAGGCTGCATCTTCACTTACCATCAGGTGAGATCGCAGTCAAGCGCTGGTCTATATTTAATAAAAAAAAAAAAAAAAAAAAAAAAAATGTCCATCGTTGTGGCTTAAGCGGATAATCTGTCCGTATGTAACATGGGTACGACCCTTGTGGAATTACTGTTTTTTACGCCAGTTTATGACGTATGACGAAATATCAATATCTCTGGAAGACTTTTTACAAACTTGATTGAACTTATATATATTTTTACTTATGTAAGCTTTAATAATATTATCTCAATAAAAAGAACTTTGAAACTAAATATAAATAAAAATGAATGTTGCTAAGCACGTAACTCAAGAATGGCTCGACCAATTCGGCTAATTTTTTTTCGTATGTTCCGGCCCACGGAAGGTTTTTTACTAAAAAAAATTTAAAAAGAAAATAAATTTTACTATTAACTTTTGACAGAACGAAGTCTGTCCAGGAAGCTACGAAGTTAAAAAAGACTCTTCCATCGTAATACTTGTTACTCTCAACAAGACAGTCTATTGTTCTTGACGTGAACGAGACCATTTATTACGCAACATTTTAAATTTACCGTAACATGAATACTAAAGAAAAGAATATAATTCCAGTACTTTGAAAACCTAAAGCTCCCCTTTGGAAAAATATGGTCCACGAACGATCAAATTTAATATGAGTAATGATTTTCGTTTGTTTAAAGCGAAATATGAATTGTATATTATTTCTGTTTATAAGTAACTAGCTGTCCCCGCAAACGTTGTTATGCCATATATGTTATTAACCCCCGCAACCCCCTCTTGTGGGCGGAATTTCGTAAAATCCGTTTTTAGCTGACCTCTACTCGGCGAAAGGAATATTCCTACCAGTCTCTACGCCGTATGGTTCCAGAGATATCGTGATGAGTCAATATATGGGTGGAAATCTCTTTTATATATAATATATATAGATTTGAAATGTAATTATTTGCTAGTCACTGCGTACGTTATGACAATATAGTGCAAGAAATTATAAAAACAAATTACTTATAATAGATTCTAAAAACGATATTTCTACCAGCAGATTTTAATAGCCCGCTGTCTACCTGACAACCCAATATCGGCAAACAATTTCAACCATCATCAGTTTCAAGTGTATTCGTTTCAACAACATTAACCAGAGAGCAGATTCCCAAATATTACGATAGCTTCAAATACGCCTCATTAATACGCTGTGATATTCACACTTTATGTCATTGGGTTTACCGCATTGCATCAGTTCTGATATCTTCCCTGTAATATGGAAGGTTCCTCATTATTTACGATGCAAACCCATCGTAGCTTATATATATCGTACGCGTATTCGCGCCCTGGGTGATATTCTGAATGTTCTGTGGTTATATTTCGGCTGTAATCAATATTTATTGTTATTGAACGTATTTTGGTCGGACGTTATCTAAAAGGCTGGAAAATTTTCTGTAATACATTGAAGTTGGAACGAAAATACTCTATCGGTTGTGCGTTTTTATCTTTATTTAAAAGTAGGCTAAAGGATATACTTAAACTTTGTTGTTTAATAATAATGCTGTTATCATTTTATAACAGATACAAAAATAATATATTTCTCATGCAAACGTTCCATTACATAATATGTAATTAATTCTACTGTTGAGAGTCCGCAAATGAACACAAACAAAAACAACTGCATGCATGGAAATGTATGACGTCATGATTGGATATCGAACCCGCAACATGTATAGTGGATACGCCTTTCATTGTATTATCATAATTTGGTATTATATAAAAAGTTAGTAGATATGAGAATGCTCTTTTTAGCAATGTTAGTTTAAAGAAATCAAAATAATTATCATGAAAAACATCATTGCCAAATCTCCGTATTATTAACTTAAAGGAACCTTCCTAACTATGTAAGTATGATACGTAGGCAGTTATTATAAATGAGAATCAGAATCAAACCTACGCATGGGCGTACCCAGAATTTTGAAAAGGTGGGGCAAAAGAAAATGTACTGCTTGATATAGTAGTAGAAAATTATTTTTTTTGTTTTCTATATGTGATAACTTTTCATTTACTTTTTTTGAGGTTTTGGGTAAATCTACCAAAATTTTCCTTATCAAAATCTAAAATATCAATTATTAACTTAGAGACGACAAATGCCTTGCCCCACCATGTGTATTCCTATGAACCTAAGATCATTTTTTTTTTAATTTAAAAGTGCCAAAATTCCCATGTCATTTGTTAAACATTATGCATTATAAATACACACAATTATTACTATAACAGAACTACAGATCGACAGTTCCGTAACTGACTAGTAAAGCTAGGATGTGGTCTAAAACGAGGACCTAAGATCGTTAGAAGCAGTTGCTTTCTCTTACTTTTCGTCAATTAATAAAGCATTTTACGACTACCTTAATTGTATGACTAGCCCGTTGGCGCAGTTTGAAGTGACCCTGCTTTCTGCTCCGGGGGTTGTGGGTTCGATTCCCACCCAGAGTCTGGGTGTAATGTATAATAATATGTAACTATACCAGTCGGCTGTTACCTATAACACAAGCATTGAGTTGCTTACTTTAGGAACAGACGACCGTGTGTGTATTGTGTAAATATTTATTATTTATTTGAAACGTGTGTGTCAAGTCCAAATACAACGCTTGAGCCAAAAATCAGTTCTGCAACATATTGTTATTTATTCCACAGCTGGCCCTTTGACAAAGATTTTTCCATTGAGAAAAGTTAGATACTAAAAAAATTAAAGGGAAGCGTATGCAAGAATCGTATTAATTTGGGTCTTTTTCAACACGATATAAAAAGAAAATCTAATACCAAATACTGAACAGTGGTACAGAATTTATCGCGCACGAAATTTACGATTCAGCCTCGTCTAAATTTACACATCTGCTATTTCTACATTGATTTGTATATGTATTTGACTATTGAAGTTGGTATTTAAGCTATAGATAGTTCAAAACTGTACAAACAAGCTCTGTAAACGCTGTTGATTACGAATAAATAAATTATGATGATGACAACTGTTCAGTTCAGCGGTTAAAAGCTAACAGTCGATCACAGTTGTATTAAATTCAGGAAATAACCTGTAATTAACGACACGCTTTTGTAACAGAAAAGTATTTAGTGTAGTTCATGGTAGCCATTTCTGCATTAAACTGAACTTTTTTTGAGGTGGGATATAGTAGGGATTATACTACTCAAAATTTGGAGTATTGTGAGCGAGGAAGTTCGTCAACTTTCAAATAATACTGGTCTTGAGTAGTTTTGTGATCCTGTAGTAAGTTGGTCAGGGCTCCTAAGAGGCGTAGAGGTTGGGTTGGCAACGCGTGGATGATGTTCCTGGTGTTACAGGCGTCAATGTAGACCCTAAATACTTGTTTATATCCAGAGTAGTAAAGAAAAAAAATCAACTAAACTAAATCAACTTGAATCATTCCACTGCCGAGCAACGTTTCAGTCTATCACAGTCTACAGCTGCTTCCCAGAATTCATGCTAAACGTTCCGACTATCCGCAATCCTCGTCCAGTCTCTACCGGTGATCTTGCGAAGATCGTCCACCCGACGGGCTGGAGACTGTCCCCACACTGCGTTTGCCAACACGTAGTCTCTACTTCAGGACACGTCTGCTCCAGTAGCAGTTATTCCCGCGACACAGGTGGCCATCCCACTGCTACTTCTACTTACTGATTCTACGGACTTGCTGAGCAATAGCCTAGTCTCAATACATGAGAAGGCTTGAAACTTAATCCACGACGCAGCACAGGTGCTTTGGCGGATAATTTTTAAGTATGACGACATTTAGGTGTCAAAATATGCTCTCCGAGGCAGGATAGTAAGCCTACATAGGCTTTACCAGATCTAAACAAATAGTTGTACAAATACAAATAATATATTATGTCCTAAAAGGTAATCAAAGCTGCCACCGCTTTCGTAAAGGCAACCAGTCACATAATTATACCGGAATGCACACATGCATGTCATTGTCTGTGTCTAATTAACTCCTTAAATGTTGTTGCCATCCAACATGTCCAACATGTAACGTGAATAAAATAAAGTATTTTTATATTGTTTAGGTATACATAGTCATCACCGCGAAGGAACCGAGACATCGATATATCGACTAATTGAGCGTGACCCATTCGCAACTAGTTCGAGCCCTTCTCGATTGCCGTAATCACTTCGCTATTGCCTCTCATTTATTGTCTAGAGCAAGGTAGTGACCACAATCATAATATGTAGCGAGTTGAAGAATTATATGATTAAATTTGATGTAACATCCTACTGCAGGACATAGGCCTTTTCATGTAGGAGAAGGATGCACCACGCTGCTCCAGTTAGTTAGTAGCTTAGTTTAGTAGCCAAAATTTGATAGAAATTTTTTTAAACATTTGTAACTATTAGAAATAATAATAATAATGAAAACTATTGTTGACATTAAACTTAATGTCAAAATATCGTGTATTAAAGGACTAAGACGTGTGAATAAATAAATTTTATGAGAGTAGGTGTAGATAACGGATTTATAGTTCTTGCATAGCTGACCCACCCATGATATTATTACACAGTAAATCAGGGTGAAGAAAGTGAATTATTGTAAAAACCAGATTCCAACTTCATTTCTCGTCATTTACATCCTTAGCTCATTACTCAGAGTCCATTTCTTTTTAAGCAGCAAATATTCGGTTATGTGGTGTTTTCTTAACGGTGGCGGTTACTAAATGTTTGCTATTCAGGTCAAAATGTCAGTAAAAAATGTTAATAAATATTAATAAAATAATGTAAAGTGGCACAATAATACACGAAGATATAATGAAAGCGTAATTTATTATTTCTTATAATGTAAGTCGCTCCGCTCATGCTCCTAGTCCGCTACTTAACCGCGATCACATGGGAATAGCTTTGTTCCGTAGTTTGGGAAACAACTTGAAGTCGACTTGAGCAACATTTGATGACCCTCGTACTTTATTGTTGGAGAATGGGGATAGACCCGGATGGATTACGTTTTTTTCATTGCTTATTTATCTTTATTTTACGACGATGTTGCTATGTTTAATTGATTATATATTATGTATTGATTAAATAAGATATTAAGAATATGATAAAATTTACTTTGAATTACTATCATTTTTACTGAACAATTTATGCAATACTACCCTTATTGTCGACTACTGTTTCTGATTAGCTTCCATGAGTCGTAACGTGATGTTTTATAGCCTATAATGTTCCAGGATAAATAGAAAATATAATTAACACAAAAAGGTTTAAAATTTAAGGCCGTAGCTTGCGTAAAATTAAAGAGATTTTAATAATAAATATTTTTAACTCTTTTATAATAGCATTTTTTTAATTTTCTCGCATATTAAACACGTCTTAAATATGTTTAAAGCTACGATTTCTTCTTTAAAATAAAAGAATTAAAATTTAACTTACTAATTAGTGCTGGGAACTTTAGGCATGTGTTTGAGCTCTTCTTAAAATATGTGACAATACTTCTTACTATCCTACTTTAAAAAAAAATCTGACATGATAAAAAATAAATGTTATGTTTTTGTTATATTTTAGTTTATCTGTCAGTCTTGTTATAAACAATACTTTTTATCAACTAGCGTTATAAATTTTGAAACATTATTGAATTTTCGCCAAACCCTAAACCGTTTTAATAAAGCAAATTTAATAATAAAATTATGAGATCTTTTTACATTTACAAAAGTAAAGGGAATTTTATTACCATCAATTCAAAATGATCACAGATTATAAGCATTTTTAAAATCATATCAAAAATTTTCGATCCAGCGGGATCGAAAAATTTTGATATACTTAATTTTAATCTGATCGAAAAAAAAAGAAAAAATTTTTTTATATGATTTTAAAAATGTTTATAATTTCCTCATGTGTGTTTTTTTTTCCTCAGATCTTTCGAGTGGGTGAACCGATTCAATGATTTTTTTTTTAAATCAAAAGGTGTTGCGTGTCATGTATTCTAATTTAAATTTAATTGAACCTAAAACGAAATTTTTTCTTATTCGAAACTGTAGTTCCTGAGATTTATGCACTTAAACAAACAAACTTTTCAGCTGTATAATATCAGTATATAATATCATAAATAATTGCTATTCATCGAAAAAAAAGTGTGTGTGTCAGCCCCGACGCACGACTGGAGTTTACTTCTTCAGATCGACTGTCTAATTAAGCACAAAAATACTTTATAGTCTAAGAAAAAGATTAATACCATATCAAATGGTAAATAAATGAATCAAATAATGCCATCGACAGATGATATTATAAGATGATGGTACGGTCGTAAACGTCGTAGCAGATCAATAGCTATACTTAGATATAGATAGAGATATAGAGATAGAGATATAGATAGAAAAACGTAACGAGGTCATTCGTTCAGTAGATTTTATTCCTCATATTTTTTTCATACCGGAGGCCTTATATGAAAATCGATTCTTAAGGAGTAAACTCCAAAAAAAACGGAGCGAAGCTCCTCGCGTTTAGATTTTATAACACAAAGAATATTTATATGAAAATGCTTCAGGGCAAATTTCATAAATCGGTGACATATTTTATCTCTCAAATACTGATAAGCTTTTACTTATCTGAAGCTGCATTAGAAATAATGAGTTACAACTCTTACGAGTTTCGAGATTACTTTTTTTTCTTAAACTTTAAAGAAAAGTAATCGTTATATTTTAATGTTCACGCGGGGATTATTGCGAACTAACGCCGCCCACGGCTGGTGTAACCTAGCCGAAACGTCAGGCCGCAAGGTAGTATATTTTCCCACCACCACCACTACAGCCTATCACAGTCTACTGTTGGACATAGGCCTCCATAAGTTCGCGCCCGACATTACGACGCGAACTCATGTGTTTTGCCCATAGTCACCACGCTGGGCAGGCGGGTTGGTGACCGCAGGGCTGGCTTTTTCGCACCGAAGACGCTGCTGCCCATCTTTGGCCTCTGTATTTCAAAGCCAGCATGGATGGTTACCCCGCCATCCGTCGGCTTTTTAAGTTCCAAGGTGGTAATGGAACTGTGTTATCCCTTAGTCGCCTCTTACGACACCCACGGGAAGAGAGGGGGTGGCTACGTTCTTTAGTGCCGTAACCACACAGCACAAATATATTTTACCTAAAAAAATTTGTTCGCGTTAATCCCCGTGTGAACATTAAAATATAATAATGTATATAAGTAGTTAAAATAATCGTTGTCATAATTTTATTAATTTTTACAATCACGATTCAGCCTGTAACATCCCACTGCTGGGCATAGGCTTCTTACTCCATGTAGGAGAAGGATCGGAACTTAATTCATCACGCTACAGGTTGGCGGATACACCCACAAGGACAAACATCCAAACCGGAAAGAAATCCACCATCCCGAGCGGGAATCCAACGCGCAAACCGCTGGTGTTTTAGGTGAGTTAGTTAGTACAGAATAAATCTAAGAATCTAAATCTAGAAATAAATAGCAAATAAAACGTATTTTGATGGGATTAGCTTGTAGATTAAACTAGCGAGCACCGAGGGCCTGGAACATTGCACTTGAGACTTGACAAAGTTGAACTTTTTTCTTGAACAACTTTAATCCGCTTGAGTTTTAATAAGATTTTCATATTAATATTTTTATTATGTAATAAAAAGTTTATTATTTTTCTATAGAATATAATTTTCATAGTTTTCAATATAAGTCCATATTTTTATAACTACGTTTTTTACCTATTTGAATTAATTAAAAAAACATAAATATCGTGCAATAAACTATTTTAATAAACATACATTATTACTCTAAGTAAAAATAAGAAAGGTCATGTATAAGGCGTTCTTACAGTACTCGCTTAAACGCACACTTTCGCATACGCAAACTCACATTCGAGTAAATGCGCAAACGCAAAATAGTGCACACGCATGTGTGTGTTTTCACGCGTCGTAATGTGTCATTGTGTGCAAGTGTTCTAGGCAAAAGGAGCACAGACCGCCCTCTAATTAGGTGGACTGACGACCTCAAGAAGACAGCAAGAAGCCGCTGGCTTCAGAGGGCACAGGACCGGACAGACTGGCGATCATTATTAGTCTCGTCTTGCGGTGGACTTCTAAGGCTGATGATTTGTGGATTGATGGTTCATGTATAGCACGTTCTTTGTCACGTCCTATGTGCAAATTGGAAAAGATCGCTCTTTCAACGTCGCATCATAAGACCGCCTTTGTACATCATTGTATTTATGTTACTATTTTTAATTGTATAGTTTTTGTTTTTTAAATAATTATAGTACAAAATATGATGCATTAAAATGTTCATAGCCTAGTAATAATAACAAAATTATCTAGAATACCCCCGACGTGCAACGGTGTAACAGCGATCCGTGCATCAAGTTTATTCAGTGAACTAATTAGGACGGCTGCTCAGTTTGTCAATCATGCAAGCTCCGAGCGCCCTACAAGTCTAATTATTTAACTCCATTCCGCTTTGTACCAGCGACGGGATTTACTTTAATTGGATCGGGGCAATTTTGTTCATATGTTGTTAGCGGTACAGAGACGTGTTTCAATTGTCATTCGTATGACATATCCTCGTGTTCGAAACTATACTCGGTGAAGTAGTGGAGATGGTTTAATGAATTATTTTAGTGTAGAAGAAAGTTACAGAATATCGCGTCTCTGTAACAGGAACATAAGTTTTATTGAGGTAATTTAATTTTGAATGTTCGGTGTGATATTTAAAGCATTTTAAAAATGTTTATTTTACATAATATAATTATTTATACGAGTAGAACAGAAGTGAAACTCATTTTAAAATAAATGAAAAATGATTAAAAACAGATCTCAACAGTTCGGTCCGTTTAGTTTTGTTAATCGTTTTTTTTTTTACTTGTACTGATTCAAACTATCGAACACAACGCGTTGTTGTTAAAAATAGACTAAAAAAATTAAAAACCCTTACCAAGGTCGCAATAAGAACATTGATTTTTAATTAGAATACAAAATATATTTAAAATGATATTCATACATAATTATATGCAATTCTTCAACAGATAGTTTCAAATGCAACATCTCTTCATTATTATGAAACACATAAAATAATATAATTATAACTTAATGCGTCTTACACATGACGTTGGCGTACCGGTCACAGAATTACTGGTTTGTGGCTGTTGCGCTGGCGTTTGACAGACTGATGTTTGCCGTGGTCTGTGTGTTTGTGCAGTCCTTCTGTACCTTGGAGAGCACGTTAAGCCGTCGGTCCCGGGTGTTATCATGTACACCTGATAGTGATCTGTTAGGATAGCACTCCGTGGGTCATTTTTAAGAAAAATCACTTTATTTACTGCTGGAAATTAATTACATTATTGACAACTATTTTCTACAAAATTCGGATTCAAACTGAACTAAAATACAATAGTTTTTTTCTGGTATAAAAATGGGAGCGACGTGGTTTATCGCTGACTTTACAATTTTGTACAAACTTCCCATTTATACTATACTGCAACTGTTGCACTTTATCAATATAATATTTCTTCAATACAGTCATTACTCATAGTAGCGAATATATCCGCCAACCACCATTGGAGCAGCTTGGTGATTTAAGCTCTGATCCTAATCCTAGAAAAAGAAGCTCAAGCCCAGCAGTGGGATATTACAGGCTGAAGCGTAGTGTAGCATTTTATATTTGCCAAGTGTATCACTACTTTTTTTTTCTTTTTCACCGTCATATTTACTCTGTCTTGTTTGTCTGAAGTTATAACTAGTTCCCAGTTTATTAATACACCAAATACTAATTTCTAATAAACAATTCTAGTCCAACGTTAGTTCTAGACTAAGCTAGCATTCGCAAACCGCGGTGTTAGTGTTAACTAAGTGGTTAGATTCAGAATAATCTCAAACTTGGAGTTGCTACGATTAATTAGACATCGCTGTGTTAGAACTAGGTTTTAACTTATATAATACACTCGCGAAATTGGCAACTTTATAATGACTAGCGAACCTTGATTATCTTCGCATCAGAAAATTTTGTCGTCATAATTAATATGTGAAACTAATTGATGACATGTTTGCATGATAAAATATAGTAGGTAGGGATCCCTAGTACATATTTTTCACCTGATTAATAACAAGCTAATTTTCCGGGAGTAGATTTATTTTGATGAGACGAACATATCTCGATTGTGGTAGATAATAGAGTTAGCAGGAGATAGAGCAGCAGTGAGCGTAGGACCGGGATAACGTACCACGCAATTTGTGGGACAATATTACCATCAAATTTTATAAATATTAACTAACTAAAAGAAAAGAAAAATCAGCTGGTTAGTAATAATTTTTTATGACCTTACGAGGTCATCAAGTTGATGACCTCGTAAGGTCAT
Organism: Melitaea athalia; assembly: GCA_905220545.2. Classification (NCBI taxonomy): domain Eukaryota; kingdom Metazoa; phylum Arthropoda; class Insecta; order Lepidoptera; family Nymphalidae; genus Melitaea; species Melitaea athalia. Next base: position 22,294,559 of record HG992180.1, read on the forward strand.
CAAAAATTGATTTTTTTCTCTGACTTTTTTTTTCTTTTAGTTAGTTAATATTTATATAAATTGATAGTAATAATGTCCTACAAATTGCGTGGTACGTTATCCCGGTACTACGCTCACTGCTGCTCTATCTCCTGCTAACTATATTATCTAACACAATCGAGAGTTTTCGAAGAGGAACTATTTGTTTGTCTCATCAAAATGAAGCTGCTCCCGGAAAATTAGCTTGTTATTAATCAGGTGAAAAATATGTACTAGGGTTCCCGTACTATAGCACTTTTTTGAAAAAAAAAAATTATCTCAATATTTGTTTTTTTTTTACTCCATTTTTCTGTGAAAACAGCTACGGGTAGTAAAGTCAGAAAGAGCTGGAGTAAGTTACAAGCTAGAAACACAATTACAAATCGTGTGGATTTTTGTGAGTAGAAGTTTAAGGATTCTCTACAAAGTTGAACCACAATGTGAACTGTCTATAATATATAGATTTATATTTTTTACCCTCCGGGCTCGCTAGTTTAATCTATATGCTAATCTCATCAAAATACGTTTTATTTGCTATTTGTTTCTAGATTTAGATTCTTAAATTTATTCTATACTTAATAATTTATTCTTTCTTTACAATATTGAATATGTAACTAAGGTAGGACAAAACAGGAAACATTCTGCTCAAAATCTGGAGCAGCCTGACTGGGTAAGTACTTAGACCTTACGAAAGATTACATCTAAATAATACTGCTTACAAACAATGGTGTTTTCTGTGGTAATTATAATGTAATGGTCATTGTGGTAGGGTCGGCACGCGCTTGCGATGCTTCTGGTGTTGTAGATAAACTGCGTTAATCGCTTACCATCAGGTGAGCTGTACGCTTGTTTGCCGACTTAGTAGTATTAAAAAAATGCTTTTCTGAGTATGCGATAAAATTATTTATATACATATATAAAATATTTTGGGTAAATCTTTTCCAAACAATACGTCAAAAGAAAACAATCCGAGATTTTTCTTGGAAGTATAACTCGCTTTATTTCAAAAAGGTTTACAATCATTTGCTTAAGAGCGTGCATAAGGCGAGCAAAAAATCAGATTTCACCCGCGCGCCCGATGAAACAAAATATACACAAAGCCTCGTGTCAGAGTGCGATAGACGATATAGTTTTGAGCGCATTACGAATGTAAAAAACGACAAATATGTTATTTTGTATATAATTCCGAAACTAAAAGTAATTACATTAAATGCCTTGGCATAGCCTTTACTCATATTTAAATGTAATTAATTATCAAATTTTTGTCTTAATGGTCATAACCATATCGAGTATAAATAGAAAAAATATAAAAATTAGAGGTTACTTCGTGATTATATTTTATCGAGGAAATTTCCTTATTTTATGTTTTTGATATGGGTCAACCCTTGCAAATATCACGTAGTTTGTCATATATTTTTATTTTAAGATTTGGTCTGGAACTTTTCATGTCAAAACAAATAGAAGATGGTAATTTTGCATTATGCGCACTCTTAATGTATCCATTGTTTATTAATTATTTAATTATTAATTAATTATTTAATTCTCGTGTGAATGAATAATTGAATTTGTAGCGAAGTCTGAGAGTAACACCGAATAATACAATTGTAAGATACGATGAAACTTATGGAACTTTCTAGTAACAATTACATGAAATTTTAAAGTTATTTGGATTACGGTGTAAGTTTTCTTTGTTACTGTTATTATTATGAGCATTGTTTGTAGGCAGGCTATATTAGAAATTAAGTGGAAAATGGCGCCGTTAATAGAAAATGTAGATAATAACAAATATTAAAAAGATATAATAATAAAAATGGCGTATAATAACTTGTTAGTTAGATTAATCAACAAATGAGAGATACGGCTTATTTTATTTATTTATCTATATTTTTACGCTTCACTTTCAAAAGCCCTCAGTCGAATTTTCTCCAAGATACAAGCACAAACACCTAGACCACGACAAACGTCTATATGGCCAATACATAATACAATGTCATGTGAGGGGATCGAACCCGCAATCGGCAGCGCAACAGCGACAAACAGTGCTGTGACCGTTGCGCCAACGGGTAAAACGCGTAAGTAAGACTGCTTACTTAATTTCTTTCACGATCACGATCACGATTCAGCCTGCAATATCCCACTGTTGGGCATAGGCCTCTTCCTCATGTAGGGGAAGGATCGGAGCTTAATCCACCACGCTGCTCCAATGCGGGTTGGCGGATATATTCCCTACTGTGAGTAACGATCGCTATCAGGTGTAAATGATAACAACCGGGACCGACGGCTTAACGTGCTCTCCGAGGCACGGTGGGGAGACCCACAAGGACTGCACGAACACCCAGACCACGGCAAACATCTGTATGGCCAATACAAATGTTGTCGTGTGCGGGAATCGAACCCGCAACCGCCCGCGCAACAGCCAATCGCAATCCAGTGCTCTGACCGCTGCGCCAACGCGGCGACCTATTAAAAATTAAACAAAAGCGAAACTGTTATACGTACCAAAATTTCTCCCAAGCATGTACAACTTAACAAGATGTTTTCATTTGTTCTATTAACTCTTAATAATTTCATCTAAAAACATTATTTCGTGTTAAATAATATATTTCATAATAACCGGCAATAAAAGCAAGTCGAACCGGAATAAGCATCTAGTATCATTTACAAAAGAACTATATTTAGAAGACAACATACGTAATACAATAATACCACGATCAAAAGGAATTTAAATGTTTTTGCTGGAATTGGGGCTTAAACCGAATCAGCCCTATTCCAATGAATAATATCTCACCTGTCTCCTGTCTAGTCCCCTGGTACGGGGCTTAGGCGATAATCCATAGGATGCGGCGGCTCCTTGAGAAATATAATTTCTTGTTTTGCACCTTCGTACCGTCTACGTAATTGTTTATAAATTTCATTTCACACGCGTCCCATTACAATTCTTTTACTTAACTTATATTTTATGTAAAAATGGTATACAGAATTTTATAAATATATTATATTAAATATTGTGACTATGTTAAGGTTGCTGGATAACAGTAGATATTATTACCTTAGTTTGTAATACACAGCGGTCTTACTTATAAACGTTTCTTAATATTTAATCAATTGCTTAACAACGGATTAGCAAAAACCTTACCTATAAACACTATTTAGCGTTAAGAAGTCGTTAAGTAGTGTTTAAATAGCCGTCAAAATTAAACACTGCCGAGACATAGTTTAACTCTCGCTAAGCGGCAAGATGGCGGATTTCACATAAATCAGCTGTTTTGTTGTGACTTCTGATCTACTTATATAGTATTTTTTCAAGTTTTCATAAATATAAGTAATCAGATATTGGGGCCGTCATGTTTACTGTAATTAATATATCTACATATAATAAAATGGTAGGAAAGTCAAAACTATACTTTGAATATTGTTTTAAAATAATACTTGGTGTGTGATCTACAATTGATACCGAAGCCAAAAATATAGTTTTTAGAATTTTTGTCTGTTTGTCTGTATGTATGTCCGGGATAAACGCAAAAAGTACTGCATAGATTTACTTCAAATTTGGCACGAATGTTATAAAGAAGTCGGGTCAACATAATAATTATAGGCTACATATTATCACGCTATCAGTTATCACCTACGGGGAACGAGCAATAGTGAACCTTTATTTCTTCAACGCATTCTGTATATTCACGCAGACGACGTCGCGGGCAGCAGCTAGTAATTATTAATTAATATTCTCCATATCACTCAAATTCTTTTATTGGCTTGCTCAGGGGTGTCCAGCACTGAATAATACTACTATTAAAAATGAAAGATAAAAAGAAGATATTTAGAATGAAATTCCCGCTACATAAAAATTAAAATATACCTAGGTACTAAATGAGTGTTATCTGTCAAATTCCTTTCTATACTTCGTGTTCACGACGCTCGGACACTGTCATAGATGATATAATATGGAATAATTGTGTTTGCTAGCAAACGAAAAAAAACCGACTTCAATTACATTGACAAGTAATACAACATAAGTATATACAACAGTAGTATCTATGTAGACGCAAAAAATTAACAAACACACTAGTTTTCACTACGACTTTCGAGGGTTTCCCTCGATTCATCATATCCTGGTTTCCTTATCATGGTACCTAAGTTGGGATATCACGAGGAAGTTATCCTCGAACAATACATAAAAAAGAAAATATATTTAACATGTATACGGTCGAATTACGTCACCTCCTCCTTTTTTGAAGTTGGTTAAAAATAAAACTTTTTTAGTTCATTCAATTTCTCTATCTAATCAATTATTTTAGGTATAATCTGTGCCAACCATTATGTATCGTTCTTTGTTCGTTTCTTAACTAAGAAACAGCTAATCAACGTTTATAAGTAAACAAAAGTTAAACACGGATTTATAACTTAAGAGTGGTTTAACTAATCGGTCGCTAAGTATTGCTTATCGAGATTTTTATAAGTAAGGCCGATGTTTAGATGTAAATATTTTTATAGATTGATGTTTTGCTACCTTAACTTTTTTTTTGGCGTACCTATGTCACTTTTTTGACGTTCGTTAAGTTTGTGTAGTAATGGAGTTACCTACCTTGTGGCGAAATAAATATTTTTATTTCCTTTCATTTCAATATAGTTAGTGGAATTTTATTATACATATATCCGAATACTGTAACTCAAAAAAGAAATGTGTTCTTTGTACAGTCGGAAACGTAGAGTTACAATTTTGTTATTCCTTCTCGTGTTTACTTAATAGCGTCAATTTATGTGAGTTTTAAGTTATTAAAAGTTAAAAGGAGAGATTTAAGCGTGTGTTAATTAACGACCAAAGATACGTTAATGTGTAGACAGTTTCCCCTACTGTTAATTTCCCAACGGAGGTATAAATTTTATCTGAAATTTCGTTGTTATTTTCTTATGGAATTTCTGAAGTTTTTTATACTATTGTATTTGTTGAAGATGATGATGAATTGAAAGTCAGGAACTCTTACAATGATTTATTACGATGATAGGGATATACATATAGGATTTTTAAGTTAGGTAATGTAATAATAATGTACGCGCTTGCGCTGGCTCGCTGACGATGACGAAGTGAACGCGGCGGCCGACGCCTACGCCGCCCCCTCTCGCCTCAGGTCCCCGCTGGATGCGTTCCACTTAACGCGTGCGTTAACAATCTGCCCCCCCTTGAAAGGTGGCTCTTTCAAGACTTTCAAGATCGTCGCTCACTGGCAGAGGGCACACTCTGTTTAAGCCTCGGCGCTCGATACCGCGGTAAGTGATAAAATCCGCCACTCTGCAGACTCCATCGGATCCAGGATATAACTGATGGACCCTTGCCAACCTCCACTTTAGGGGCGGTAGATTTTCTTCTTTGAAGACGACCATATCCCCTGGTTTCAGTTCCTCCTTCTTAAGGCGGCACTTCTTTCGTTCTTGCAACTCGGATGAGTACTCATGGCTCCATCGGTTCCAAAAATGGCGTCGAATTTGGTCGATTAGCTGGTACCGTGTTCGTATGTTACCACTCACGTCGCCTGGCGGAGTCGGCAGCGATGTCAGCTGTCGTCCCACAAGGAAGTGCCCTGGAGACAAGGGAGAAAGGTCCTTTGGGTCACTAGATAAAGGAGTTAGCGGTCGGGAGTTGAGGATCGCTTCAATTTGCGCAAAAAGTGTACTCAACTCTTCGAAAGTGAGGGAAGCGTTTCCTACAACTCTTTTTATGTGATATTTAGCGCTTTTTACGCCAGCCTCCCATAATCCCCCGAATGTGGGACTTTATTATATGTTCGAAAATTAGAATGTGAAAATTAAAGAAAATATTATAATATTGTAACTTTGGATTGCATTTTTACTGGAAAATAAGCGCAATGAGCAATACATTTCGTAGAAAAAAAGTAAAGAAGAAGTAGTAGGTACTTTAGGGCCACTACAAACTGCGCCAAAGAGGTAGTCAAATACTCATTTATATTTGAGAACTACCTAACAGACCTAAAAATGCTTTTTTTGTTTTGTAAGAAGATAAATTTGATTGTTTTTATTTGAGGAAATACGAAGATATTTAAGTGTCCATTATTTAACTGCAGACTCCTTAACAACAGCAATTCACAAAAAAAAATATTAGACATATTCAGACTATAAATATTTTACAATTAAATTTTAACTTAACCCCCGATCGAAATCGTATTTTACTATGAAAACATAATTACTTTATCGTAGAGTCAATGAACTCGTTTCAGTCATTTCGAGGTGCCTCGCCAGATGTATCTAATAGAAAAATTTACATCTCCACTCGAAACTCATTTTACTTTCCATTTAACTTTAATTTTGCGTCTGCGAGTGCATTGTGGCGTTCATGTTTCAAAACAAATATAATTTATATATAATATATATATAATATATATTCTTATACGAGAGCGAACTTCGCGCTAATAAAGGAATGTAATTTATTCATTATACTCTTCATCTCAAGAAAGTTATTGCTTTACTAAATTACTTTTAACAGCGTTTCTTAAAAGTTATTTGTAGAATCTATTCTGTTATCTTATCTTATATATATATATATATAAATATAAATCAATTGCTGTTCGTTAGTCTCGCTAAAACTCGAGAATGGCTGGACCAATTTGGCTGATTATGATCTTAAAATATTGATGGAAGTTCAGGAAAGGTTTAAATTGTGAGAAACATAAATAATATTTAACGGAAAATACTAAAAACGACGATTTAATTATCTAATACAAAATGTTCCTAGTGGGGAAATTTAATGTCTTTTGTCAAAAACGTTGTCAATTTGTTGTCAAACATTTATGGGTATGTTCAGAAAGTAAAATACGTAGGTGAAACGAAGTTCACCGGGCCATCTAGTTACGTATAAATATAAGTTTTGTTTTATTAATTTTAAACTAGAAACCCCTCTCGATGCCACCCACGCTAATTATCAAAACTTGTCAAATTTTCAATTTAACGTAAAATTTATATAAACCTAATATTGATTAGAGATTAAATTTCAAAAGTTCACAGACTGATAGACTAGATAATGATCCAAAAGTTTTTCAATTAGGTTACACTTAGTGATCCTACGATGAATTTGGTAACTTGTGAAACTAGTATGTATATAATAATAAGCACACGTTAAATATATTTTATTTATTTATTTACACATTATGCAATATACTTTGGATTTGGATGTTTGGAAGAAACATAGTTTAATTTATTTAGTTGCTTTCTTAAGCATGTCGAAGAAAGCGTTATTCTATCGTTGGAAATCATGGTGGGTTCATCATCAGTGGGGTAATCGAGCAAAGAAACTACGTCATCAATACCATGATCTTAATTTTAATGATTTTCATTTTCTTCTCAATCGTGCGACGCGTCGACGTCTTGTCATCTTGATCGCGTAGTGCGACAGTGCTGCCAGCCGCAGGACGCACCTAACTTATTTGATCGTTTTGAATGTTTTTCGTGGTAATTGTCCCCGAAAAGTATAAATTAAACGTGGACCACGTTTGAATTTATCATTCATGTATAAATTTACAAAATTTCACGATTAATTCGTTCCACTAAAGCCGTCTTAGAGGCTATTGTAAATTCCTAAAGTGATACTAAAACTATTATTTTAACATACTGAAATCCTAAACAATGGCCTTTACTTCTATTCAAGAGAATAATGACAAGGATTAGAGTTTAACACTGCATTACTTTGAATAGACAGATAGGTATGTAGAGATATACCTAGTTATAAAAGTTGGGAGTTGATTGCTGCTGTGCTTTATGTGACTGTATGGTAAGCGATTTTAAGATTATATTGACTCTTACAAAAGAATACCTGTTCAATATCTCGCCGAAGAGGATCTAATTTTCAACAATATCTTAATTACGAATCAGTGGCGGTTCACAATGACTGCAATAATAAATTAATCAAAAAAATTAGAATTACTCGTAAAATGACGGTTAAAAAATGTTTTTGAAGCTCTCGAGTGATGTAGTTTGTTTTTCATATGGTAATCCAGTTGCCCTAAACCAAATTGAAATCTTCGATATTTAGATAAAGACTCAGTCGGTCTATCTATTGAGCTGTATTGTTATTTTAAATTATATTGTAAGCGAGTGTGCTTTAGACCACATGACTGAAGACTTTTTCTACCTTTATTAACTTATATCTCCCTGTCAACTTCTGTTCACCCCGCTGATCACACTTTTCATAACGCTCTCGTCACGCATTCACCAGTTTACTCCCCAAGTCAAGGGTACGTAAAGAAGTTTAACTTCAAAAAGAAGATAAGAAAAAGTAAACACAATAGAATCTACAGGAAATAACTCATAGTAGTAAAGTTTTACGACACGAACGGCGTGTTAACGTAACTCCAGTATATGTGGCACCTCATATTATATTCCTACATCAATGTGCCGAGGACGTGACTTGAAGCGTAAGATAAGGGTGCGGTCATACGAAACTGTTAACAGCTTCTAAAGTTTGTATATAAGATGTATGTATTCACAAAGCAAATGATTGGGTGATTAAAGGTATAGGAAGTAGCTGGTTTACATTGGCACAAAATGTTGAGTTAGTAGTGGAAGCCTAAACAGAGGTAGTAGAGGACGAGTTAAGATCTACAATGACAACGGAAAAACTTAAAGTTATTCTATATCTATTTTTTTATTTTTAGCCGACAATTACTATGTAAATTATTATTTTTTATATTAGTTTTAGTCTATCTTTTTAAAACGCAAAAAAATTATTTTTAATAATTCTTACTACTCAAAAAAAAACCAAAAATCAAAAATAACTTTATTCAAATAGGCCCCATGAGCACTTTCGAATCGTCAATTTACAAAATTTTAATTAAAGGTCATTATTAAGTTTTTTTAAGAAGCTACCACCGATTCGGAATGTAGATTCTGCAGAGAAGAATCGGCAAGAAACTCCGCAGTTACTCTTTTAAAAAAAAAATTGGATAAACTGTAATTTAGTACAAAATTAGTAATGTCGTGCATGAAATACAGAGTCACTAAGTCCACACATCTTTATCAACCATGTAATCCCGCACCGAATAATACGCTTTATCTATTAATCTCTTTTTAATAAAAACTTTAAATTTATGTTGAGACAAGTCCAAAATTGTTTGTGGGATTTTATTATACATGCGAATACCATGACCCAGAAAGGAGACGTTTACTTTGCGCAGTCGGAAACTTGGAGTTACAATTTTGTTATTCCTTCTCGTGTTTACACTGCGATTATTACCATTTGTTTCAAAACAATGAATATTCTGGTGAAAGTCTCAGTCTCAGTTCTCAAGTTTCTTCTTCAAATTGTAGTCCCCAAATCCGCACGTTTATTGTTAATTCGTCTCAAAACGCTCATTTATCGTCGACCTTACAACGCACAATTTTTTCACAGTTACGTGTGTAATCTAGGACTGTTGATTGTCTCAAGACTTTGGTCTGTATGAAGTGTTCAATTCATTATACGAAAGAAGTTTTACCTATTTTCATAAAGTTGTCAATGAAATTAAAGATCAATATATTTGATCACCACTTTTACCTATTTCTAAGCAACTTAGAAAACCTGAGGCTCGGTCTTTACCTGTCTCTACTTTTTTTTTTACATATACATCTTTTCGTCAATTGTCATTCGCTTTTATAACAATATTTCTTTTAGTCAAAAATATAATCCAGTTTCGTTGTAGATGAAAAAGTACACCTGCGGCTTGTATATTACACATAGGTAGTATTTCCTGATCAATTTGTCTCACATGACATAAGAACGTAGCAGTAACCCCAAATAGCAACCAATCTGGCGAACTGTAAGCGCAGGGACGTGGAGCGAATACAACGATGGAAACAACTATGACGGTATTGGTGACTCGCGAAATGGTTGCATTACTAGAACTAACATCACCAAGGACAGAAACTTATAATTACTTTAAACTACGCTTTGGAATATTTAGAGGAAATTTATAATCTACATAAATATCATTTAGGTAAATTAAATATTAGAAATTTAAAAGAATTAGTCAATAATACAATGTGGTACAATGTCTTTTAAATCACTTTAAGAATGTAAACTATTCTCTCTCTGTTCTCTTCTGTTCTTGCTTCTCTGACAAACTGGAGTAAGACTATTTGAACGTTGGGTTTTTCCGTAGAATTTTATAAAAAAATATATTTTGTAAAAAAAATTGGTTGTCTGTAAAGTTGGTTTACGGACGATAGTTCAACGTGACAACGTCATAACAAAACATTTCCTCGGACGTATAGGCCAATCGAGTGGAAGAGAGATAGATGCGGCGCAAGCGTACAATGAGCGTAAGGGAAAATGAGTGTAACGTGACAATGACCGTAACGTGACAATGACTCATTCTTTTTCGTGCATGCCGCCGGTGTTCATCGATTTATTAGACGTTGTCACTTCAAAAATAGCTATACAAAACTATATGTAGATTCACCGAAAACTATATATTATAACTATTTTTAACTGAAGATCCAAACTGCTTAGACAAGTACATTTAAATAAAGTTTGTTTTGAATTTGAATTGAAACAAAACGTAACCCTTAATTTAGAAAGAAGACGAAATTTCGTAAGACATCACGTAGCCAGGCCGGCAACCCTTTCGTTACTCATAAATATTCAAGGTTACATACGCGTTCACAATTTTTACCGAATATCTTGAATGTTTAGGGCCACGAAGATATTATTAACCGGGAATAGGATCCAATCAATTTTTAGTAGGGTAAGAATGATTAATCATATTTGATGCAATTTTTTTAATTCTACACGTCTCTAGAAAAAGTACGAGTAAAATTGAAGATAGAGTTTCTAAGTTCTACGACAACTGGATATGGTGTAGATTTATTTCTCAGAAACCTATTTATCGTCAATGTATCTTACGATCAGTAATTAGAAATATTAATTTAATCATTCAATTACTTTTCAGTTATGATTACTCTCTCTTCTAGTTCTCGGCAAAGAAGAACAATTTTGAAGCAACTTTGCTTGAATGAACTACATACTACATTTTAATATGGAACAAATTAAGCTCTGACGAGACGAAGCCAAAACCTTCTGTATAACAGTCGAAGAGATATATAAGTGTGAGCAGAGGCGGCTCGTCACATTTTTTGTTGGGGGTTCAATAAAAAATAATAATAATAGAACTTACCATTTATTTTTTATTTTTTTTATAAAGAAAATCTATCCGTCGGTCTTTTTTACGAGCGAAGATATCTATTATTTTCTTGTGAAAATCAGATATGGAATTAATTATGGAAGAATTAATTAATTTTACTTTCATTGTGAGATGGGCTAAATCAACAACTCCGGTATCAGTCCATGCATTTTCACCGCCAATGCCGGCGCCACCTCCAAACAAAAGACTATATTGCTTTCTTCACATCCACACAACCAAGGTGTTTTGAAATAATGTTCAGATTTAAAAACACGCGTAAAAGACTTATTTTTAATACGACATTTTTGAGTAAGTAGGTACTATTTCAGGCCACGATGGCTCCTGATCACACTTTTTAATAAAAGTTACACTGTATTTTATTTTTAACTTTACCATTTTTAACTCAAAATGTCACGCACAAATTATTTTTATTACTTATTTAAAAGAAAAACTGCTAATAAAAAATAGAAATCACGAAGTAAACAAAACTTAACACGTTTGACGTTTGTATATGAACGACAACGTCGAAAACAGTGCTACCAACTGTTGAAAAAACTTTTCCCTAAATCTTTTATTTTTCAAAGGGTTTTTAAATAGAAAATAAATTCTTTTGTTTCTTTTTTTAAACTTTCTTTATGTACATTATATTTTATACAATTATTGATATTATGTAAGCATTTATATCATATTAGAAAATATATATTTTTTTGCGTGTATCAATAAATTTAAAAACAAAATATTTCTTTATCATATTAAATCTTATATTTTATTATTTATATTTGAGTAATTTTTATTAGTTGTGTCACACTGTGTGAGACTTTTTTATACGACCAAAGTGGCAAACGAGCGTACAGACTACTTGATGGTAAATAGTTACCATGGCCTATAGACACCTGTAACATTAGAAGCATCGCAAGCTCGCTGCCCACCCTACCCCTGACACCCGAAGAAATCTGGCCACCTTACTCACCACGGGAACACAACACTGCTTAAGACCAGTATTACTTCGCTGGATTCTTCAACGGTTACCTAACTGCTTTGACTCTTAATCAAACTCACAATTTAGCCTATCACAGTCCACGGCTAGACATAAGCCTCCCCAAGTTCGCGCAGAAATTGGCGTTAACTCATTTGTTTTGACTATAGTCACCACCTTCTTGTGGTCACCACGCTGGTTAGGCGGGTTGGTGACCGCAGGACTGGCTTTGTCGCACCGAAGACACTGCTGCCCGTCTTCGGCCTGTGTATTTGAAAGCCAACAGTTGGACGGTTATCCCGCCATCGGTCAGCTTTTTAAGTTCCAAGGTGGTAGTGGAACTTTGTTATCCCTTAGTCGCCTCTTACGACAACCACGAGAAGAGAGGGGTGGTTATATTGTTTACTGCTGTAATCACACAGCAGCTTTCACTCCTAATAATTTGTAGAATCTACAAATCTCCGCAAACAAATCTCTCAACTACAATTCTTAATCTACATATTCCGTACACAGTCGCAATCAACCACACTCTCATCCTCCGCTGTCTCCGTAGCCGCACGTTAAATAAGTTTGTAATATTATCATTGTTTTCTCGCCCCGCGTCCCGTGAGAGCTCCCCTCATTTGAATACGCGCTGTTTATTGTTCCCGACTTTTTCTTCGCAGTTTCGAGAATTATCGAATAATATTTCTCTCGGTTGAATGTGCGGGTATTATCTTGGGATTCCGTGTGAGTACACCGCTCGAAGGATTATTTGATTTGCTGTCACGCTGTATATCAAGAATAAACGACAATTGCAGGTTCGCTGATGTTGTTATGACGGCTGCGAAATAATTTCACGTACAAGTGCCGTTGACGACTTTATTCGTTTCACTGTTTTAATATTTATAGAAATTGTGACTGTTTATTTTTTGGTTGTTTTTTTTTTTATGATTTTCGTGAAGTTATACATGAGTCTTGCGTAATATACGACGTTTTTAGACCAATTTTTTGTATTTAACAGAATTTCTATTTAGGTATGAATAAGTATGAAATTTTTTTTTACAAAAACATACGAGTATATGCTCGCTCAACTAGTTGATCTCACCGTCCGTGTAAAGATAACAATTTTTTTTTTTTGGAAGATAAAATAGATGAAATGGTCTTTAACCGCCAAAATTATAGCTACATAAATTTGCTAAAGTTATCGTAACCAGTAGGTTTACCACTGTGATAAAATTGAAATAGCAGACTCGTATTTCTAGACTGTCTACAGCGAATAGTTCATACAAAATTAATAATTCATAAATGCTCGCGGGAGCGTTTCACACACGATTGGGTCGGCGCGACTGGCCATCACGCCCGCCGGCGATATCAGATCTGACTGCACAATATCTAGGAGTTGAACGCGATGGCTTATTGAATCAAACTCAAAACGAGTCAGGCAACTTACGCATATTTTAAACGAGTAATTTATTGACTGATTAATATTTTATGCGTTTTATTTTTTGTAAAATTTGAGCGACCGGTAACTCGGCAGCGTCATGACGGTCAGTACTTGGATGAGTGACCGCTTTTTTTTTTCAACTAGTTTTTTTTAATTTGTTTTTCTTTAATTAGGTAGTACTTTTTTAAACAAAAAAAAAATTAAATAATTGTAAGTTGCAGTGTTAATGATAAGTTTTTTTTTAATTAGTTTGCCAAAGAAGTATAACTTCTGACACGAAGTGTTTTTTGTACGCACGCAATTTTTGTTGTCGTTATATTTCTTCATTATGCTAATTTTATTGAGCGTTCTGGTGTAAAACACTATATACCTGTTAAAGTTCCATAAAGGCAAACAGTGAATAGTTTGATTCTCGCTTGGAATACATAATATACAAAAAAATAATTGTTTTCGTGGGTCTCTCCACTATACTATAGGTAAAACGCGTAATAAGAGTTATTAGTCGTGATTAACCCAATGCTTCTTTTCCACATAGAACAGGCTCTTTCCCACTACTGGGATATGTGAATACTGAGTGATCTCAAACGAATTTGATTGAAACATATCAGTTTCTCCTGCGAGCGATCACTTCGCACTAATTCCTTGCATTTTAAGCAAGTATAATATTATGATAGAACGTATGTTTTAGTACAAATATTTTTTGGTTGAATAAAGTAGACGTTTGACACAGATTTATGCATATAAAGATGTTTATGATTACTTCCGTTTAAATTTAAACGTTTGTAGATTTGTCATGGTACTAATTTATTGATACACAATCGCGGTATTCTAAATCCTAATGAAGACACTGAAAACTAAGCTTAGCAATTAAAAGAAGTTTGCATTGTGACTCGAATTTGTTATTGTTATGGAGTAAAACCATCAAAGGAAATCTTACATTTTTCGTGGAGATTTTCAAATAAAATAATGAGTCTGCCTGCGACCACGGCTGGTGTAACCTAGCCGAAACGTCAGGCCCCAAGGTTATATATTTTACCTAAAAATTTTGTTCGTTGTTAATCCCCGTGAGAACATTTAAATAAAAAATAAAATAAAATTATCAGTACTATTTCGGTATTTTCTGCAGGATTTTACGAAAAATTTTATTCATACCAAACTTGTACCGACAATTGCAAACAAAACAAAAATTTAGCCAAATCGATCGAGCCGTTCTCAAGTGCTTGATTTTATCACGAATTCGTTGGTGCTCTTTGAGTTCTGTTTTGTACATCGAATTCCACGGTTTTTCGAAGAATAGTTTAAAAATAAACGAGTTGCCTCATTTATCGTACCGTCACGTGGTCTACGTGTAAATGATTATACGTAGACAGAAACTGGATATCGCATATTATCTGTTGGTACTTTGACTGTCACCAATCTCTTATGTATGAATAATATCGTGTATGAATATCTAAACACACACACAATCTTTGTCATATTTTATATATATATGACTAAGTCGGCAAACAATCGTACGGCTCATCTGATGGTAAGCGATTACTTTAGCTTATTGACGTCTGCATCACCAGAACCATCGCAAGCGCGTTGCCGACCCTACCCCCAGTTCCCCCCAGGAGCATTGGTCACCTTACTCAACAACAGGAACACAACACTGCTTGAAAGCAGTATTATCGAGCTGTGATCTTCTGTAAGGTACTATCCCAGTCAGGCTCAGTTAATGACTAAAAAAATAAACAAATAATAAGCAAAAAGTAAATTAAAAAAAAAGAAGAAAAGCGACAAAATTACGAATGTATAATTAAAAGAACATAAAGTATCTTCAATACAATCCAAATCGAATTTAATAAACACTCTGAAGCGACATTAACTCGAGCATTTCTTTAGGTATCATTGAAATCGCTTCCACCCTGAATGACCGTTCCTATTGAATTTTTGTCAAAGGACTATATACTTGTTTACAGATTCTATTTACAATGGCCGTGCTCCGAAGCGATTTATTCCACTTTGTCCGTCGTAAACAATGCCCGGTTATTGGTATCAACATCGCTGGATATCGTTTAATAAGCTATATTATTAACAGTGAGCGCTTTGAATGAACAATGAACGTTTTACATCACAGTTGTTATGTCGATGTTATCTGTGGCAACTGGTATTACAATAGGAGGTTGTATATTTCGTTTTTTAAATTTAATTTAATTGGTTTTTACGTTGAAGGGTCTGATATCTATGAATTTATCTGTTTTATTAAAGAGATTTACAATTGATTATTGAACTAAATTATTATGTGTTAAAGCTTTAGTTAAATTTCAATAAATGAAGATATCGCTACATTTATTCAGACATCTGTATACCAAGTAATTACGAAATGAAACTGACACTTTATTTAAATGTATCTAATAGTATTCCCATGATGCAACAGACCTCTTTGAATTATGAAATGTATAAAAATATACATAGGAATATATATAGAAACAATTTTGTGTTCGTCTACCCATTTAGAGATGATTTGCCATAACTGTGCTAATCGATGAGGGAAAAAATTGCACTATTAAATGGTTGAAGGTTTATTTAATATTTAATATTGCTTAATCCCAAAGTCTGTGTTAAAAAATACCATATGAGTATAAATATAATATATAATGACGCCGCGTTGGCGCAGCGGTCACAGCAATGGATTGCGATTGGCTGTTGCGCGAGCGGTTGCGGGTTCGATCCCCGCACACGACAACATTTGTATTGGCCATACAGATGTTTGCCGTGGTCTGGGTGTTTGTGCAGTCCTTGTGGGTCTCCCCACCGTGCCTCGGAGAGCACGTTAAGCCGTCGGTCCCGGTTGCTATCATGTACACCTGATAGCGATCGTTACTCATAGTAGGAAATATATATTTGGGTTGTCTGGAAGAAATGGCTAAATAGCCATAAGTCCGCCCATTGTACTTCACAGTCTGTAAATGATATGTGTAGTTGTGATGTACAATAAAGTATAAATAAATAAATAAATAAATAATAAAAGTTTATATTTATTTATTTAACTAGATTATTGTATTGTAATATTGTACACTAGAAAACAATAATTTCTATTGTGTGTCTTGTGAATTTGTTTTTAAATTGCTAGGCCATTGAGTTAAACAAACTGGTTTAGCGCAAAAGCACAACGATTGACTAGTTTAATGTTCAAATGATTCCAATTCTAATGATTACGCACGATAAAAATTAGAAATTTAAAATGTTGTATCTCGTCATCACTATATAAATGTGTTTGCTAGCAAACGAAGAAAAAACCAACTTCATTTGCATCGGCAAGTAATAAATAATAAATAAGTTAACAAATTACACTAACAAATTTTCGAGGGTTTCCCTCAATTTCACTAGGATCCCATCATCCGATCCTGATTTCCTAATCATGGTACTTAAGTTAGGATATCCCCTTTCCAACAAAAAAAGAATTATCAAAATCGGTTCATAAACGACGAAGTTATCCCCGAACATACATAAAAAAAACATATGTACGGTCGAATTGAGTAACCTCCTCCTTTTTTGAAGTCGGTTAAAAAGAACAGTATAATCAAGTTATACATTTACAGAACCTCTTTTGTTTGAAGTTACCTTGCAAAGCAACACTTCATTCGTCTTCAGCTGTAAAAAAAAAAAAACTAATTGAATTACAATTTAAGTTATATTACGTATTCAACAAATTCTCACTTTTATTCGTGACAAAATGTAATATAATCATAATAAAATCAAAAATCGACAACGAAAACTGAAAAACAAAAATACGAATACAATTTTACGAACACTTTATGAATATTTGTATATAATAAAATCGTTTACATAATAGTTTGATAGTTTGCGCAAATTTTGCAAATATATGCAAATAAGGATGACTCGGATATTATTGTCAAACACACACGTACTGTGGGTAACGCGGCCGCAGGTATGTATGTGTGTGTGCGTAAAATTCCCGTTTTGGCTTCCTAACGAGCCACTGTACGAGCAGTGAAGTTAAATATATCAACATTTTAATTAAGAAATCGTTATTATATAATAGCAGTTTATACGAATATTTTAAAATTTTAGGGATTTGTATCTTATTCGTATATTAAAGATACATATTGGTATTTTCGACGCCGCGTTGGCACAATGATCAAAACACTGGTTTGTGGCTGTTGCGCTGGCAGTTTCGGGTTCGATCCCCGCGCATGACAAACATTTGTATTGGCCATACAGATGTTTACCGTGGTCTGGGTGTTTTTGCAGTCCTTGTGGGTCTCCCCACCGTGCCTTGGAGAGCACGTTCAGCCTTCGGCCCCGGTTGTTATTACGTACACCTGATAGCGATCGTTGCTCATAGTAGGGAATATATACGCCAACTCGCATTGGAGCAGCGTGGTGGATTAAGCTCTGATCCTTCTCCTTCATGGGGAAAGAGGCCTATGTCCAGCAGTGGGATATTACAGGCTGAAGCGTGTGAAGATAAGGGCTTAGAGCGTGTTGGTGTCGCTTTTATAGTAATATCTCTGTTTCATTGGTGGTCACTGGTTCGATCACCGCACATGACAAATATTTGTGAGGCATACAAATGTACTTCATAGATTCAATAGTTTTTTTTTTGAAATTTAACGGCTTTTCGTGTATGCATCATTGCTTTTCCGCTTTTTCATATCCATTTGTCGCATCATTGTGAAATATTAGACGTCTAAATAACAAATATAATAAAATAATCTTGACACAAGGCTTTGCATAACACATTTATAAGCAACATATCTCGCTGCATGTTATGCAAATATGTCACAGTCATCTCCGGGGATCGGTTCTCTTCTCTCTGAGATTCAATTACGTACGTAATGTACAGACTGATTACCGACAGAGAAATTTACCTTCATATATTTATTAATTTAACTGAGGTAGGGCACAGCGGGAAATTTCCTGCTCAAAATATGGAGCAGCCCGACTGGGGTAGTACCTCGACCTTACAGAAGACCACAGCTAAATAATACTGTTTTCAAGCAGTATTGTGTTCCTGTTGGTGAGTAAGGTGACCAGAGCTCCTGGGGGGATTGGGGATAGGGTCGGCAACGCACTTGCGATGCTTCTGGTGTTGCAGGCGTCTATAGGCTACGGTCTTACCATTAGGTGAGCCGTACGCTTGTTTGCCAACCTAGTAACATAAAAAAAAATTAATTATTATTTATTTTATTTGAAAAATTATGGATTCTGAATATTTCTTGTTAGTTACTCTATTTTTTAAGTTCTTGAGTAACGTCTTCTTTTATAACTAGCTGAGCCCGCAAATTTTGTTTTGCCATATATATTATTAACCCCCTTAATCCCCCCTCCCCATATAACTTAAGGTTATGAAAAATAGATGTTGGCATCGGCCAAGAATAGTCTCAGACCTACTCGATATGTACACAAAATGTCATAAAAATTGGGCTTTGCCTTTTCCGATGAGTATTGTAACTAACATTGTGACACGACAATTTTATATAATATAAGATACTAGTGGACCCGGCAGACGTTGTCCTGCTCGAAAAACAGCTAACAAATTTTTGATTGCTTACATACCGATAGCAACGCCACCTATCGGGTCCAATTAAGATAAAAACTACCCTATCTCCAAAGTTGACCAAATTACAGATGCTTACAAAATTTGATACAAATTGGTTCAGTAGTTTCGGAATTACATACCGATAACAGCACCACCTACCGGGTCCAATTGAGATAAAAAGTATCCTATCTCCAAAGTTGGACCAAATTACAGATGCTTACAAAATTTGATACAAATTGGTTCAGTAGTTTCGGAGTCGCATACCGATAGCAGCGCCACCTACCGGGTCCTAAGATAAAAAGTATCATATGTCCGTCTCCTGGTTCTAAGCTACCTCCCCACCAATTTTCAGCCAAATCGGTTCAGCCGTTCTTGAGTTTTAAATAGTGTAACTAACACGATTACACGACTCTCTTTTATGTATATAAATTTAATTTAATTGTAAACATTGTAAAATTTCTAATCAATTGTGAGAAAATTAAATTTTAGTTTCCCACTGTTCACTGTTTGTACAACTAAATGGTTTTTAAGAGTTTCAAATAATTCCAATATTTTACTGTCTAATAAAATAGATAATTGAAAATATTTTACAAATATTAGTGAAGACAGTAAAGAAACTTTAATTGATAGCATTTATTAATTAAAAGAAAAACAGAATATTTTCCAAAAATTTAAAAGTAGATATACAATTGTGTTTAATTTAAATGTTTTTTTTTTAATTGAAAGTTTCAATATATTCATGTCAGTAATGTAGCTTAAAATTTTTTGTGATGACTAGATTATGCTCGCGACTTCGTCCGCGTGGAATAGGAACAATTCTGTCATATATTATTTTTTCCAAACTTTTACTTACGTTTCTGTGGTCTGTGCTTTAATTGTTTACGCAGCGCACGCAGCGAAATCAACCCCTTTTGGGGTTGAAACAGGTAGTTATATGTGAGCGAGGTGAAAACTTAAGTAAAAGTATATTATTTGCATCACAAAAATAATTAACGCTCAACGAAGTGGGCACGGTTCGGCTAATGATATATAAATATTTAAACTTAAATGTTTGTTTAATAAATAATTGTTAAAGTAAATACTACCTGCAGTTCATTACTCTAGATCCCTCGATATCTCGACAGTACCACCGCTGGTTCCGGTTATCTAAAGTATATAAAACTTAATGAATTAAACTTCGACGTGAATTGAATTGTAAAATGTTTTATTACTACTTAATAATAATAATGAATAAATAAACGCCTTACACTCAACAGCCCCCACTAGGTTTAACTCCTGTGTCGGGAGTCCGAAAACACACAAAATACACAAGCACAAGCTATTAATTTTATTTTATTGCTACTGATACCGCTTTCGCTCAGATTTTACTATAGAAATATTATTGTGTTTTTTTTATATCACTAAGTCGGCAAACAAGCGTACGTCTCATTACTCTCATTACTCGTACTCACCTGATGGTAAGCAATTACCGTAGCCTATAGACGCCTGCAACAACAGAAGTATCGCAAGCGCGTTGCTGACGTTTGCATCCGGAATGGCACTTTTATAACAGTTTTTGTAGGCTATAAGCACGTGTTTGTCATAATCGGGAAAATTTATAGATCGGGATGAAAGTAACAACTTGTTACTTTCATCTCGAAAAATACAGGCCGGCTTTGCTTGCACACGATTTTGGCCCGTCAATCCGCAAATATTCACAGACGTGGACTTTTTGCCCAGCACCGTTAGTGATCGACCGTTAGAAGATGTTCCAGCTTCTTTACCTGACCCTATTCCTTCAACAAGTTGTCAGATTGGCGCAATGTCCTGTTCGCCACCATCACGAGATCAAGCAATTTCGACTAATAATTTACTGACCGTACAGGGCGTGTTACGCTCACCATTGCCATAAGTAACACCACCATGGGTAGGTTCACCGTTTTTGCCAGCTTCACCGGCTTTGCCAGCTTCACTATTATCGCCAAGACCCCTCCTGAATTAACTTTCCCACCAACAACTACATATTTCGGAAGTAGATGTGTCAGTATTGACATCGGCATCGACATCAACTCATAATTTACAAATCCCATCTACTTCTTCAGCTGCTTTCCAGGAAGTTACAATGATATCGTTTAGTCCCTATGAACTTAAGCCCCTGCCAAAGGAAAAATAATGTAAAGGTAAGAAAAGGAAGAAAAGGAAATATAGCACAAAAGACGAAAAAAGACACTACAATAACAAAAGATACTGATAATAATCCAGATGGCGAGGATTGTTTTTGTCCAGTCTGTTTTGAATTTTTTGCAAACAACAGGTCAAATTAAAAATGGGTACAATGCCTCGAGTGTTACCAAAGTGGCTCATGAAGAGTGCATTAATAACGAAATAAGTTATATAATATGTCATAACTATTTGTCTGACTGAGATTGTTGACCACTTTCGAAGTTTTTTTTGTTTTGTTTCAGAAGTGTTTAATAATTAGTTTTGATTACTGTGACATAATTGTGAGTCCTAAAAGGCTGATTAATAAATAAGAATAATAATGTTGTGTTGTGATAAATGATAACGTTGATTATGAAAGTTACTTTGTGTTTATTTGCATTGTTACAACCATCCCCTGATACTGTTACAACCAACCCTACCCCTAGGGATGGTTGTAACAGATTCCAGATATTTTTTTTGCTCAATTTTCTCAAAAATGCCTATATAATTTACATTTAAGGCGATGGTCAAAGATAGCTGAAATACTAATCTATCATTTGTATTGGTTTGAATCTTGATATTCTAAAAGTTATGTGAGATATAACGAAATAACCGAAAATTGTTACGTCCATCCCTGGTCTCCCCTATTATTTCGCTGTCAACTTCTGTAAGGTTGAGACACTTCCCTTGTCGATAAGGATACGAATAGTTTACTTTTGAAGATATTTTTAATGTCCCCAACCTCCATAAATTCGATAATTCAGGATTCTTCTATATTTTCATTAATAATATACAAGTCCAGAGGTAGATATTAGACTACACGAACTTCTAGAACTTCTAAAAAGCTATCAATAAAGTGGTCGCGTAAATAAAATAAATAAACAAACGCAACAACCAATTCTTTCTTTCTTTCAAAAGGACATCCATATACCTTATTCAATAAGGATTCGTCCATTTTTACATAGATAAAGTGCAAGCACATAAATGCAACGCTATAAAACTCTGAAGGACTTTAGAATCACTTGAAATTCTGAAAAGAAAATCGTCAAAGCTCTATATTGCCTCGGCCGATTATGGCCATTGAAATCGCGGATCTCGTATTCATATATTTTATCTTAAGAGGAATGTAAACGCAAACTTCTCATACTCACATGGCAATAGACCAAAAAAATAATATTATATTTTTTAATATACATACATATAAACCATATATAAATACATTACAAACAGCCGTTAACTGACCTAACTGAACAAAAATTTCAAATGCAATAAAGAATATATAATTTAATAAAATATAATATGTCGCTTGTCGCTTCAGCCTGTTATATCCCACTGTTGGGCATAGGCCTCTTTCCCCATGTAGGAGAAGGGTCAGAGCTTAATCCACCACGCTGCTTCAATGTGGGTTGGCGGATTATATGTATTAAAATTGAAATAATGACACATTCGTCAATTAGCTGTCAAGAGCACAATCCGCCGGTCTAGTATCCACACACGGCACGCTACAGCGATGTATGAGCAAGAGATGTTTTATTCATTACGTACCCACTGTTTGCGCCTAAACGGAGAGGGTAAGTACAAAATTAAATTTGGCATGCAAACACCATTCCCAAGTTTATTTGCGACATTGAGATGGCCCTTAGCGTGTAGGTTTCACCGTAACATTTTAATTAAGATATATCAAGCTACCTTGATCTATAAAAGTCATACATCAAAAATAAATGACACACATATAGCGTCGTAAATGAATTGAAATCGTTTTAAGAGTATTATGTATGAAATGGTGATAATTTTATATATATTTTTTTATATAACTAGGTTGGCAAACAAGCGTACGGCTCACCTGATGGTAAGACCGTAGCCTATAGACGCCTGCAACACCAGAAGCATCGCAAGCGCGTTGCCGACCCTATCGCCAATCCCCCCCAGTATTTACGAATCAGTTAAATCTGAGTTGCAAAAACCAAGTTGTGAACAAACACAATAAATTACGAGTAGTAATCAATTAGAAGTAGAACAAGGCAGCATAAGAATAGATGTCGATAATAACAGAGCAGTCATGTTTTGGCTACCATTAAAAATGTTTGTATATAGATCCTTCTCGTGGTGTGTCATTGTTTGAATTTTACTGTTTTCATTGTGTGTATTTTTCGTTAAGCGTTTACTGTAGACTGTAACCCCACAAGAACAACCAGAAATTTTTCTGCTCGACGCCTACAACACCGGAAGCATCGCAAGAACGTTTGTGGTGGCGCGTTGTTGTAGATGCTCTCGCCGCTATATTTCAACTTTATTTTTAGTTTGAAAATTTAAAAGGGTCGCAGCTAATAAGAAACGCACTTTTTCTTTCGAAGGTTTTATTACGTCTGACAAGTGAATATATCTGACAGTTGACATTTGTCATAAAAGAAAGTATTGCCATTAAAAACTATAAATGTCGGATATTAATAATTAAATATAATTCAATCACATCCTCCACAGCCAAAAACAAGATCATTATCCGACAACTTAAATTAGTTACAATTTTTATTTTATTATTTATTTGACATGTAAACAAACATCAACTAAAAGAATCATGAAACAAATTTAGATACAATTTACAAAGCATTGTAGTTTAACAAAACAAACAAATGAGAATGTTACTTGCACTTGAAACAAAATTACTTAGTTATTGAAACTTTAGAAAAACTTATTGAAACAGATATCAAATGCAACATGTACTTACTTAAACTTAATAATTATAACAATCTAAAAATATTCAAGCAAGCTATAAATAATTGTTACACCACATAATGTTTCATGATTGTATTAACTAGATAGGTAAATTTAAAAATCACTTAGATTTGTAATATTAGTTACATTTACCTATATTTACATTTACCAATATTGGTTATAAATTTCTATAAGTGTTAAGAAACACTAAATTCTTACATCTTTAAATTAGACTTTCTGAATACAACCAATATAAGTTATTTAAATAGACTTTCTGACTACAATCAATATAAATTCTTTAAATAGACTTTCTGACTATAACCAATATAAATTCAAGAATATAACTAGACAAATTAGAATATATTATAACTGTCTATAACAGTATACAAAGTAAATGAACACGAGGTTAATTATTAGCACAATAAGGAATAATCCCTTTTAAGTACCCCATCAATAACAGTTTTAAAAATTAACAAGAAAATGTGACTCTATACTATACAAACAAAAGTAAATTATCGAGACAAATTATTATTAGCACAATAAGGAATAATCACTTTAAGTACATACCCTATTGATAGCATATTAAAAATTAACAATAAAATTTATCTCCAACATAAACAATCTTTTATTTACTAATTATACCTTCAATAGTAAATCTTTTATTTACTAATAATAATAGCCTTTAATAGGGCTAACACGTAACACTTTAATTATTTATAATAATATATAAATATTATTTAGTTAATACTGTGTACATAAGTAGGTATTAAATGGAATTGACAGACAGAGATTGCGGTAGAAACAAAAATATAGTTATGTTTATCAAAAAAAAAAAAATCCTGAAATAGAAGTAATTTAATTTAAAAATTATGTTAACTGTAAATATTATATTAATAATTTTTGTAAATGTTATATCTACTGGGCATTTTAATAATTCTACCTGAACGTGAAATCTTGTCTGTCGTTTCTTTCTTACATGCAGGTTCCTGGACTTTTGCTGTGGACACCTCAGTAGATGTACTTCTAGGGTTAATAACAATGCGATATTTCTTACCAATATTGTTTTCATAGTTGCTCTCATCACCCTCCACCTCTGAAGAAGAAATCTCCAACCTGTACAAACGTTGGAATGGGCGGGTTTTGAAACCAGCTGATGTTTTTACCTTGGCAGTTCTATTAACCCCATCCTTACCTGTAATGATCTCCACAACAAGTCCTAGTGGCCATTTTATTCTCTTATCTTCAGTCTCTATTAGAACTATATCACCAATCTTTAGAGTACTATTTTTATCCTTACCTCTTTGTACTAGCGTTGTTAAATATTCGTTTTTGAATCGTTGGCGAAAGTCTGATCTTAGTTTTTGCATGTATCTTAATCTTTTGTTAAGGTTGTTACTGTCTATCTGGTCAAGATCAGTCACATCTGTTTGAGGTGTTAATAGAAAACAAGAGGGCCTTAGGGGCTCTAAAGCGTTCCCCTTGTCGTCTTCTACATATGTGAGCGGCCGGTCGTTGATGACGGCTTCGCAATCACATAATAGAGTTTCCATTTCATCATATGAAACTGATGACGTGCCTAGCACTCTTCGTAGTAAATCTTTCAAAGCCCTAATTAGGCGCTCGAAGAACCCACCCCACCATGCAGCTGTGGGAATGTTTAATTTCCATTTGATGCGTTGAATTGTCGATTGACGTTGTACCTCGTCCCAATCAATGTCACGCAAAAGATTCTTAGTGCCTGTGAAATTAGTACCATTATCTGATATCATTATGTTCGAACGTCCACGACGTGCAATGAAACGGCGAAACGTCCGTAGAAAGGCCTCTGTGGATAAAGATTTTGTTAGTTCTAAGTGAACTGCGCGATATACTGCGCATGTATACAGCACGATCCAGCATTTCTCACCATCCTGTAAGTAGAGAGGCCCCGCTAGATCAACACCTGTCACCTGGAAAGGAGCAGTAAGTTGGACTCGATCGAGCGGTAGCAGCGCTGCCGGTGCTGGTGTTGGCTGTGATCTGTGTCTTCTGCACACAATACACTTATCTATTACCGATTTCACTAATAATCTGATGCCGAGAATCCAGAATCGTTTCCGTAGATCGGTTATCATTGTGTTGGCTCCAGTGTGCAATAGTTGCAGGTGACGCTGTTCAACCATTCTGCGGATAATAACATTCTTTGCAGGAACAATCATCGGTGACTTCGTGCATTCTGGGAAATCGGTGAGTAAAAGCTTTGTTTTATCTCTCATTATCATATCTTTATCATAATATATCTGCCTTGATTTTTCAGATTGTTTCTCAATCTGTTCATTATTTTCTTGTTGAATAATTCTGATTAATTTCTTTTCAGCTTCATCACATTCTTCAAAGGTAAGTTCTCCCTTTATTTTATTCTTGTGACGTGCATTGTGAGAAAATCTTAAATCCATGCTGTCATTCGTACAATCTTTGTGTACTTTGAAAAATAACTAGACAGCTGGTTTATTATACTATCATCACTGCAAACGTTAACCTGACACACAGACTTTTTCAGCTCTTTGTTGGCGGCTTTTTCATCGACTACCAGTGCAGATCGTGGCCACATGTCGGGTCGCTGGAGCAGCCAGCTCGGACCTTCCCACCAACGGACTTCAAGCAGATGGCGTGCGTTACAGCCTCTGGACGCCAAGTCTGCCCAGTTCTCTGTTCCTGGAATGTGGTGCCAATTGTTTGCATTAGAATTTTGTCTGATTTCTTTTACACGGTTCCCTACAAAAGTGTTCCATGGTAATTCTCTCTTAATCCAACACAGTGCTACTCCTGAGTCACTCCAACAGAATTCATCACAATTTAAATTTAGATTTTCTCTGGCTTCCTTCAATAGTCTTGAACCAATTAAAGCTGAAAGCAGTTCCAGTCGGGGAATTGTTATCTTTTCTGGAGGAGATATTCTTGATCTGGCAGATATTAATCGAACAGACACGTTACCTTCTTTTTCAGTTCTTAAGAAGACGCATGCTGCATAGCCATCCTTACTCGCATCACAGAACATGTGTAGACTCGCACTGCACTCTGGAAGTAAATCAGCAGACAGTCTTCGAGGTAATCTGCAATTGTTAAGATAGGTCACATTATCATACCAGTCTTTAAATTGTGATAGTATATCTTCGGGTAGCTGTTCATCCCAGGTCATCTTTATGTTCCAGGGCTTCTGAAGGATTAGCCTAGGAACCAGCGTCACTGGGCATGTGAATCCGATTGGATCAAATATCTTCTGTGTTAAGGATAACAAGTTTCTTTTTGTTACTTTACCTATATCGGGAAACGGTGGTAAACTATTTATATTACAATAGAGCTCATCTGTATCAGTGTTCCATTGAAGACCTAATATCGAGATAACTGTGTTTTGAGTCTCATTTATTTTCAAAGGTGATGTGACCCACTGTCTCAGATCGAATTTACCTTGATTCATGACCCTTTTAGCGTCTTGAATAAATTTCTGTGTTTGTTCAATTGAATCTAAGCTAGTTAGTAAATTGTCTACATAAAATGATCTAGCTAAGATATCTGTGGTGTCTTTTAGTTCTGTGACTTGATTAAGGTGATGTGATATGGTTGCTGACAGTAAAAATGGACTAGCTGTCAACCCAAAAACTACTCTGCAGTGTCTATACACCTTAATCTCCTCACATGTATTATCTTTCCACCAAACAAACCTCAGGTAATCGCGATCTTGTGGTGTCACTGATATCTGTAGGAATGCCTTGGCAATGTCGGCGGTGATACCTATGTAACCCTTACGAAATCCAGTTAATAGATTGGGAATTTTATCTAGGAAATTTATTCCTTTATTTAGACATGAATTCAATGACATACCATTCGAATCCTTTGCAGATGCGTCATATACAGGTCTCAGCTTCGTGGTGAGACTCGATTCCTTCATCACAGCTCTATGAGGTAGGTAGTGAACCCCTTCTCTATACTTTTCTTCGACAGGTACTTCCTCGATTATACCAGAACGCTCCCATTCACCTAAAACATTATTATACTCATCAAACTTACCACATGCTGATAGTTTCTTTGTAGTAGATTCTAGGCGGCGAATAGCGAGTTGCTCGTTGCTCTGGATGTCCTCATGGCCCGTCTTCCATGGCAGATGGACTTCATACCGCCCTTCGGTGTTCACTTGTATGTTTTCTTCGAAACTTGTCATCACCTCCTCTTCTTTCTGCTGTTTAGACTGCACCTGTGTGGGGTCGTTAATGCCTAATATCTCTAAATCCCAAAAATCTTTAATATTTTGTAAGCAAAAAAGAGACGTTACAATATTACTACCTACTAAACATGTTTTCCCCTGTAACGTCCAGCCTAACTTTGTTTTTATTGCTGTTAGCTCATTTTCGAGCTGAATAAATGATTCCGTCATTAATAACCCTGAGAAATCAGCTCCAATTAAGAGCCCTATATCGTTGTTAATACAATCTCTGTCTGTTAAATATATCCCATGTTTATCTAATAATTTTTTAACCAAGCCATGGGACTCATCGACTTTAGGTACATTTTTACAAATGACAGACTGCTCTAGCGCAGACATGTTTAATTTTAACTCAGAGTCTAAGCTCTCTATTTTAAAATTATAGACATTATATTTTTTAAAGGATACGGATAAACCTCCAAATAGTGAGTGGCTAATTTCTTCAGTTCGTACTGCAGATAATCCCAATTGTTCAGCGACTTCAGTTTTGATGTATGACCGCTGCGATCCGCTGTCAAAAAGGGCTCTCACTATGGTGCTCCGGTTCCCGTTGTAGATCTTCACTGCCACGGTTTGTAACAAGGTCTGCTGAACAGTCTTCATCTCTTGTGACAGGTTCTGAAGTGTAGTTTCTTTCACAGATTTAGGTTCTGTTGCAGCTGTGCACAACACTGGTGAATGCTTTTGTCCACATACAAAACACTTAATATATAATCGGCACACCTTTGCATGATGGCCAGGTTTTAAGCATAATGCACAAGCTTTCTTTTTCTTTAAAATTTCCCTTCTATTTATAACTATGATACTTGATAACTTGAAACACTCCATGCTTGTATGATTTTTTTCACACCATATGCAGCTACTTATTTTTTCTTTTTCTTTTTGTTTTTCATTAATCATAAGGCAGGTTGCAGTCGGTCCGGCTTTATTATTAACTTCGTGTTGATTATGAAATGTCTTTTTAGCCATTGAGATTCTTTGTTCGCTTTCAATTTCTATTTTTAAAAAGCTTAGTAATGAGTTCAACGGGTCTTCAGAAGCTTTTTCAGTTCTCGTTCTCTCCCATATGATTAATGTGTCGCTTGGAAGTGCCGACTCCACCATAGGTAATAAAAATGCTGCATATTTATCTTTTGTTACTCCTAGTACTTCAAGAGCTCTCAACTGACCATTCAATTGATCGACTAAATCTGATAATTGATTAAACTCCTTTTTATTTAAAATAAGTGACAAAATCTCTCTTACATATACTTGTATAAGTAAATCATCTTTAGCGTACCTCGATTTGAGGTCCTTAATACATAAATCATAACTTGAGGCAGTCAACGGGAAACTATTAACAAATAATTTTACATCAGTTCCCGCTTGCATTGCTTGAGTCAAGTATTGTAGTTTGTCGACATTGTCTATGTCGACGCTTTCATGTATTTTCTTAAATGATCCCCAAAAACCCAGCCAATTTTTTATATTGCCGTCAAACTTTGTTAACTCCAACGTTGGGAGTTTGTGGCTTTTCTTAGATTCGCCTACCTCACTGCCATTATATATAATAGTTTCGTAAATCGTTTGGCATAAGGCCCACTTCGCCTCGTATTTTCCGGCCTCCTCGTACTCTCTATCAATTAAATTTTGGCTGTCTACATTTTCGGGTTCTTGGAATAAAAATTTTCTAACCTCGTTGTCAAGTATTTTTAAGGAATCATAATAAGACTTTAGAAGTTTAAAAGACGCTGTAATATCGTTCTTATTTGGATTCTTATTGGTTGTGAGACTTTCGAAATTGTTGGCCGTGCGTGTAAATTGTCGCCTCGTGGCCGTGCGCTCTTTTGATTTAGCATCCATAATTAACAATATGATCGCTCACCTCTTTTTTTATTCACGGTCGCCAGATGTGGTGGCGCGTTGTTGTAGATGCTCTCGCCGCTATATTTCAACTTTATTTTTAGTTTGAAAAATTTAAAAGGGTCGCAGCTAATAAGAAACGCACTTTTTCTTTCGAAGGTTTTATTACGTCTGACTAGTGAATATATCTGACAGTTGACATTTGTCATAAAAGAAAGTATTGCCATTAAAAACTATAAATGTCGGATATTAATAATTAAATATAATTCAATCACAACGTTGACTACCCTCGACTCCACCCGACCCTCCCTAGGTGCTCTGACTAAGTTAAGTAAGGTGTACTTACCACAGAAACACAACAGTACTGGGAAGCAGTATTATTTTGCTTTGATCTTCCGTAAGTTTGTGGTACCTACCTCAATAATTTATTTAGACATTTATTTAATACAAAAATTAAGATGAATTATGACTTCAAGCAGAACTATAAATATTCTTTTGAAAATCAATGAATATAACTTATTAATGGATTGTCTAGACGTCTACCTCTCGTAACATATTGACTTTAGGTCTCGTTCAGATTCTTATAGATCTTAAAAAGTAAATTGATCAATTTTAATAAGCTTAATAAATAAATAATATTGACCAAGATATTTGATTGATTGGGTTTCATAGAAAATCAAGTTAATGACGGCACGTTTGGCGCAGTTGCACTTGAAGCTTGACAAAGTTGACCTTTTTTTAAACGACTTCAAAAAAGAAGGAGGTTACTCAATTCGACCGTATATCCATACTAATATTATAAATGCGAAAGTAACTCTGTCTGTCTGTCTGTCTGTCTCACAATCACGCCAAAACTACTGAACAGATTTAAATGAAATTTGGTATATAGATATTTTAGAGTCTGGGAAAGGACATAGGCTACCTTTTAATGCGGAAAAAAGGGTGTAAGGGGTTGAAAGGTGGGAATGAAAATTTGTATGGAAGTGTGTTCGTGTTTCGTAACTGTCAAACATTTAATGTTCATCCCGTGGATATGGTAAACTTTCCTCTAAAATTAAAGAACGTATTAAAATAAACGTTTCGAATCGACAACATATATCCACAATATACGGATAGTGGCGTATTTCACATTTTAAAAATGTATAATAATGTCAGTAATGAAAACGGATTGACATGATATATATTGGTTGTCAAATATAAAACATAGTGGTTATATACTCTTTGGTCAAATATTGATGCGTGCGTTCAGAAATTTATTTAGTGTAAACTAAGGAAAATATATCAAGCTAATTAAATCTTATACTATTAAAAAAAAGGAAAGCATTTTTTCCCCTCAAATCAACGCAGGTGAAACCGCGGGGCACAGCTAGTAATTATATATATATATATTTTTTTTTTAATGTATGTTCGGGGATAACTTCGTCGTTTATGAACCGATTTTGATAATTCTTTTTTTGTTAGAAAGAAGATATCCTAACTTAGGTACCATGAAAAGGAAACCAGGCTCTAATGATGGAATCCCAGAGAAATCGAAGGAAACCCTCGAAAGTTGTAGTGACAACTAGTGTGTTTGTTAATTTTTTTCGTTTACTTACGTTGTATTACTTGGTGAGGTAATTGAAGTCAGTTTTTTTCGTTTGCTAGCAAACACAATTATTCTTCAACAACCCTAACCACTGACTGCACACAATACTGACTGTGACTACACCGACCACTACACCAGAGCACTTTTTATGTAAATGTGTAAATATTATTTTATATATTGTATAATTTAGACCATTACATGTGCTACGTAGCGGAGCACACATCTAATTGCCGTATATTTTGTCGTAGCACTCGTAGCACAGATGTAGCGTAATGCTACGTAACCACGTAGCGAATGTGTTCATTTCGAAAATTACGCATTTTGTGGCATTTACATTTAGAATAAAGAACTTCATTTATTTAAATATTTTGTTTTATTATATTGAGCAGTAGTGGTTTGGTGTGTTCTTTTAATGCCTAAAATACATTATTTTTTAGTATTTTTGATACAATAATCTTATTTTTAATTCATAGTAGCATAATTTAAAAAAAAAAAAATATCATTCTAAATTTAATATATTTTATTCATAAATCGTGTTTGAAATAAATTTTCTACATTCAATAAACAAAGCAATATTTGAAAGATTAAGCTTAGACATAATAGAAGTTAATTTATTATAATATGAATAATTTATTGAAATGGGTCATAAAATCGTACCTAAAAGAATTATTACACTATCTTACAATAATATCGCCATCAAAACAGATTACAACAATTCAGATTTAAATCAATGAATCGTACGAATCGATGAATCGCATCGATTAAGGCCGATCGGCTATATCTATTTGAGACCACGCACGACCGATAGCCAGAATTCCGACTACGGCGATCAAATTTGATGTTTTCTCGGACAACAGCCGGTCATGAATCATTTATAAATGCAAATGTTCTCTTAGTACGGGAGGTAGCGTAGCAATTTTTTTAGGAATTTTATACCGAATAAATTGTATTTCAAATAGTTGTTTAATGGTCAGAAATCGGTAAAGTGAGCGTCAGTTGTCGCACTAGCGGTGGAGCTAAAGGAGACAGCATGAGAAAGTAATTGGAAAAAAATCTCCTCCAATGAATTTTATACCGAGCGAAAATGTGTTATATTATTGTTTCGATCACATACTTTAAAAAAATAGTCGTCAGCTGTATTGATGAAGGTGGGTTATATGTCAGTCACGTGCATGGACCTCATTGAAAATTTGACAAAAAAAGTAATTTTATACCTTATGAAATTTGTAGATCTAAATTTTTATACTTTTAAAATAATAAAGAAAACCGTCAGCCGTATTTTTAATGGGGGAAAGACCGTCAGTCAGCGTGATAAACATTTTGCGCGCTCAATGCATTTGAGCGTTTCACAGTCTCTTTGGAAAATAAACTGATGATCTTTACACCCATAAAAAAATTTTTACATTCAAATTATCTTATACTTTGAATTCAATAAGTATAATATCAATTTAGTATAAAAAACACCACATTTTATTTATTAATTTTGTATCGGTTTCATATTATATTAATATGTACTGTAGCATCAAGGAATTTCAAGCAGTAAAGGTCTCACTACTCTAACAAACCTTGCCTAAAAGTTATTTTTCTAGCCTTCTGGTAGAATTATAAAATAATGAAGAAATAGAAAGAAGCGTAGAGCACAATTTAAATTATACAACGCATGAAGAAGCAAAGAACAAACGTAGTAATAAGATGTTCTGATTCAGATATTTTAATGATTCTATTGGAGAATATGAGTCATATTCAGAGCAATCTTAAAATTTATTTATTGTTCGGAACTGGAAATGCACAACGTTATATCGATGTTACTCAACTGTACGAAGTATTAGGACCATTCAATGTACTCTGTGATTAGGACCTAGCTTGTGCGCATCGTTGCCAGAATCTCATGCATTCACAGGATACGACTTTAATCCCGCTTTTTGTAGGAGAGGAAAAAACCGTTCGAAATTTTAAGACATTCAGAATAATTAAAAGAACATTTACAGATATAGCAAATATAAACGATTCTAATATACATCAACTTCTAAAAAAGATCGAAGAATTTGTATGCAGAATGTATGGTCTGAAAGCAATAGATAAAGTGAATAAAGCACGAGTAGAGACATTCATCAGAACATATAAAATGAAGTCCAAAAGACAAATTCACACTTAAAAGTACACTTGACTGTGCAATATTTCCTGCACGTCAATCTGAATTATACCAGCATCAGCATGTATTACGTACATCCTATATAGCGCATCTTTCGAGTCATGCTCATCAGTCAGTTTCATCAGTATTATCACCGTTATACTACGGATGGAAGGAAGAAAATAATGAATACACTTTGAAATGGTTCGACGGTGATCAAGTTCCACCATCACTATCTATGGTTTCTACAGTACCTACATTGAAGTTCTCATCGTCGACAGCTCCGATGATAGTTGTGAGGAAAGTGATGGATATCACACAGACACAGAAGAAGATGTATATAAAAAAGTAAAATAATAATGCATCAATAGAAATCTGAGCTTTTTTTTCTTATTTATGTTCATTCTTCATTAGCAAAAATTTTTTTTAAATAATTAGTATTTTGTTTCTAATAAATATATATTGTGACGCCGCACTGGCGCAGCGGTCACAGCACTGGATTGCGATTGGCTGTTGCGCGGGCGGTTTCGGGTTCGATCCCCGCACACGGCAACATTTGTATTGGCCATACAGATGTTAGCCGTGGTCTGGGTGTTTGTGCAGTCCTTGTGGGTCTCCCCACCGTGCCACGGAGAGCACGTTAAGCCGTTGGTCCCGGTTGTTATCATGTACACCTGATAGCGATCGTTACTCATAGTAGGGAATATTATCCGCCAACCCGCATTGGAGCAGCGTGGTGGATTAAGCTCCAATCCTTCTCCTACATGGGGAAGAGGACTATGCTCAACAGTGGGATATTACAGGCTGAATCGTGATCGTGATCGTGAAATATATATTTCTGTATATACATATAATTTGAAACCGGAACAAAATGAATAAATAAAATGTGGTGTTTTTTATACTAAATTGATATTATACTTATTGAATTCAAAGTATAAGATAATTTGAATGTAAAAAAAATGTTCATGGGTGTAAAGATCATCAGTTTATTTTCCAAAGAGACTATGAAACGCTCAAATGCATTGAGCGCGCAAAATGTTTATCACGCTGACTGACGGTCTTTCCCCCATTAAAAATACGGCTGACGGTTTTCTTTATTATTTTAAAAGTATAAAAATTTAGATTTACAAATTTCATAAGGTATAAAATTACTTTTTTTGTCAAATTTTCAATGAGGTTCATGCACGTGACTGACATATAACCCACCTTCATCAATACAGCTGACGACTATTTTTTTAAAGTATGTGATCGAAACAATAATATAACACATTTTCGCTCAGTATAAAATTCATTGGAGGAGATTTTTTTCCAATTACTTTCTCATGCTGTCCCCTTTAGCTCCACCGCTATCAGAGCAGCTGACGTTCAGAGCTGTTATGTGTTAGGGGAAAACTATCATTGTTATGATTTTCAGCCGGTATAAAATGACTTGCTCAACTATAGCGCTGCCTCCCGAGCTATCTGCGATTATACACGTTTGGCTATCTTTGACGTATTGAGCCGGGGCCGGCGCTACACGATTTATTTAAATTCGCGACGTGTACTGTGTGTTTGTTTGTTCCGTTATTTTGAGGTATGATCGGGAAAAGGATTGAATTTTAATTATATGGTTTTTTTTTGTTAGGTTTTTGTAACGGGATTTCATTGTTTTGTTCTATTGTGGTGATACGAATAGGTATATTTAGAGCGATTTTTATTATTTACGGATGTACGTTATTTATATTTCGTTATTTTGTATTTACGTACCAATAAATATCTGTTCGCATGTAGGAGAAGGGTTCTAGCTTAATCCACTACGCTTCTCCAATGCAGGTTGGCGGATATAAATTCCCTACTATGAGTAACGATCGCTATTAGATATATATGATAACAACCTATACCGATGGCTTAACGAGGTCTCCGAGGCATAGTGGGGAGAACCACAAGGACAGACATCCAAACTGGAAAGAAATATTTGTAGAATTACAAATATCCCGAGCGGGGAATCGAACCCGCAAACCGTCGGCATTTACCACTACACTAGAGTGGTTGTCAAATATCTATTCAGTGAAGTATAATTATTATTTATCTTACAACTTTACCACCATCAATCTTGACCATAAAAAAGATAGAAAATCATGATATTGTCGAGTTACGTAAACATATTTTCCCGTAAGCAGCGAGCGTTAAACGAAATACAATAATTAACTTCGGTTCACAAACTCGCTGCTTACGAACTTTGAGAATATGTTACTTTGGTTTGAGAATCTGTGTTTATGTTAATGACGCGAAGTTAAGCGAGAACATTGTAAATTCAACTTCCATTTAAAACATCACGCTGATACATAAAGAACTTCATGAACAACGTTTATTTAGCTTCGAATTGCTCGGTATTTGGTTGCAAAGTTATTTAAGTAGTAATATTACATTTTTCTGCAACTTTAACTAAATAAGATAGAACAATAATATGGCTGAAGTATCATACGACTCGAAAGGCGGCCTTATTGCTAAAAAGCGATCTTTTTTATATCACTAGGTCGGCAAACAAGCGTATGGCTCACCTGATGGTAAGCGATTACCGTAGCTTATAGACGCTTGCAACACCAGAAGCAAGCGTGTTGCCAACACTATCCCCAAACCCCCCCAGGAGCTTTGGTCACCTTACTCACCAAAAGGAAAACAAGTTTTAAAACATTTTATTACGCAACATTGTTGGTATATTAAATAAATGCTGCTTTCTGCTCCGGGGGTTGTGGGTTCGATTCCCACCCCGAGTCTGGGTGTAATATACATATTCATTTATATATTTATATATGTATTATTTATAAGTATGTTTATCGAAAAAAAAATATGTAGCTATACCAGCCGGCTGTTACCTATAACACAAGCGTTAAGTTGCTTACTTTAGGAACAGACGACCGTGTGTGTATTGTGTTTAAAAAAAAAAATTACTATTTTGAAACATTCCAATATAATTGATAACATAAATAAACGCTTTTATATGAAAAGTCCTCAGACATCCCGACAATTATTCCCGTAGGTATCGCTTCTTTGGAAACATCGTTCTAACTTATATTGAAAAACTTGGAACAATCCATACAATTTCAGCGAGTAATTGTTCGAAAAATACGCGAAAAAATATATATCCAACACGCGCGAAATTATCAACTTTCTCTTTAGAATTAATGAGTACTTATTTACATACGGAAGTTTTTATATATTTGTCTCGTAGCTTTCATTTACATAACACTTAATACAATAAGTCATTTTGTGAAAACTAGTCAAAATAAATCACTTCCTAAGGATGTTCGATATCTCAGTCATTTTTAGGTCTTAGTATGTATGATCTTACGCTTTAGCCTATAATATCCCTCTGCTGGGCATAGGCCTCTTTCCCCATGTAGGAGAAGGATCAGAGCTTAATCCACCACGCTGCTCCAATGCAGGTTGGCGGATATATTCCCTTCTAAAGTAACGATCGCTATCAGTGTATGTGTTGCTCTTGATATTTATACAAATACTAGCTTCTGCGCGCGACTTCGTCCCCGTGGAATAAAAAGAAGAAAAAAAACCGATTTCGAAACATTCTTTATTGGTGCTACGCTCCTATTGGGCTTAGCGTGATGATATATAGCCTATAGCCTTCCTCGATAAATGGGCTATCTAACACTGAAAGAATTTTTCAAATCGGACCAGTAGATCCTGAGATTAGCGCGTTCAAACAAACAAACAAATAAACAAACAATCAAACAAACAAACTCTTCAGCTTTATTATATTAGTATAGATTTCTTTCCAGTTTTGTTTCCATAAGGACAGACCCTTTTTGGACCTATCGTGCCTCAAAGAGTACGTCAAGCTGTCTGTCCCGGTTGTTGTTATACACACCAGATATCGACCGTTACTCATAGTAGGGAACATATTCTACAACCTGCAGTGGGGCAGCATGATGGATTAGGCTCCGACCCTTCTCCTATATGGAGTAAAAAGCCTATGGCCAGCTATGGGATATTACAAACTGAATCGTTGTGGCCAAAACACAGACGTAGAGACAACACAAGAAAGACACACAGACGAACAGATGAAAAAACTGCAATTTACATTTTATTATAAAGATTCAAAAAACAATGGAATATATTGTTATTGGACACGATTAATATTATTATCCCATAAGCATTTTATTTCAAAAATCTATAAAATCACATATAAAAATAGCGTTTTCAAATAATTTCTCATTGCATATCTCACTCATGAATGTTAAATAAGGTTTTGTAAATTTGACCTACTTGGCACATATCTGGTTCCGATTGGGTGTTCCGGGTTTGATTTCCGCCTTGCCAACTTCGTTTTGATTACGCTCTGACTATTTGTATACCTAACAATATTTATATCATAAAATGGTAACAATTAATTCAATTAAGTCAATTATCGTTTTACTATAATACATTTTTTAGATACTGTCTTAAGTAAAGCAAGAATTGTTGCATGCATGTATGCATATGCAATATTTATGTATTCCATTGATGTTAATTAACATAACTTGGGGAGGCCTATGTCCAGCAGTGGAATGCGATAGGCTGGTGTGTGTGTGTGTGTGTGTGTGTGTGTGTGTTGATGTTTGTATTCTTAATGTGTAAACACTTTTAACTCGACGAACCCTACTATCCAAAAAAATATGAATGACGATTCACACATTCCTAGAATCTTTTCACAAGCACTTCCTCCGTCCCTGGTAATAATCGGTTGTATATGGAATCGATATGAAGTGATAATGCCACTATTTGCTTTTTTTAATACTTCTTTTTCAACTGAAGAAAATACTAAACACAACTTACACAACATTCTTTAATTTAGTTTTTATACAGAGATTAACTTGCATTATGTCCTTGCATTTATGTAACTGTACAGTAATCGTAGCATTCAACTGTATTGATTCCCAAGTGTTCTCTGTTCTATAATCTGGATACGCCCGCCTCTCTGACTAATTCAAAGTCTAGAACTAATTGCATAGTTTCCACTGGCATTGGTTTTGTTGCTAAATTGTTGTTAGTTAGATGGATCCGAGAAGATCTTGCTAAGATATTTTCGGATACTGATTTATAATTAATAGTCTAGGGATTGTTTCGTTAAATATAAGTTACATAAACTAAAGAACACGAATGATATGTCGTAAGAAATGTAACACAAATATAAAAAATGAAACGAATTAAAAATAGCATGGTAACGTCTATTGTCATAGAATTCATTGTAATATGAAATCTTTGAGTAGTCGGGATCTGTAAAGAACTCGCTATAGACGGCGCCAAGGTTTGCTTAAAAACCAAAAATCATCATATCGAGAATTTCGACCCAGCTAGATATGGATCCATAGCTTACAGTAATTGGCAGAGCGCTGACACGGCACGTCAGAAGGCGCGGGTTCAAATCCCGCTGGATCGAAATTTTTTGATATGATTTAAAATGTTCTTAAAGGCCAGTTCTACCTCTTGCTGTTAAGTCAACTTATTTGCTAGATAAACTTTAACCACGACTGGTGAAGCAGGCCCTACTCGTATTTCTTGTTCATCCTGATTTTTTTTAACCGACTATTAAAACTATGTTTAAGTCGTCGTTTAACCGACCAGTTCAAGTTGTCTGTTTTTTTTAAATATATATGATGTTGTTCTCATAACAAATATATTCGTTCTGCCCAATAAAACATTGTTTTCATAGGATTTATTTTCGAAATTTAATTAAATAACTCTGATGACTAAAGTTTTTGAGGAAAATTAAAATTTTAAATTATTTTACAATGAAATTTTTCGGTGAACTATTTATAAATACCTTATGAAAACATGAACTCATAATAACACAATAATAATATATACGCCTACTATGGCAGCGGTTACAATATTAATTCATTATGGATGATTAATACGATTTATAAATTTAAAGTTAAATATTTTTTGGGTATATTAGCAAAATTCATATCAGTGACATTTATTAAAATTCATGGCACTGTTTTAATAGATTAGATATCCTAACAGTAGATAGATAAAAATTAAAAAAGTGTGTATCAACCAAGTGAAAAAAGTGTGTATCAAGTGTAAAACCCTCACCGCAATGAACCATTTTATGTTGAAAATTCCTTTAGAAATTTTGGAAAAAAGTTACTATTCAAAGATATCTTACGATTCATAGAAATGCTACAGACAGATAGATATATTGACGTCAGACTTATAACATCTCTCTTTTTGCTTCTGAGGTTAAAATACTCGTATATGTACAATGTACATTGTTAAAGAAACCATAGCATGTGGAGAACGTTAACCACGCAAAAATGCTTGAACTTAAACGAATATAAAATCCGTTAAAACCTTGCAAAATCGTGTACTACAAGCAACAGGTACCCACTTTAATACGACGTAATCAAATCGTCTACGTTTTTATAGATGGGCGTAAAGTATTTTATTTTACCATAAAACGTCGCTTAAAGGAGAAAAAGGGAGCTTTGGGTAAGAATGTGATTGTAGATTTTTTTATCGGCAAACAAGCGTACAGCTCACTTGATGGTAAGCGATTACCGTAGCTTATAGACGCCTGCAACACTAGAAGGAGTGCACGTGTGTTACCGACCCTACCCCCAATTCCCCCAGGAGCTCTGGTCATCTTACTTATCAACAGGAACACAACACTGTTTGAAATCAAATTTAGCTGTGATCTTATAGTGTTGGATATTACTGACATAAGGGAAACCGGGTTCATCATTGTTTGTTTCCAGAGCAAAAAGTAAACAATATGACCATAATTATGCTATATTATTTTCTTCCCAATACATTTACGGCGTTTAGGAATTTATTAACTTCTTCACCATTGTATAAACAATGGCGCACTGAGCAGTGCCATCTTTGTTTCCTCAACATCGAAAGCATGGAAAGGTTTTCACCCACATTTCTGAGTCTTACTAAGGCATGTAGTGTCCATACATTGTAATGTTGTGACCTCATATACTCGTACATAGAGCTCCTTATGAAAAAGAGAGCATTTTTTCTAACTTTAGCCTTAATTCGTATTATTTTTATCTTTCCCACACACGAGGAAATTCTAAAATGTTATTTATTATCATATGAAAATTTTATCCAGCGGGGTTCGAAACCCGCACCCCCACATGCCGTGTCGGCGCTCTAGCCAATTAAGCTATGGAACGATGTACCGCCGAATCGAAATTTTGATATGATTTTATTCGGTTTTAAGCAACTATAACAAATAAAAAATACAATTCACACTATTTAAAGTAATATTAAAGCTCACCTGTTATCACAACTAGTAAGAGAAGCTGTATTTCAGAATAACAGGGCAACGCTTGAAATAAAATAAAAATGCCTAAAATTCTATAACATAAAGGTTCTAATACAAAACCATGTTTTACCATTATCTGTTATAGGTTTTAAAACAGCACTTTCAAATATTATCATTCAGGTAAATGTAAATTTAATCTATTCTCCGAGTGAGCTATAAAAGTAGGGATGATGTCTGGCAATAAATATCTAGAGTAGCTGGCTGGAACAGGGTTACCATATATTATCACTTATTTACGGGACATATTCTGGAAATAGTCTTTACCTATTAGTTTTTTTTCTTCTTTTTAAGTGAAACTTATTTAGGCAACTGAAGGGTAAAATTTGAGCGACCGGTAACGCGGCAGCGTCAAGACGTTCAGTACTTGGATGGGTGGTCACTGGCTTGGGAACACCGAGTGAGGTTAATGTATTGTGGCCTTATACTAACAAGAAACAATTTTGCCAGCGCGATTTAATTTACTACTAGCGCCATCTAGTCATAGACGTGGTAAACCTCTAACAAAAAACATAACAAAAAAAACTTAAATAAATAATAATTGTAAGTTGCAGCGTTAACGATTAGTTTTTTTTTTTTTTTTCTAATTAGTTTGCCAAAGAAGTTTCATTTCTGACGTGTACTTTGTATGCACGCAAATTGTTACGATCACATAAATAGTTTTATCTATAATAATAGCATTTTTCAAGTCTTGCTAAAGATTATCATTAGTGGCATAATTTAAATAAGATTACAAGCACCTTTAAGTAATATTTCTTTTATTTACGTCAGAACATGGAGTCATACACGCTGAAGACTCATTATTTGATGGAAACGCAGTGTGATCCGAAATGTCCTAGAAGACACAAGCTCTATGACGATAATAGAGTGAAAAAAATATTAAATAGAACAAGAAACAAAATATTCAGTTTGAAAATATTATAAATCTTTTAGGACAAGTCTCATTATTTCTTAGTTGCTATAAGACACCCCAGTCCTCACTAGATATTCTGTAAACTCTAGCATATTCTAGAATTTTCTTTACGCTACATTTTGATGCATTTGAGATATTACTTGTGTTATGATCCTCTATAATGTTTATTTGACGTTTACTGGTACACGTTTGTCTGTGAAATAGAGGTAAGGTGCTGCATTATGTATAGTATTTAAAAGTATTACTGGAATAATTATGTAGATGTAGATGTTTTCAGCCAGAAACCAAAAACCTAATAAAATAAACAATACTTCTAAAAAATGTATTTCATTTCAAAGCAATGTAAAATTTGCGTTGTGAAAAATAATACTTATCACAACACATACACAATCGAAAGTCCTTTTAAAAAAGTGAAAAAATGAGTTCGAATGAATTCTAATATAAAAAAACGAGTGTGCTTTAGAGTTTTAGACCACACGACTGAAGTAAAACTTCTGCAAAATATGCCTGCACTGTGTCTTATATTATATACAAAACTCAACTGGCTCTGAGAGAAAGAGAGAAAGAAAATGTGTGCTCGCACCTCCCTCTCAACTTCCGTTCACCTTGCCCGATCACACTTTTCGTAACACTCTCGTCACGCATTCAGCAGTTTACTCCCCAAGTCAATCGTGCGTATAGAAGTTTTACTTCAAAAGTTTGACTTTCAAAAACCGATTTCAATGTTTTTTCAAATTGACATTTCATTATACAAGACTTTCACGTTACCGAAACATACGGCCTAAATATCAACAAAGTGGAGATCATAAAGAGAACATAGTATTATTAGACATATTTATGCCAACCAAGAACAGCAACTATAAAAAGATGAATAAAAAAGCATCAAACAATGTTACCCACTTCGCTCGGAGCGTAAATGAAGTAAAAGTTAGGCTTACAAAAACTTTAATCTAAAAACGTAGCACAGGCTAAAATGTATTGACATGGATGAGACAAAACGTTGCCGGGACGACAGCTGCCCGCCTCGCCGGCTTTTAGCCGTAGCCAGCTAAAATAGCTACAGGCTACATTCAGCTATTTGTCGCAAATTGTCTTTTAAAATTTTCTTTAAGAGCATTTTGTTTAGTTGGGCAATATATAACAAAGTTGCTGTGGCTTGTAATATATTGTAGTAGGGAATTTATCTTTGTACATCTTTTTAATTACAATTTTTTTTTGGTGTACAATGAAGAATAAATATAATAATTTTCGCGAAAAATTCGTAAACCTTCGAAACGGACTTTATAAAGAATTTATTTCGTCAAAATGTAATGGAATACAACAAATATTAAATCCATTCTGATGTATCAACTTGAATACACAAAAAAAAAAAATCAGGAAATAAAAATTCGATTGAAAGAGATTTTTTTTATCATTCCTGTTTTATTATGCTTTTATTCACTTGACCTGCACGTAACTTCGTGATTAAGTTGTTTTTTTTTCTTTTAGTAAATCAATTTCGATATACCTACATAATATATTAAAAGAGTTTGTTTATACATACTATTTTTTATTTGAGTATTTTTAAAGAATAGTGCATGTCACCACCAGTAGTCACAAGTACTATTCTCGATCGGGGTAGATATTGGTATTTGTACAAATATTGTACCTATAATTATGTAATAATTATTTGTAATATGTGCCTCGGAAAGCAAGCTAAACTGTTGTTCTCGGTTGTTATCGTAGACACCTGATAGCAATCGCTTATCTTAAAAATACATAAACAAATGATTCTGAAGTTCTTGAACACCTTAGAAATCGCGTCAACGAGTTATTCACCTGACCTTCATGATCCAAAGACTCTCTAGACAGATAAAAATTACTACTGCCGCGTAAAACGATCGAAATTAAAATACATAAAATTTCACTCGGTGTGTTATTAAATTTACGTTTATGTGAGACTCGGTAAATTGAATAATGCTGAAGTGCAATGAGTAATGTTCTCAACCGACTTCCAAAAAAGGAGGATGTTCTCAATTCGATTGTATTTTTTTAAGTTTGTTACCTCAGAACTTCAGACTGGGTGGACAAATTTCTATGATTTTTATTTTAATCGAAAGTTGGAGCACGTCATGTAGTTCCATTTAAATTTAATTAAGATCTAACAAGTGTTTTTTGAGTTATATTTAATAATGCATATTTGCTTGACTATTTTTTCATTGACAAACGTTGTATTATACCTCCATAACTTTTCACTGCATACCGATTTCGATGATTCTTATTTTAATCGAATGCTGATGCTTGTCTTGTAGTCCCATTTAAATTTGATCGAGATCTGATTACTACTTTTGT
Organism: Melitaea athalia; assembly: GCA_905220545.2. Lineage (NCBI taxonomy): Eukaryota > Metazoa > Arthropoda > Insecta > Lepidoptera > Nymphalidae > Melitaea > Melitaea athalia. The sequence continues at coordinate 22,338,939 of HG992180.1, forward strand.
AATTGAAGTCAAAGTTGGGTTGAGTCTACATAATAATTTTACACTTAGAGTGACCCAAAGACTTAATTATTTATTATCGTGCGAAGTTGTTTCAAGTCTGATTTTTATAATTCATTTTTATTTAAAAATTAATAGCCAGCTTCTAACGTAAGTAGCACTTAACAATTTTTGCACTTATTGAAGTTAAGTAAATATCTTGCATAAAACCTTAGTCTAAGTGACAGTAGCTGTATTTTCTTGCATTAAGCATTAGCATTACTGCTTCATGGCATTTTAGGCGATTGCTATATGTGTGTTACGCTTTACTAGCTTATAAAGATACAGTTAAACCTTGTGAAAGTACACTTAAGTACGATTTTTAAGTTGTTTTTAAGTTGATAATAATAATTAAGTTTCCTTGCAAGCCAAAACAACCGAATTCAATTACATCGATCAGTAAAATAACTTACTACTAACTTACTTTCGTCTTAGGTAGACGAAAGAATAGTCAAGTAAATACGCGTTATTAGAGATAGCTCCCAAATCACTTGTCAGATTTCGAATAAATTTAAATGAGACCACATGCCACGCACCACATTTAGATTAAAAGAAAATCATCGAAATCGATCATCCCAGTAAAAAGTAATGAGGTATGTAACACAGTCATAAACAAATTACAGTCGAATTGACAAACTCCTCCTTTTTTGAAGTTAATAAAGAATTAAAATGTCAAGTTCGATTTTTAATTGACTGCACTCATACAACAAAGGGATATGTGATTCTCAAGTTTTAAGCACTGTGTCTATTACATACCTATGTCAAATTTGCGTGTGAAGTACAAGCAGATGCTGCCACTTGGCCAAAAAACTTATTAAAATATTTTTTAAGCATTGATACAAAAATAACTTTAAATATTTTTACAAACAATTGACATTTTTTCTTTAAATAAGATGTAACTGTCCTATATATTTTATGACATCCTAAATTTGAGATGAAGATACCTAATTATATAGCCATTTGTGCTGCTTTAAAAACCAACTTTATAAATTATATAACCAATTTCAGATATCCAAATATAGTTTTAACTATGGTATTATCGCAGAACAATCAAAATGTTCTCGGTAAGATTCAGCCAAACTAAATACGGACAACAATTAAATGTAACAAATAGTTGTCGACAACAAAGTAGACAACTTCGAAGAAGTTGGGAGTATAATGTGCAAAAAGTCGACGCTTTCAGTTGTCAAAACTCCCAGTCAAGTTTTCAAGTCGAAGACGTTAAGAGGCGGCCAATTGGCGAAAGTGAGGAAGTTTTATCTGATTTTAAGATTTTTATTACGTGAGATAGATTTAATGGAAAAATAGCTTTCATTGGGTAGATATTTGATCCAATGTTGGAATTGTAAATGTTTAGTTGCGTTTAGTAATAGGAAGAATTAGTCCATAATTGTTATATTTTCTTCCATTTATGTGATTTGAAAACTTTATTTTCATCTTATTTATATTTATAGTATTTACTGTGCGGTGCCCAGTTGTTATTCTAAGTGACCACACTTTGCTGAAAAGTGGCCTAAAAATTAAGCTCCGGCTCTTATGCTCGTATTTAAGGAGTTATTATTTAAGGAGTTAATTAGCTTGTGTATATATTTTTTCAGAAATCAGAGCTAATTTTAGTTTAAAATTTATATATCCGTGATTCTACTTATTTATTGCATTTGCTGAAATAAAATCTTCGATAAAATCAAATTGGTAATAGCTAATATGCATACTATAACTCATTTCGATGAGTATTTGCTCACAGATTGTGGATAATTGAAACTCAAATAAGTGGGATCCAGGGCCGTCTTCGTAGGCACGTTCCAATTGGAAAGTAATCCCACGCCAAACATTTGTATGTCTCAATCGTGATTTCCGTACCACGATAACTGACCAGTGAAAAAATTACCAGTCGCTAATATTCCATTGCGTTTTTCTGTTGCTTGCAATTAATTTTATTTGTAGGTTGAAAGGCAATGGATGTGTATTTTTTGCTTCGATACGATGTAAGTAGGATAATTGGGACGCAGGATATTTCAGAGTGGTTACGAAAGGAAACACGGCCCGGTCGTTTTGTGTCATTATACGCGGATGTAAATATTTACTTTGAACGTTAAGCGTAAATTAAAATTTTATTATAATGGTTTCATTCTTCGCCTCGCCTTTAATATTCTTTTTGTAGTTCAATATCAAAGTTGGGAATATGAAACCGTAATGAGATTAGGTGCTTATTTATTTGATAGGAGCTACTTAAACGACTTTTTATTTTATTATTCAGAAATGTTAATAATGATTATAAGGTTCGTGTATTGCGATTTAACAAAGAAACTTATAAATGTAGGACCTATCTTTATACTAGCGGTAGCTAGCTGTTATGTTTATTGTATAAGACATTATTGGAATGTTTGTGTGTACAGACATACACTGTACAGCATCTATGAGTGTTGTACATTTTTCTTTTTTTTATTTACTTTTTTTTCAGCTTTACAAAATATGTTACTTAATCGAAAAACGAACTTAAGAATATAAAAAAAATTTAAACAATATTTTATATATATCTTTTATGTTAGAAAGTTGTATTATTCTTTGAGGTTCAAAGTGTAAGTGAACGCATATTGACGCATATTATTGACTAGGTCGGCAAACATGCATACGGCCCTGATAGTAAGGGGTTATCGTAGCCTAAAGACGCCTGTAGCACTAGAATCAAGAAATAAAGTCAAAAAAGTTTATATCAAGAGTTATGAACAAATATACTTATAAAATCGCATACCCACCTACTTATTTATTTAAAAAAGTAACTAATAAACGAATAATTAATATTTTTAAACTAAAAATATTTCATTAAATCGATTGAAAATTGTTCTTAAATAAAATCGATTATTATTTCAAATTGTCGTCTGTGTGGCTACGGCAAAGAATATTATAGCCTCCCCCTCTCTTCCAGTGGGTGTCGTAAGAGGCGACTAAGGGATAATATAGTTCTACTACCACCTTGGAACTTATAAAGCCGACCGATGGCGGGATAACCATCTAACTGCTGGTTTTGAAATACCCGCCGATGGCCGAAGACGGGCAGCAGCGTCTTCGGTGCGACAAAGCCAGCCCTGCGGTCACCAACCCGCCTGCCCAGCGTGGTGACTACGGGCAAAACACATGAGTTCACGCCATTTTTGGCGCGAACTTGTGGAGGCCTATGTCCAGCAGTGGACTGCGATAGGCTGAAATGATGATGATGATGATTTCTAATTGAATCAATAACGTGTAAGTCAGTCGCTAGTTTCGAAATTTCTTGAACTGTCAAAAAGATAATAAGCGATTGGACGGAGTATAAATGATTTAGCAGGCCATTTGTTTTAGGACAACGTGCTCTTATTTATGGTTACTAAGTCTTGCTTAGATCAATATAATTATCAAAAACAAAGTATGTAGTATAGGAAATATATACAATCACACAATCTAGTATTCCCTTCAGCCTGTCATATCCATCTAGCCTTAGGATTAATAAATATCTGTATATTAACAACTTTAAATGAAAACACTGTTAAGACAATGCAATATGAACACATATTTCCACCATGGCGCTCATTTCAGCCGTTAAATACGTAGTAAACCTAATAGCCCATAATGTAATCGTCTAACAACACTGAATTATGCTTAAAATTTAGATACTCGTAAATTAGTCGCGAATGTTATGAATCTTGGTGATGTACGGTCTGCGGACGGCGTTGTATTCGCGACACGTCCCCGGGGACTGACGGTTTAATAAAACATGTAAACTTGCCCGGGGTGTACTAATGTATGCGTAATCGGAGTCCCGCAAGGCATCCTAGGCCCACAGTTATTCCTGATTGTTCATGCTGGTGATTTTATAGTTGAATAGAATTACTATATTTTAATATGTTTGAAAATCAATTGATTGAATATTGAAGACAGATACTGCTCTGAATATAAAAAAACCTACATATTTTTAAGTAAAGTACGTAGATAGAACTAAGGATTAAAAAGGTTGTAGAAGCAACCGTTTCTTGTCGATTCCAAGTCGCATCTACCTACAGCTAGTTCGCCGATTAGACGGTTGCTTTTGGTAATTGTTTGTGTCTGAATTACGTTTACTTCCGAACAGACAATTTCAAATGGACAAAGAATTTTCACGAAAATTCTTTTTTATGTGTGAAAAAAAAGTAAAGTAAAAGTTAAAAAAAAAGTAATTTCAAGTAGAACAAGTAGGTAGTACAAAGCCATTATAACACCATTCTACTCTCTACTAAATTTAAATATTTTAATTAGATGCTCTTTTATATTGTTTTATTCAATAAAAAAGCATCAAATAATTTAATCATTATTCAAAAAAAAAATGTATTCATAATTTCAAAATTTTATGTGGTGACATTTTGTCTTCTTATTCGTATTTTTCACATTAAATAATAGTTGTACGAGGTTCAATAGTTCATAAATTTCTTCTAAATTTTCATACAGTAATAGCGCAATATTTTATGCAGTTCGTCTTGAATCGTTTTCAAAGTCCTTTTTGTTATGATTTTCACGATAAAGAGACCATTGACAGCGAACGACAGCAGCGTCGATATTGTGAATTCATGTTTACTAAGAATGCAAATCGTCTGTGTTGTCTGTAGCTAAAAACATTACGTTACATTCAGTCTTATTTATATTTCTAAGTTGGTAATAAAAAGTACTATATTGTGTACGTCGTATGTTTTTTTTTGTCGTTATGGAATTGTTTGCTGTCGCGAGTTCGATTCTCAATCTGAATAATATTTGAATCTCAACAAATCTTTATCATAAACATTTACAAATATTGTAATGCTTATCAAAAATTATAATAAAATTTAGTTGATAGAAAGTATAAACTATAATCAAATCAAACAAAACTCTAATATCCTATGATAAAATACTATCACCTTAAATCACCTAAATGCAAAAATAATAATAAATAAAAGCATCTGCTGATCATAAAGTCATCAAATTATACTACAAGTGAAGGTACGTAATAGAATTATTTGTTGTGGGGAAACGTTATCAAGTGTAAAACCAGTAAGATGCATTCCATATTTTCATGAATACGCGCTTAAATATATTTTATATCGAAACCATTATCATAGCCACATTGCTTTTTTTAATCCTCATTATCCCAAATAAGTCAGTAATGTCTCTATTCCAATCCCATTTATCTAAATACAGAAATTCGTTAGAGATTCACGTCCACCCGCGCAAAGGTTAATTAAAACTTTACGAACTCATACCCGAATGTAATATTTTATTTGTAGATTATATGCCTAGTTTAATAATATTAGACGTTAAATTTTTAATGGGCGTTAATTTGTGCGTCTTCAGGGAGGGGTGTACCCCGCTGGAAAATTAATACCAGGTGGGGGAAACCGCGTAAGCTTCACGCGCTGTTTCTTGTTAGACATCATGTGTACAGAGTATGAACTTAGGAACAATTATTTAATGTAATAAATTTGTGTGTACTCTCGTGCTTCTTATAAAAAAATAAAAATATAAAGATTTCAATTCTTAACCAATATTTATTTGTATATATGCATTTCTAAGATAAAAATATACTTAACCCTAGAATACTAATCTATCGTAAAAATTACGACGACGAAACCACGATTCCTGGAAAAAACAATGTTCGCGTCGTTCCCGCGCCCCCTGCTTCACAATACCTTCCTTATTTGTTCTGTTAGTGCACCACGTGCATTTATTGTGATCCCACATCATTTTTGTGTGGACTTACAGCGAAGGTGTCGTAAAATTTACGAAAGATTAGTGTTTACGTGACTATTGAGCGATGGTAAGTTTACTTGTTTGTTGTTGTTTTTACTTGTTTTTATCACTTATTTGTAATGATTTTATGTTGATTTTACTTGATTTCAGTATATTTTCTATACTATAAATGTATTTTTCACTATTTCTTACTAATATTTGATTATTTTTTATTCGTAATGTGCTGGACCAGAAAAACACGTAGATGGCCATTACGCTTGTTTTATAACTTAATCAACATTACAATTATAAACTCATACATCATTTACGTCAGTAACAACTGCAGAAACTATAAAAAAAGCAAATCTAGACACGACTTTGTTTTGAAAATGGCTGATGCCCTGCTGCTTTGCGGCGGGAAATAAAGGAGCACATAAAAAGTATACTTATGGTATGTTAAACCTGTTCCAGAAGCAGCAACAATTGAAGAACCTAATACAAGAAGTGCATAAAATGCAAAATAGCCATATGTAGGGCGCATAACATGAACACGTGTCTTAACTGTGTAGAATAAGTAAATTATTTAATTTTAATTATAACGTGATCTCTTAAATCCAAAGAATGATACTATAATTTCTAAAACAATAAAAGTTTTTATTATCTTGTTTATTCTCGTTTCATTTAAATGTCGTATTTTTTTACGAATGATTAGTATTAACGTTACTCGTAGGGTAGATTAGTAATCTAGGGTTAAAGACAAAAGTCTTCGAGCAATGCATCCTGCCTGTTTTGACACACGGTGCCGAGACGTGTACATTGACACATACGAAGGGACTAGTCTACAAGTTTCAAGTCACTAAACGTGCAATTGCACGGGCTATGCTTGGGGTCTCTCTCATAGATATTATAAATGAGACTATCCGCGAGAGAAAAAAAGTAACCGACATAGTTTATAGACTTAGCAAGTTGTAGTGCCAAGGGGCTGCTATCTTGTGTTGCAGGACCAATGGCCGCTGGAGCAGACGTGTCCTGAAGTGGAGACTGCGTGTTTGCAAACGCAGTGCAGGACGTCCTCCGGCCCGCTGGACCGACGATCTACGTAAGATTGCTTAAAAATGAAGAGGCTAGATGAAAATTGCGGAAAATCGGGATGACTGGCGCAAACTTGGGGACGACTATGTCCAGCAGCAGACTAGGATAGGCTAAACTGACTGACTGATTGATTAATGTATTTTTATGACTAACATTAACCTGTAGTGGTTCGAATAATCGCCCTATCAAAGTAATAGAGAATACAGCTCTAATTCTACTACAGTACAGTGAAGAAACCTTTTTCCAGCAGTGCGACATACAGTGTAATTTAGTTCACATCACATATTTATATAAAGCAATACAAGTCATAGACAATACAAGTATGTGCATATCAATAACATCGTTACGGTCACGAATTATTATTCCAAACTGTTAACCTATAAATATTAAAAAGAATCATTTTACAAAACATTTGAAACGCCACCGTAACAAAATGATTGGGGTCTTTTATCTATTTGGGGAGCTTATCGGGCCTCGGGGCCTGACCTTTGTATTCAACGACTACCGTTTCAACACGCAAATTACGATTAAAACAATTTTATTTATGACTTAGAGGATAGCGTTAAGTTTATGCTTAAAGGTAATTGTCTCGAACTCAAATTTACACTAACAGCGGTGGTTTTCTATTCCTAGGGTAGTGTTTTTTGTTTTCGACTTCCAAAAGATAATAGACCTTAAATCCTTCCAACGTGTATCGATAACGAGGTCATCAAAAATTATTACTGACCAGCTGTTTTTTTTCTTTTAGTTAATAAATATTTACATAATTTATTAGTAATATTGTCTTACAAATTGCTTGGTACGTTATCCCGGTCATACGGTCACTGCTGCTTTATCCCTGGTACCCCTATTACCTACCACAATCGAGAGTTCTCGTACAGGAAATTGTTGGGTCCCTCATCAAAATGAAGCTACTCCCGGAAAATTAGCTTGATAGTAGTCAAGTGCAAAAAATGTACCAGGTATTCCGGAGTATAACGATATAATAATAGTCATTAATAAGTGTCTTAGTTCTAGGAAATGATAAGAGACGGCCGACCGTCATGCGACATGCGATACGCACACGAAAAAGTTTGAGACGATGTAATAAAAGATTCACTTTAAAAATTTGTATAAATTCCGCAACTATCAGCAAATAATAAAGAGTTCTTAACTTGTAAATTGTAAATACGTATAGCATTGTACAAAGTTTTATCACACATTATTATAATAATAAAGTCGAACATTTCATTTTCAACTCGTTTGCGGGTAGCGCAACATTCAATACAACGATTTCCTAAACCAAGTACAGACGGTAAAATAATTCATTTTATAACGCTATTGAATTTCATGGACCAGTAAACTGTACTTTATATCAGTACGATTCGATGTTTACTGATATTTGTCGTTTACTACCCGGTTGTGTCATCGAGCAGTGTAATTGTCTTTATTTTATGTCTATTGAAACTGGAAACACGAAACACTTTTACTTTTACGGCTCTTATTTGTTCATTCAAAATAACAATCGCGGTAATTTCATATTATTGTCATAGTAGCCGTGAAATATTAAAAACTTATATCGTCACATGTAATTCTGATATAAGAACTCTTTTCAAATATGCATGTTACCGTAACATTGTATATATCGTCATTACCATCCATCTATTAACGAACCTATGAAACAACTATAAATACGAAAAAAAAATACGAATATTAACTTCGATTATAATCTAATCTAATTATCTGTTATTCTAGAAAGATTGACAACAAAATTTATAATAACAAAATAGGTAGGGATCCCTAGTACATTTTTTTAACCTGATCAGTATCAAGCTTATTTTCCGTGAGTAGCTTCATTTTGATGAGGCGAACAAAAAGTTCCTCTTCGAAAACCTGTCCTCCAAATTGCGTGGTACGTTATCCCGGTCCTACGCTCACAGCTGCTCTACCTCCTGCTAACTCTATTATCTACCACAATCGAGAGTTTTCGAAGAGGAACTTTTTGTTCGTCTCATCAAAATGAAGCTACTCACGGAAAATTAGCTTGATACTGCTCAGGTTAAAAAAATGTACTAGGGATCCCTACCTAAAAGAGAGAATGTTTGTAAAAATTTACAATTTCAACATTTAATAAACAACGATCTGAATAGTATAAAATATAATAACAATAAACGCTTAGATTCAGTGTCCGCTACTAGAATCCTATGCCGGTCTACAATCACACACGATACACAAGCACAAACAGAATACTGCAAATATGTACCTATATAGTGTACACAAACATTTGTCATGCGTGGTTATGATCCCCAAAACTGCAAATCGGGTCAAAGATATTCATGAAATGTAAATTCACTAAAATGAGAAATACATTAAAAAGACAACATTTTCAAATATAAGTAGGTATTACTTTATTCCTAGCCAAGCGTGTCAAACACAATAAGTTCAACGTAATATACGAAATATTTACAATTTTTATGTCTAGTCTATGTATGGTGGCTATACAGTGTCTAATGTACCTATAATATTCTACGTGATGACTGTTATTATTGCAGTTTGCTATTATTACATCATTCGATAATTATTATATATTTTTATGTAATAAATTAATGAAACTGTTTAATACATTAAATGTAATATTTAATGAAATAAAATAAAGGTGTGTTGTGATTTTTATCAATTTAATTGTAATTTACGATAAAAAGATTGTATTATTTCATTAAAACTTATAATTATTTTTAATTTTAGTATTAAATATTGTAAGAATCTGGCAACAAAATCAATTTTCATTTGAACCAATCGAAATCGATTAAAGTGAGGGTATCTTAAGTAGGGATAATTTGTTGGTAGTCGGAAAGAAGAGACGGAGGAATTCATTCTGGTGGACAGACTTGAAGCGAGCACTAGTTGTCTCATTGTAAACTTAAATTCATAATAATTGTGTATTAATCATATTGCTTAATATTGTATTGTATATCCAATTAATTGAATAAGAGAATCAGTCAGAAAGAAAGGTGTTTAATTTCATCACATATCAGAAGCGGAAAGAATCTACTGCTCACAAGGGTACGTTAAATAATTATTTATTAGTCGTAATCTTAATTTATTATTGATATCCTTATGACAATTTTCATTATGTATTTAACAATATATTAATTTTAATCATTGTAGGTAGTTGTTAAAAGTTACAACAAATAACTCTTTACTAAACGGCGGTTTTAATCGGAATATCATTCGGTCAAGCTACTCTTGATAGTGATATTCTGTGTAGTATTGCATGGATCATTTGGTCAGGGCTACACTCTGACAATGACGCTATGCTATACAGAACCATGCAGATTAGTTTTTGTATTTTTATGTTGTGATGATGTGGAGTATTGGATAAAACTTGGCCAAGGCAACTCTTTGGCAGTTTTAGACTAATACATCGTACTGAGCTATTATTAGATCATTTGATCAGGGCTACACTTTGATAATGGTCTATAATAGCCTTGGGTACGTATAAAATATTACAAAGAAAAGAGAGGGTACCTACATTAATGTTCAGTGTCATTTTTATTATAATACTATTAAACGAGCAATTCTTGTATATATACATTTATTTATTTATTTATTTTACTAATATACATGAAATACAAATTATAATTACATATAATAAGATGTCATATAAACTCGTTTGACTTTTACCGGTCATCTGTATTGTCGACATTATCAGTAGTAGGTAACTAGGAAAATAATAATATATTCGACATAATGTTGAAGTACATCATTCTACTATCACATCATTTATTAATTACCTATACAATAATAACCGTCACACATCAATCGGTTAAACGCTGTATGCCGATAAACCGACCAACCAGTTTAATTTAATTCAGTTAGATTTTTTATTTAAATTTGAGATTTTTCAGTAGTGTAATTTTTTAGGTTACTTTTTATGTTTTTGTTGTTAAAGATTCCCGTAAAGCTAAAGGAAATTATTTTACAAGATGTAGTATTATATTATAGCTTAATTTTCTTTGCCGTATAAATTATTGTATTTCGGTAACTACAACATGTACTCGTAGTTACCTTTTGTCGGGTGACTATATTATTGGGGTACACATTCTTAAATGCATAATTTTAAGGATTCGTTAAAAAAATCTTTACATTTAATAAGGTGAGCTTAATGTTATCACGTATAGGTATTATTTTACAATAGTGAAATAATTTATGGTAATTATTTTTGAATTTATTTTAATTTGGATAGGGATAATTTCTTTTAAAATTCGTAACTAATTGAGTTTTATACGTTCTGCCAATAACTATATAAACCATAACTTATTATCCTCTCAACAAGAGATTTATTATTTGTATGAGGTTGGCAAGTGTAACTGTATTCTGGCTTACCCGCTGTCGGAGGAAGCCAGAATGTTGTATAAAATTGTGAAAGTAGCTGTTAAGCGTAGATAGCGTTGAATATTTTTGTAAGACCTATGAGGGTGGCAACGTCAGACTGACGAAACCCTCCATAAATATTAAAGAGTTGTAAAATTGTAGTCTAAATGAGTACCTATGGTATTTTCAATTTCAGTAATGAAAATTTCGCTAGACATAATCATAATATTATACATATATACGGGAAATTTAGTATGCAGGGGATTTCGGGGCGAAAAATTCATCTAGCTAGGATTTATTTTTGGAAAATGTCGTTTTATTCCTATTTTAGGCAATAAAAAAAAGGTACAATGTCATTGGAATACAAAGGTAAATTTCGCCATTGTCTATATAGTTGTAATAGCTCAATTAAGAAATCGGCGGTTGTCTCATGTCTCCAGATCGATTATTCGACATATAATTCATATTTGATTAATTGTATAGATAATGTATTTAGTAATACGGAAATTTCTCTCTTGATGAGAAAATTAATATAAAGTTTCGAAGAATTACATGTAGACCAATAACGGTAAAGAAAACAAATTGTTTTAGAGATATTATAGTGCAAAAAAATATGTAAAATAGATATAGTCGCAGGATCCAGATGTAATCTATAATTCAGTTTTCAAATTAATCTTAGAGAAATTCTATAACATTTTAAAACTTAAAACTGAAAATATACATAAATATAAAATTAAAATTTTAGCGAATGGGCTTCTGCAGGTATTTATAAGAGCAGAAATATGTTGTACGAACTGTACAGTATGAAGCAAAGGAATCGGGAGACTAGATTTTTAGATTATGTAGAACAATATTCTAAGACTATAAGAACTGTTTGTATGGCTGCTAAATCAAAATATATCAAAGATCAAATTATTAATTCTGATGATAAAATTAAGTGCACGTGGAATGGAGTGGAATTAGTAGTATCCGTAGGAACCGTAAGAAGCAAACTATACCAATGGAATTAAATATAACTGGTGCTATTGTAAGCTCAGATGACAAGTCGGCAAACGCTTTTGAAGCCTTTTTCGATGAAATACCCATTGACTTGACTTCTCGACGGAATCTTCAAGTAATTCTACCCAACTTCTTTAAAATAACGTTAGCAAATGTAATGTTGATTTTTCATTCTCGCGGGTTGATTTTTAGATATTCTAAAAGCATTTAAGTCTTAATATTAAAATTAATTAGTACTATCATTGACACCTCGCTCCGTTCTTAGCTTTAACTTTTAACAATGCTATTAAAGTGCGTTCTTTTCCAGATTTGCAAAAATATAGTCAGGTTTTACCAATTTTCAAAAAGAGACACCGCAGTGATCCCAGTAATTATAAACCCATTTCAATCCTACCGTCCTTAAGTAAAACTTCAAAAAATATACTAAATCAACTCTTTTCCATTTTAAAGTTAATGGAATTTTTCCCAGTGAATAATATAGTTTCACTAGAGGTCGCTACGACAGATGCTTGTGTGACACTTCTCAAGCATATATATGAGGCTTGGGAGAGGTCACAAAATGCTATTGGTATATTTTGTGAGTTATCAAAGGAATTTGATTGCGTGGACCACGGGATTTTATTAAGTAAACTTGAATGTTACGGTGTACAATAAACGGAACGAAGTCTTCTGGATCTATGCTAAAATGGGCGTTTCAGAGGGATCAATTCTAGGTCCTTTTCTTTTTTTTAAAGGGTACCTGTGATATATTGTTATTTGCAGCTGATGATACACCCATATTTAAAGTATAAAGAAAAAAAAAAGTAAATTATGATTATATTATTTATTTATTGAACAGTTCTTTATCGTGAATTCAAGAATGATTTAAAACAAACAAAAACGAGTGAGTTGTGTTTTCGTTGCCTAATGCATCTAAATAATTATAATTTGAAATAAATAACGAGAGGCTTATTTTCAATTATTCTACAGTTTTCTTAGGGATAAATTTGGACTCAAAACTCCAGTGGAATTCCCATTTGTTATCCCTGAATGGTAGACTCAGCTCCGTAGCATTCGCAAATAGAAAAGGTACGACAGCTGACCGACGTTGCTACTTCGCGTTTAATATATTTTAGCTATTTCTATAGTGTTATGTCTTACGGTCTAGGTTTAGGTCGAGACTGTATTTATTTGCAAAAAGGGGCTAATCGCAGACAATTTTGGAATTATCTCAACATATTTAAAAAATTTATTAAAAAGAGATTAATAGATAAAGCGTGTTATTCGGTGCAGGATTACATAGCTGATAAAGATGTGTAGACTCACTGACGCTGTATTTCATGCAAGATATTACTAATTTTGTACTAAAACAGTTTATATATTACTTTCCAAATTATTTTATTCCAAAGCGGTGGTAGATTTACTTTTACAAATAAACAAAGTTATTTTTGATTCCGATTTTGATTTTTTTTGATTTTGATTCGTAGTTGGATATGATTTCCAAAAAAAAACATGACTTACTAAGGCTTATAAGGCTAAGATGACTTACTAAGGCTGACTTTTAAGGCAGCGTAGGGTCTGGTGACATTCGAAAAAAAAAAAGAAAAGCTATTGTAGCTAATTCAAATTACACCACGTTACTTTCTATTTGGTAAAGGCTACAAAACGTAGTGGTTATATACTCTTTGAAGGCTACCTTTGACAGTGTTGCGATAACGTGATGTATGATTTTGTGTACCTATTATTTGGTTTGTAACATAATTGTAATAATCTAAGAATATACTTGCGACTCTGCGTAATTAGTGCATGCTTGTTAAATTTTGAAGGTTCCATGTACTGTTTTATTTAATTATATTACATTTGTTTAAAAATAACGATATTCATGTTGATAAAAGTGAGACTATTAGTTACTTATAGTGATTTCTTACAGAAAATCCCTCTGAAGATGTAGAACATTTATAACAAGTTTAGTGAGGTTAAATAATCAATTATATAAAATATATGTACTAGATGTACATACTACGAGGCTATGCTTGTGCAATAAAATAATATATGTACATATAACCTATGGTTAAATTATACGTAGGTAGTATGTATACATTATTGTGTATTACATAGGCTAAATGCGCCTCCGGTTTACCGGGGCTAGATGCGCCTTGGTTTACACTAGGCTAGACGCGCCTTTATTTTTATGAGGCTAGATGCTCCTCCGGTTTACCTTGGCTAGATGCGCCTTGGTTTACATAGGTCAGATGCACCTGTGTTTTATTGATTTATTATATTTATTTTGTTTATTTATTTATTTTTATGAGGCAGGTTAGATGATCCTGTGTTTTATTTATTTATTTTATTTAAATGAGTATATTTGGGCCTCCAGTTTACCTGGGCTAGATGCGCCTTGGTTTACACTAGGTTAGATGCACCTGTGTTTTATTTATTGATTTATTTATTTTTGAGGCTAGATGTGCCTCCAGCTTACCTTGGCTAGATGCGCCTTGATTTACATAGGCCAGATGCACCTGTGTTTTATTTATTTGTTTTTATCTATTTTTATAAGACAGGCTAGATGCTAAATGCGCCTTGGTTTACATATGCTAGATGCGCCTATGTCTTATGAGGCTATATGCGCCTGTGTTTTATGAGGCTAGATGCGCCTGTGTTTTATGAGGCTAGATGCGCCTGCGTTTTATGAGGCTAGATGCGCCTGCGTTTTATGAGGCTAGATGCGCCTGTGTCTTATGAGGCTATATGCGCCTGTATCTTATGAGGCTAGATGCGCCTGCGTTTTATGAGGCTAGATGCGCCTGTGTTTTGAGGCTAGATGCGCCTGTGTTTTATGAGGCTAGATGCGCCTGTGTTTTATGAGGCTAGATGCGCCTGTGTTTTATGAGGCTAGATGCGCCTGTGTTTTATGAGGCTAGATGCGCCTGTGTTTTATGAGGCTAGATGCGCCTATGTTTTATAAGGCTAGATGCGCCTGTGTTTTATGAGGCTAGATGCGCCTTCGATTTACCTAGATCTTTTGTCCAATGTACAGAATTAAACTCTTCTTCAGTTTTATTATTTGTAAAAATAACTTACAGTAAAATGTCAATAGTTTATATGAAGATTATACAAGACATTTTGTTTAAAAATTACGCTTATTCTGATACTATTGTATTTTTTGAGGTTACCATGAGACAAAGGGGACAATATGAACAACATAGGACACCGTCGTGAGAACTCGTTACCAGTCGTCGGCAAGTACGCAGGGTTAACTCACCCCGACATGGACGGTGGAACACATCAAACTCGCATCGAACAACCAGGGACATGACGGTTGCAGTGGTACCGGCCGGGAGCCGCGGCCGGCGCGAAAATTTTTTTTCGAAATTGTTTGTTCGTACTTTATAGTTTTTAAACCGCTTTTATAGTAAGTACATTAGGTTGGATACTATTAGACTAAAACCATAATTTATCAAGTCAAGAGTAACCTCCTGTTTGTATTGTCTAATGACAAAAAAAAGCTGTGAAAGTTGTATATAAAGATATTCTGTAGTACCTATATTTAGTATAAACATTTCACTCGTAAGAAGCCGGGGCGGGTCGCTAGTAATAAATATAATATACTAGTAATGACTCGAATGTTGTGATTTTTATGTGCACCAGGAGGTTGCACATATTCGGATGGCCGAATGTTGTGATTTTTATCAATTTAATTGTAATTTACGATAAAAAGATTGTATTATTTCATTAAAACTTATAATTATTTTTAATTTTAGTATTAAATATTGTAAGAATCTGGCAACAAAATCAATTTTCATTTGAACCAATCGAAATCGATTAAAGTGAGGGTATCTTAAGTAGGGATAATTTGTTGGTAGTCGGAAAGAAGAGACGGAGGAATTCATTCTGGTGGACAGACTTGAAGCGAGCACTAGTTGTCTCATTGTAAACTTAAATTCATAATAATTGTGTATTAATCATATTGCTTAATATTGTATTGTATATCCAATTAATTGAATAAGAGAATCAGTCAGAAAGAAAGGTGTTTAATTTCA
Organism: Melitaea athalia; assembly: GCA_905220545.2. Classification (NCBI taxonomy): domain Eukaryota; kingdom Metazoa; phylum Arthropoda; class Insecta; order Lepidoptera; family Nymphalidae; genus Melitaea; species Melitaea athalia. Next base: position 22,355,147 of record HG992180.1, read on the forward strand.
TCACAGGTGTTAAGATAATTTTGTAAAGTATTTTTTTTTATCAATAAAAAATCATATTATAAAATGTATACCCGAATAATTATTTTCTTTACATGTACCTCGAATAGAACTTGAAATTGATATTTTATAATAAGAAACTTCGTTCCTATCTGGTGTCCCACGACACCACTCGTACTTGTTTTATGTAACTTGTAGAATAGCTTATAATTTGATATTTTGTATTTAATCTAAATAATTGTTTGACCCGCGTTAATTAGAAAAAAAACCTACTAAAATATAATTAAACATTACCTACTGTGTAATTTGGGTGACTTATACAAGGGCATGGCGCGACGCAGCGTCGTTTCATTTGATTTTACATTACCTTCTAAATTAGGCGTGTATATTAAATATAAAAGAGAAAGTTTATCTTCATTAAATTACATTGTTGATAAAGTATTTTTCATTCGTAAGAATTCATAATCCTGGCTAATAATAATAATTCAATAAAATCACCTTTCCATTTTTTGTGATAACTATTTTAAAACTAATATCTAATATATTCTAATCTATATATCTATAATAACTTCTAAGATATTCATTGAAATTAAATGATGTCAAGGACAATTTTGTTCAAAAATAAATACTCGTGGTGAATAACGTATTTATGTGGATAAGCATTTATAAAATGTCTATAAGAAAACATTCGCAAATAACGCATTATTTTAGAACAAAATTGATTACCTTAAAACGTTATAATGAGTTAGCCTTAAAAGATACTTACTCACCAACTGACAGGAACACAACACTGCTAGAAAGCAGTATTATTTAGCTGTAATCTTCTGTAAGGTCGAGGAACTTCGAAGATATTTCCTGCTGTGCCATACCTTCGTTAAAATTACAGTATTAATATATTTTATTTGCCCACCTCCATGTTTACTGTAGTCACGCGTGTGTAGCAGCGGTTTGGTCTCGCGGCTTATATTACTCCTAATTGCTGTTATTTTGTATCAAATATAGCGCCTTCGTTTACTCTCCCGCTAACCTCTATAACGCCTCATAGTAAATTTTTACACAACTTTATTAAATTGCTAATATGTATAAAGTATTATATTATGTTATATACTTTTGACTATAGTTTGATCTCAGTAAAGGGTAGAATAAATAGGAGAATACGATGCTACAATTAAAACTACAAAGCTTAATATTGCTATGACAACACAATAAATTATAGTACCTTATTTCTCCATTTATAATCAAGCATTATTATTGGGTTATTTGTTGTTAAAATAAATTTAGTAAAGCAGGCTTCACGCCGTCTACTCATCATAAAATTACTGGTCCGAGAAAAAATAAAAATGTTGATTTATAGTTATGCGTTAGGGTAAAAAGGCGAGCGGTCAAAACGCCATAAAACCTACAGCTCACGGTACGGAGCGACGGATAATAATGTAAAGTGTCGAACCCAAATAAATAAATATCGAATATCATTACGCTTTTTTTCAGAATATTTTCTTTTAATTTCGTAATAGACATAGTAATGGGCGAGATTTTGAAATATACACTGTGTTATGCATATTACATTATGCATTGTTTATGTGTTTTTAATCGCTGTTATGTGTTTTCTGACCGCTATCCGCTATAGTTCAAATTGTTTCAATTTTAAATTACTGGTATAGCCTCGATGATTTTACATATATTCGAAGTTTTAAAAGAATATAACATCTTTTTCTTCTCTATTGATTGATTAGCTTGATTCAGTTCGTAATATCCCACTGCTGGGCATAGTCCTCTTTACCCATGTAGGAGAAGGATCAGAGCTTAATCCACCACGCTGCTCCAATGCGCTTTAATAAAGTATGTTATTACAAACATACATAAACACATAGCACACACAAAAATACATATTATAAGCAAAACGACTAAAAACAGAACTTATAATACTGGCAGTCCTAGAATTTTATTCAGATCTGCAAACGTCAGTTATATTACAATGAATTAAACGCAGTTATTCGAGCTCAATTATCTTTGAAATACCGAAGCGGTTATTTAAAAGTGCAACTTTATAGTTTTTTCTTTCCGTTACGGTAGAATCAACATTCCGAGCGGTATAATAGTTTCTTGAACTAGAAAAATATTGTAAGAAAAGTAGTTGAAAAACTTAAATAAATAACTTCAGTTAAGAATACTTTTGTTTCAGTCTGTGAATGTCTCAAAGTTAAGCGAGTGAATCTTCTGAGGGGAGAAGTTCAAACGTAACGTACATTTATTTATACTAACTGACATTAACTCAATTAGCTTGTAAACGTCCCAATAAGGCCTCTATTTTAGGATTAGTAAAATTATATTTCTTACTTTGATTGACGATAGCTGTCAGGAAACTATGATAGTAACCAGGACTGATAGCTCCACCCGCGGTTCTAAAAAGCATACAGGTAACACCGACAAGGTATACACCTAAATAAAAAACAATTTTTACAAATAAAATGTATCCCAAACGACAATCAAGACTACGACACCACCACACTAGATATATTATCGGTATTTCATTTCTGGAAGCATGAAATATCCTGTTCAAAATCTGAAGCACCCTGACTGGGGAAGTATCTCAACCTTACAGAAGGACACAGTTAAATAATACTGCTTTCAAATTGGGGGTAGGGTCAACGGTTGCGATGCTTCTGGTGTTGCAGGCGTCTATCAGCTATGGTAACCGCTTACCATCATCTGTTGAGCTGTACGCTTGTTTGCCGACCTTGTTTTATTATAAAAAAATATATATAGGTACCTACATGTACTTATTTAATATTGAAAACAAAACCAACCAACAACTTCATATTAAATATTCAAATTTCCTCCTAATACTATTTAAACCGTCAACCCAAACTATTTTAAGAGATTAACTTACAAAAAGCCTCACACAAGTTACATAACATTTATATTACGCTAATAACATATTATATAAAAAGCATCAACAGCTAAATTATTATTGTGTTATGTAGCCCATTTGCCGAGGAAAGCTATCGGCTATTAATTTTTTATTCTGAAATAGCGCGTGTGTAACGCGGCACACACTTATAAAAATTGATTATTATATTTTCGTCAAAAACAATTATAGTTCTTCGAGGTAGTGGAGGTTATGGAGGGTCATGTGGTTCATAATGGGTAGCCTCAATATTTCAAACAATTATTTATCAGTTAGCCAGTCTATGTGTCTTATATTCAATAAATCTATCTATAGAAGATACTATATAGTTAGTATTATAGTAATAAATGAGGAACCAGCTTTTTTGTTTGGTTGTACTGCAAAAACTACTGAATCGATCGGAATAATACTTATACCATAAGATGCAACGTATTTCAGAGAAGGTTTTAATATATGATAATATGTTGGTGATTACTTATCGTGTAAAAAAATATAGGCGGACAAAGGTCGCTAGTACTCAATAAATTACTATTATTATTCGATTACAAACGTAACACAAAAAAGAATAAAAGATTTAATTAAAAGAGCTTTATAAAAAGTATTCTCGTATGAGATTATGAAACCAAGCAAACAAATATTGCGCCGTCTCATTAAAATACAAAACCCGAAAACGTCGCCCTTTCGAATGGTTTCGTACAGAGCAACAAAAACAGAGACTAGTGATTATTCAACCTGCAACATTCCACTGCCGAACACAGTATCTCCATATAGGAGAAGGAACGGAGTCCTTTTTTATATACAATTAGGTCAGCAAACAAGCACACGGCTCACCTGATGATAAGCGATTACCGTAGCCTATAGACGCCTGCAACACCAGAAGCATCGCAAGCGCGTTGCCGACCCTATCTCCATCCCCCCCCCCCCCGGAGCTCTGGTCATGTTACTCACCAACAGGAACACAAGACTGCTTGAAAACAGTATTATTTAACTGTGGTCTTCTGTAAGGTCGAGGTACTACCTAAGTCAGACTGCTCCATGTTTTGAGCAGGAAGTTTAATCCACTCCACTGCGGGTTAGCGGATATATTGTATAAATAAAACAATGGCTATATTGATATCCGTGATAACACCCGGGACTGACAGCTTCAGGTGCTCCTCGAGGTACATTGGGGAGATCAACAAGGACACACACCCAGACCGGATACAAGTATAAACACAAATACCACCCCGAGTCAAAATTGAACTCGCAGCCGCCTGTGTTAAGGCACCTACAAGGCTCACCGCTACACCAGAATGTTTTCAGTATGTAAATAATGCAAATGTACGCAGAAAATTTTCTATGCAAATATGATTGAATATCGATATCAGCTAATGAGTCCAAAAACTAACGAACGTACGAATAAATTAATTCGTGATTATTAACGTTGTGATGGGTTTAAACATATATCGAATACCAGTGATTCTTGACTCCATTCGCATTTAAACATTATAATTTATGTACATCATCATTTCTCAAGGGAACTGAAAAAAAAATTAGAATTAATTAGTACCTAGAGTCATAGCTTGTTGAATGTCAAACATGTAGCTATCATCAAGATGCGTGGTCAATTTAAAATTAGAAATACATACAAAGAGAAATCCTTGTACAGTCCTTGTGGGTCTCCCCACCGTGCCTCGGAGAGCACGTTAAGCCGTCGCGTCGGTTCCGGTTGTTATCATGTAGGTACACATGATAGCGATCGTTACTCATAGTAGGGAATATATCTGCCAACCCGCATTGGAGCAGCGTGGTGAACTAAGCTCTGGTCCTTCTCCTACATGGGGAACGAGGCTTATGCCCAGCAGTGGGATATTACAGGATGAAGTGAAGTAAAGTGGTATATGTAGGTATAACATGTTGTACAAATTATTTGTAAAAATAATACACTTTTATATGACACAAATGTATTTATTTATATATTTTTACAATTTATTCTAAGTACCTAACAAATGTAAAAAATATTTAATGCCCCGTCCATACGCTTGGTGTTCGTCACGAACACGAACAAAGTTCCAAACATCGACCACAATCATCAAACACAAACAGTCGTCCTCACGCTTGACGAACGTGTTAGTATTTTGTGGATCGGCAAACATGGCGGACGAATAACGCGGCGGCATGGCGGACGGATAAAATCTATAATGTACTTAATACTACTAAAATAAATATACTGTACTACTACTGTAACTAACTACTACTGTACTAGTAAAATAAATATACTGTTTTACCATTATTTATCGAATAATAATTTAATATAATTCATTTAAATATTTTTAAATTAAGAAATAAAACCTTTACATGACGTCACACAAACAATATTAAAACATGATTTTGAGTACCTAAAAGGCTGTAAACAACGCGCCAAAAACTGCGACAAGTAATGTATGTACTATAAGCCGCGACACGTCCACCACCCGTGAAGCTCGCGCGCATAATGATCGCTGGCCAAACGTGTGGATACACCGCGAACTGTTTGCCAAACATCCTTTGATCTGTGAAGAAAAACCGACACCGATGCCGAACACTGCCGAACACAAACACGAACAGGCGAACAACGACAAACACCCATCCACACGTCCGTTTTTGCTGTTTGCTGTTCGCTGTTCGCCATTGTTCGTCAAGCGTGTGGATGGGGCTTAAGGTTAAGATTCGCATTTAATCTTGAACACGAGAGAGAGAGAAGATTTTAATCAATTTTCTATACATATATGTCAGCCTTATACTCGTAATACGAGATTACTTTTGCAATAAATTCACTATAGATAAATAAATACACTCTAAAATCCTTTAAAATACTTTAGCATCCTATTCTAAGAACAATTTTCCACAACTTTTACTTCACTTGCTGACTAGTAAAATAATTTTTAGCGCACATAACTTTCAATTTATATGTGAAAGAATAAAATTATTTAAATGTTGTAAAATAACGTAAATTATATGCTATATAATAATATGATTATATTTTTAAGAGCAATAAAAAACGTCTGCCATTAAGTAGTCTGTGGATAAAAAAAACCTATGTTTTATGCATCAGCCCAGTGAGGTGTCTAAATTAAATTCAGACGTGAAATAACACTTCAGTCGTCCTGAGACTCGAAGATGAAATGAACTTGTATCTACATATCTTATTGCGATCTGAATGTTAAACGATTGACGGTCCTTGTAGAAATCTATTACAATTAAATAGCTATAAGTAAATTATAAATACGATTACAATACTTTGTATGAAAAAGTGTCACTAGTTGCCATTAAGTCCGACGTTTTTTTTGTTGTATTTTGTGAATAAAGTTTAAAAAAAAATTAGCAAACAATAAGAGTACCTATTTATTATTATTTAAATTAACAAATATTTTCTTCTACCTCTTCTCTTCTATTAACTCTGTGGTGGTTGCGCGTACATAATAATTATGTAAACCATCCATACAAATCGACAATTTAATTTTTTTTTATTAAAAAGCAAAAAATTCGACTACGAAAAACAACCACTAAAAAGGAAGAAACAAGCTTTACAGTTTAGTGTGAAGTGTATTCAGTGCACCGTGTATTATATTCCACTCGATACCTTGATAGCCTACAGATATTTTAATGTTTTTTTTTTATAACTGGGTCCGCAAACAAGCGTACGGCTCACCTGATGGTAAGCGTTTATCATCAGGTGAGCCGTACGCTTGTTCCCCAATTCCCCACAGGAGCTCTGGTTACCTTACTCATCAACAGGAACACAAAAGTGCTTGAAAACAGCTGTATATTACTTAGCTGTGATTTTGAGCAGGATATTTCTTGCTGTGGTAACCAAGGGAAGTTAACTTATTTGAATTTGCGTATTATGATTAAAAATGAGCAACCCTCTGACGCCGCGTTGGCGCAGCGGTCACAGCACTGGATTGCGATTGGCTGTAGCGCGGGCGGTTGCGGGTTCGATCCCCACACACGATAACATTTGTATTGGCCATACAGAAGTTTGCCGTGGTCTGGGGGTTTGTGCAGTTTTTGTGGGTCTCCCCACCGTGTATGTACACCTGATAGCAATCGTTACTCATAGTAGGGAATATATCTGCCAACCCGCATTGGAGCAGCGTGGTGGATAAGCTCCAATCCTTCTCCTACATGGTGAAGAGTTCTATGCCCAACAGTGGGATATTACAGGCTTAATCGTGATCGAACCCTGTGACACAAACAGAAATAAGGAATTTGACAAATATCGCGATAGTATTTCCATGGCATATTTGTATACAGAACGCTAAATAATAATAGAAAAAAATTGTAGTTAGGGTGATAACATAAACGATAAAGAGAGAGTGTTATTTACTTATTCACGGGAAGACTTATACATTATGTATGAAAAACTCGTTGAGTGTCGTAACGCTATACGGTATACATTCATTTAATTTTGATAAATTCGTCGTTTCTATTTTATGGTTAAATCATGTTTTTATTATTTAAAATGTGAAGTGTATTTCAAAATTATTAAAAAATAAAATTTTATCATATTTTCGTAACTTTTATTTATATACTTTGCATAATTCTTGAAATCATTTTCTGTTTAAAATCTGGTTTAGGCTTCTTTGTACGTGAACAGGCTTACAAAAAGCACGTGCGTAATACAATACCGACATGTTATAATTCTTGAACAAAAAAAGAATAAACGAATTTTCCCACATTTGTGACCTACCTAGATGAATTTTCTGCTATCGTAAACACCTGCTAGCGATCGTTACTCATGGTAGGGAATATCCCGCAGTGGAGCAGCGTGGCGCATTAAGCTCCAATCCATCTCATACATGAAGAAAGTGGCCTATGCCCAGCAGTAAGATGTTACAGGTTGAATTTTGTAAACTAACACATACCTATTTAAAAATATAGGTATACATAAATATTGTTCACAAAATACTACATAGCATAGAATTGTCCAATTTATTTATTTATTTATTTTATTTATTTATTTATTTGGGAAACAAACAATGTAATCATCACATATAGTTAAAATTATTACATAACACATTTATCAGTAAAGTTTCCACTAACAATAATAAGCAGACGTGTGACAGAATAAAAATCGAATTAACTATCAAAAGTAAAAAATCATGTGAATACAAAATTTGTGTTTAAAAAAAAAAGAATAAAAAAAATTACAATATAATCCATTCAATCATTTAGCCATCAATGTGTAAACGCAAAAAAATATATACAAAAAATACTTGTTAATAAAATCTTCACTAATATTAAATAGACAAATTGGAAAAGTTATGAAAGAAAAGTTGGTCATTGAAAAAGTCAAAATTCAAAATAATGTCATAAAAAAGAATCATATATGTCAATTATGTCAAATAAATTACAATTAAAAATATGTCAATGAGATTAAAATCAACAATATACAAAAAATACAAAAAAAAAACTGTAATAAATCAACAAATGTTACATTATTATTTTTTACTTATTACGTCCCTAACATACTGCTTAAATGAAGACAGGGTACAATTAAAGATGTCAATAGAATTAAAGAGGTCATCATAGTTTCTGCAGGACCTGAAAGCAAAGATGTTTCCGGCATACTTGGTCCTAGTTACAGGGACAGAGAATAACCTTGTTGAACGCGAACTCGTCCGAGGACATCTCAAATTAATATTTTGTAACAAAAACGTTGAATCAATATGAGATTTTAATATCTTATACAAAAAGACTTGGTCTCTCTCTAAGCGCCGATCAAGCAACGATGGGAGGGCTACGGTAACTTCATTGCGACTTAAAACTTTTAAATTTAAGTGCTTTTCAAATTTTCTTTGGATTTTTTCTAAAGCTTCAATAGAGGTTTTGTATTGTGGATTCCAGACTGTGGATGCATACTCTAATATGGATCTAACATATGAGTTGTACAATAACAATAGAGTAGATCTATACCTAAAATCTCTACCAGATCGAAAAACAAAGCCAAGCATTCGGTACGCCTTTGTAGTTATATGCTCGATGTGAGAATTAAAGGACAATTTGCAGTCAAGAAGAACGCCCAAGTCTCTCACTTCAAATACCCTGTTAAGCATAACATTGTTTAAAAAATAATCATATTTCAAAGACTCAGCCTTACGAGAAAATGAGATAATGCTACACTTTTCAGGATTCAGAGTCAGGTGATTGTTTTTACAATAGATACTCAATTCGTTCAGATCAATCTGTAGTAATTGACAATCAAGAGATGTTTTAATTTTCTTATATATTTTCATATCGTCAGCATATATTAGTAAGTCAGAATGTTTGAGGACCGAACCTACGTCATTTATAAATATATTAAAAAGAAGCGGGCCGAGATGAGAACCTTGGGGGACACCAGAAGTTACTGGCATAAATGTCGAGCAAAAGCCCTTCACTGTAACGGCCTGACTCCGTTCCCTCAAATAAGACTCAAACCATCGCAGAAGATCACCATGTATACCAATTTCAACAATCTTCCGAAGAAGTATAGAGTGTGGAATCTTGTCAAATGCCTTGGAGTAATCCGTATACGCAGCGTCAACCTGATAACCTTGATCCAAGGCCATTGATAACCTATGTACAAATTCGCAGAGGTTGGTTTCAGTGGATCTTTTGTTTACGAAGCCATGCTGCTGATCAATAATAATAGGTCGTAAGACAGGGAATATAATGTCATAAATTAATTTCTCAAATAATTTAGGTATAGTACTTATTTTAGTAATCGGTCTATAATTTTTTACATTATGTCTGTCGCCTGACTTAAAGACAGGAACAACGTAACACTGCTTCCACACACCGGGCATGACGCCGTAGGTCAAAGATAAATTAAATAAGAATGTCAACGGGAAAGCTAGAGACTTATAACACTTTTTCAAAAATGAAGGTGGGATACCATCTGGTCCACAGCCCTTAGCAATATCGAGTGATTTCAAATATTTTTCTAATAAATCAACAGTGAGAACTATCTTGCCAATGGTATTTGTACCATTTACCTGTGCAGAAGCAATCTGGAGTGAAGAAGGACTCGGCAACACTGGGGGCTCAAAAACGGAATGAAAGTAGCTATTAAATAAAGAACAAATATTATTACCTTCACCAGAAGTCTTATCGTCTAAAAACATTGTTTCGGGAAGATCGGAGGAATGCTTTTTCGACTTAATGAACGTCCAAAAATACTTGCTATTGATTTTTATTCTTTTTTCAGCATCAGTGATAAATTTATCATAACACTCTCGCATAACTCGCTTTTGACGATCACGTAGAACGCTAAAAGTATCATAGTCATATCTACGACCGTAAATTTTCCACTTCTTGTGATACTTTAACTTCTCCTTTATTATTTTAACAAGAGAACGGGAAAACCACGGCGGATAGCGTGTATCACGTCGAAAAATTTTGCTAGGGACGTGTTTAGATATAATGTTATTAATCACATCGTAAAATGTAGCTACCGCGGCATCAACATCCCTACCCTGAAGCAGAATCTGCCATTCAACAGATGCAATATCATTGTTAATGGCGTCATAGTCGGCATTGTGATACAATCGTACAACACGCGGAGCAGAAAGAAGAACCCGTGGTGGAGACGATTTAATAATCACATCCAGGGCTGGGTGGTGAGGGTCCTCGTCGATCAAAGGATCCAGGCAATGAGCAACTAAACACTCTCTTTTTGAAAAGACGAGATCGAGAAGTCGGTTTTTAGTATTAAATATGTGATTATACTGCCTAAGATCAGTAAAACTAACGAAGCCCTGCAATGCCTGTACTAAATGATCGCTATTTATAGTGGAGTGTGTCATATAGAGTGCATGATCGACGGAAGTCCATTGAGCTGAGGAAATATTAAAGTCACCCAAGATAATATAATCATCATCAGGGTTGTTAACAATGCCATCGGATACACTCTCAAAGAAATGCAATAAGCAATCAAGGTGTTGAGAACAGTGCGGAAAATAACCACAAAAAATATGGAGTCTTTCTGATTTGTTTGAAGATTTTAAATCAACACACAATTCGATAGCTTCAGCTGCAGCACCAGTGTAACGATCTATACTATATTATGGTATGGGGTGATGAGAAAGACCCCAACATATATAAATTTATAACATCCTGGTCATGAAGACCAATTTGTTTAAATGTCTTTGGCCTTATAATTGTGATCGTCTAGTATAAAGGAAGGACTCTACGTTGTGTTTGATTTTTGTTTCAGAGTAACTTCGGTTCTTTTTATGGTATGCCGAAGGAAAGACATAGTATATGTTATTAGAAGCCTTGATTTCTATATAAACTCTAACTAACATCCTACCTAGCCACTAATTTAAAATAACATCCCTGCACAATGACATTAAATTACTGAATTTAATTTATCCTAAGATTTAATTGAAAGATATTTACACTTACCAGTGATATAAATACTATAGATAACTAACTTCTGGAATACTATTAAAAGGAAAGAAAGATATAACTCCTTATAATTAACTTATTTAGAATTAATAAGACTTAGTAAATTACACTTACCAGTGATTTAAATACTAAAGATAGCTAACTTCTGGAATGCTGTTAAAAGGAAAGAAAGATATAACACCTTATAATTAACTTATTTAGAATTAATAAGATTTAGTATCCTAAAATTTAATTATAAAGATATTTACACTTTCCAGTGGTATAAACACTATAGATAACTAGCTTCAGGAAAATTATTATGAAAAGGAAAGGAAGATATTAAACTTTATAACACCTTATTAGTAAATTATTTAGGTATTAATGAAAATTTAGTAAATTAGAACCGTTAAGAATAAATAGTAATAGACTTATTTATTTAGAAATAGCTATCACCTATTGTTTAACTAAATATCTGACGTCTCCTTAAGAATGTGTAAACTATAATTGCTAATATTTTTAGTAAATCTAGATAGCTAAAATAGAAATAAAGTTAAATAATTATATATAGGATATTCTATAATGACATTGATTAATTGAATAGTGTCTAAGTTTCTTTTACATGTATTTTTAGCTCAAACCTGATATAATAGATAGATTCTAATAACTCTAACCAAATGAAATAAATAAAAATATATAAGTAAATGAAATAATGATTAAATACATATTATATAGTTATTAATTATCTTGAAATAATTTATTCAGTTAATAAATTATCTCAGATAATTGTGAGAAATAATGTGTAGTGTTTGTTTGTATGTGTTAATCTGTTAGGATAGGATTTATAGGTATTAAGGAATTAAAAGGCCGGGTTCAACTGAACCCGGGGGGTCGCTTCCACCAAGCCCCTCCGACCCCAACCGATCCACACCGTGCTGAAGGCTCTAAATTAAATTAGGCACAACGTTGGTGCTATCAAATCAAAAAGAAAGGTAGCAGGTAGGAAATGAGAGGTCCCAATTTTCTACAGTAAGTTAGACGGAAATATATCCTGTCTAACAAATGCTTGTTTCATACCGCTGCAGCAAAATCATGCATTGACTGTATTTGAGTAATCCCTTGGGACGTCATATAGACATAACCAGTGAATTACTAGAGTTGATGTAATTACCAAGCTGTAATCAGACATGGTATTAAGATGTGTTCCACGTGAACAAAAGGAGATCGTGTCTACTGATCTTTTCATTGTGTGCTTACTAGCCCATACGGGAACTTCGGTCACACAACTACTTTGAAATTCGATCACGAAACCTACTACTTTTGCCACAATTGGATTGTGTAGTGTAATTTCCCATAGGAAAGACCTACTGAGTTACGGGTCTATAGTCAGCTATATTGTCAAGCCTCGCCACCATTGTGAGATGGGTCGTCGGCGACTAGCGACTGGCGACAGCGCAACCTTTCGAGTGTCCTATAAGGAAAATAAGAATAATTAAAGGTATAAGACCAACGTGTAGAGTAGGTGTATTGTGTAGGTTTGTCCTTGCATGACTCACAGCATTCAATGAAACAGCATTTATTAACCAGAATAGGTTGTTCAATTGAAACATTGAACCAGTAATTAAGTTGTTAAACATTTGATTATATCAGGCTCTCTTAGGAACTGAATGGATTTATCAAAGGACATGGTAGTGTCGAGAGACAAATAAAACAATTAAAATATAACATATTCATTTACTCAATCAGAATTTCTGAGAGTATCTCACTTTCACAATGAAAAGAGAATGTATATTTAATAGGTTTTATGATCCATCAATGTTTGTATGTTTGAAAAACACAAGAGGACTTGATTAAGGCTTGGCTTAAATCTCAGTAAATCCGCCTTGGGACTTAACAGAGACTGTCCACAAAAATTAGCAATAAATTAATTGGAAAAGTGAATATGTTTCTCTATTAGTATAAATAGAACTACATACCACTGACCAAATATAAATCACTAACTCTTGTTGCAGTTCAAACAACTACCATACACTAAGTGTATGATGAAGCTTGTCCATGTCTCTCATCAAAGATGAGGAATTCTTATCAAAGATAAGTAAACGTACGTATAGTATTTACCAAGAACATAGTTCAGTTAGGCAAACACAAACGCAGAGGTTGGTAGGAAGTACTCGCAACTTTCTTTACTAGATAGACCTAGATTAGGAACTACCTAGCATCGATGACGCGAAGAACTGTGGCTTAGACAGGCCTTGCCTTATAGGGGAAACCTATAATAAAACACTGGCGAATACAAACATTTATGGATTCACCTTAACATAGTTTATATAGTTCAATGAAAGTCATCGTGAAATTGAGACACTCCAGTCTACCAGATACCTCGTTTTGACACTTATTTAAGAACATAAGTTCTTAGATCAATGTTCAAAACTACAATAGTTGTGTAATGTCACAGATCAGTGTATAATTACCTCATCTTAGAATGTATTCAAGAGCTAAAAGTATCCTTGAACTCATTCAAGACTACAACCACTTTGTTACCTCGTTCCAACATATATTTAACAACTACAAGTCCTTAAATTAATGTTTGAACTACAAAAGTTTGTGTAATGTCAAAATGAAGCCAAATATACATATATATATATATATATACATATACATACATACATATACTTTCATTAGAAGTATATTTATATGTAGAGAATATTCACTAAGATACGACAACTAATCATTAGTTTGTTTATAGGTCAAATTATAGAAATATCCACCACTCTATCTACTTCCAAAGTAATGACTTCATTAAACAACAGTAAAATTTCATTTCATTATTCAAATACACCCTACGAAATTCTATTTAACCTTTTAATATCTAATATGATAGTTTTAACCAAGATTCATTCAATTTATATATGTACTTTAAAATCTATCAGATGTAATTTCATTTTATTCTAACAACATCATATTGTGGTTATGTACTTAAGTTAGATTTTATTTTATTAGTTAAATTCAATATAATTATGGTCATAAGGCTTATTTCATAATAATTCTATTCATTAATCAATCAATAATTCATAGTATCAATGTAACCTTTTCATAATAATTTCATTTAGTAATTAATCAATAATTAATAATATCAATGTAAACCTAGATAATAATTCCTTTCAATATTCAATCAATATTTAATAGTATCAATGTAAACCTTTTCATAATTATTTTATTCAATAATCAATCAATAATTAATAGTTTCGATGTAAACCTAACTAATAATTCATTAGATATCTTTTATTAAAAATCTCCGTAAATGTTATAAAAATCAGTAAAAGGAACACAACATGCAGAAACCCAAACATGCAAATAAATAAAAAATTAATGCATTCGAACCAATCAGGAGCGCTTCTTCACAGGTCTTTCACTGAATTTATATAGCGGATTACAAATTAAGATTCTATAATAAAGAATTGCACCTAATATTAATCAGTAAAATTAAATTAAAACTATTTCGCGGACTAAACTGAAGCTACATAGCCACACTCAGCCGGCTTAAGCTAATGAAATCTCTGAATCAGATCTAAAAAATACTTTTTAGGTATTTCTATCTTTAATCTAAGTCAGAGTTCCAAAGCTTCGCCGGCCAAGAGGCCGCGGCGGCCGCGGAGGCCTACCGCTTCGAACTCCGAATTCAAATTTTAATGTCAAACTGACTCCACAGAAATTGACTGCCTCAGAAATTGACTGCCCATCGTATATATTGAAATCTCGCGTCTGTTTTTCCCCCACCCTAACACATCCACCAATGCGCTCTGCAGTGATACCATACACTCAGCAATTCCCGTCTCACAAGGAAATTTGGATATCTTCGGTTCATTGCCGTGTTCAAAGATACGGCATTCCAATGTATAATTGTTTCTTCCTAATAATTTAATCGATAGTTTATAAGTCATTATAATGCAACACAAAACCAAGGAATAAAATTATTACACAAAAAAAACAAGGAATAAAATTATTACTTCCTCAATAAATTGAGCTTTACTGGCTGTAAGCACTTTTATCCGATCCGAAGGAAATTGCGTAAATCAATTAAACAAAAACACAATAAAAGATAAACAATAAAAGGGAAAAAACAAATACACATTGAATAAAGCTGAAGAAAAAAATTGTTAGTTACGATAAATTTGTATGACGGTCGTGAAGAATAATATATTATTCAACCGATTTCAAAAAGGAAATTATTTAACCGATTATTGTCATTTTTAACCTTACGTGTTAATGTAAAGTAAATACACGGCAATTTTGTAGTTTTTATTTCAAAACAAGGTAACTTAAAACTTTGTGTTGGCAACTCTGGCCGGTTTTTTGTTTGTTGTGACTTCCACAAAAAACTGTCCCATGGCTAGTTTTGAACCCTTAGGGCCGAGTTCCACTGTTTAATAAAGCTATGCTTTGCTTAATCGAATTTATAATTCGATTCTAATCTTGGCTTTCGTTTAATTATTATTACGAATCATTTGTATGAGAACATAGCAAAGTGCTGTTTTAAGACTTTTTCAGGCAATCCCTTTAAAATTCCTCTCCGTAACAAACATCCTCATACTTCAAGGAACACAAAAAAGAATTAGTGCAATCGGTTCAGCCGTTATTCTCTAACTGCGTTTAGTTTATGTTAGTGAAATGCAATTTCCAGCTCTAAACTTTGTTAAATGCGTAAACCGACTTTACGTCGAACTAATCGCGATTATATCAATCAGTGGAAACTGGCCCCTAGAACATTCCACCGCATCTGTCAACATCACAAATTCAAGCTTGTCTCGAATATAAAACTTATCACCCAATATTTTAAAACGATAAGTAAACTGTTCTGAGTTCCCAGCAATAAATTCCTATTCTTAAGTACAACTTAAAATTTGAGTCCCTTAATGGATTAGGGCAATTTTTGTATATTAACTTGACTGTTTTATTTTTACGTGTCAACTCACATTTCAATTTATGCGTTTGTTATCTTAAAATTTATGGCACTAATAAATTAGAACTGAATTGCGTTTATTTGTTACGTTACAATCGCCCCTTAATTATATAATGTAGTTTATCGTAATTATTAATTAATCACAACAACGTAACCAAATAACACAATTCTGTATCATGTTACTTCTCAATTGAAAGGACACTCATGAATCTTTACATTCAACTTCAATCAACAGCACTTAGAAGCATACTCTTCTCCCAAACATCCAACCTCTCATCAATCATACTACTAGCGTTATATTCAATGGTTAAAATCAAAATAATCAATTTCAACCAACCATTCCAGCTCCTTCACCCACTCTCACACTCACATAGATCCAATTTGATTTGAATTCCTACATCTAGGCTCAATTTTATCTTATAACAATACACATATTGTTTTTAAAATATAAAATCCGGCTCTCAATGTTAAATATACAACTTAACAGAGTGCAGTTCATCTTATTTTAGAGGAGATGGGGACTTTTAGGCTAAAATGTATTAAGTACAGATATGGTTTTAAAAAATTGGTCATATATATATATATATTTTTTTATAAAATATAAAATATCAGCTCAATTCTGAATCTGGAAGCTGAGAAAAATGAAAAAGATAGTTTTCGTCAAATTAATTGGGTATCGATTTAACTATAATCGATTATAGAATTTAAAAAAAATTTGCACTAGTTAATTAACTCAAAATATTCAGATACACAATTGAAGTTATAAACAATAAAGTGTATTTAAATAAAGTTACATTAATATCGAAAATAAAAATTAATATCTGATGAACCCAAATTATTATCGATTTCGTATCGATTGAAAATAAATCATATCGATTTAACTATAATCGATTATAGAATTTTAAAAAAATTTGCACTAGTTAATAAACTCAAAGTATTCAGATACACAATTGAAGTTATAAACAATAAAGTGTATTTAAATAAAGTTACATTAATATCGAAAATAAAAATTAATATCTGATAAACCCAAATTATTATCGATTTCGTATCGATTAAAAATAAATCATAATTATTTTTAATAACAGCTTTGACAGCTGACTGATATTGAAACTGTGTGCCCCGTCATGGTCCCGTCACTGTCACTTGTTTCATGTAATCATGTTTATAATTGTTTAATGTTTTCAGTGTATTCAGATGCATCCTGAGTCCATTCCTGATATTTATTTATGGTTTCAAGTGATTGATATTTGTAATGACATAATATGATAACCTTTAGTGCTTCAGGAACTTAGTGATTTTCCATAGACATTGTAACATAACCTCAATTTTACAAAACGTCTAATAACTCCGCTCTTAAATAGCCAAAATGTACAGAATTTCAGCAAGGAATCAATAAGCGTAAATACATTAATTGGTACTATTTCATTACGTTATATTTTACATTGCATTTCGGCCCAAGAATGTATGGAATCGTATCCGTTTCCTTTCAGAATGAATAAATTAAAATATTTGAATACAGTTGCACAATTCATATCTAATACTAATATGAATTGGTGATATGTTATTTAGTATATTGCAGTACTTGGACAACTTGTATTGCAAACAGTCAAACTTTA
This sequence comes from Melitaea athalia, assembly GCA_905220545.2. Taxonomy (NCBI): domain Eukaryota; kingdom Metazoa; phylum Arthropoda; class Insecta; order Lepidoptera; family Nymphalidae; genus Melitaea; species Melitaea athalia. The sequence goes on from HG992180.1 coordinate 22,373,016, forward strand.
AGGTCTGACCTATATTTTTGCAATTCAATTTAGATTGAATATAACTTAAAATGTTCAGTTAATTTTGTGAAGAAATGACCGCCCTACTCCCCACCAACTATTTTTATTAAGCTAGCGCTTAATAAGTATTTGATGAAAGAAAAAAAAATTTATATATGACTTAGTAGTCCGTTGAAAATTAAATTATTATTTCTATTAAGCTAGCGCTTAATAGGTTAAGTAATGATGGAAAAAAAATTAATATATGACTTAATAGTCAATTGAAAATTAAATTGCTATATAATTATGTGAGGACTTTTAAGCGCTCCAATAAAATTAGTTGAGTCATTTCCCTGACCCATCATTACCTTAATTTTTATTTTTATTCATAACTAAACCTAATTACAATTACACTTATCTAACTTATTACTATCTATTTTAATCATTTAATTACTATCTTAATAACCTAATCTTTTACTTATATATCTAACTTATTTAAGTGCAATTCATTTTATAAAATCATCTATAGTTTCGACATTAAATTATTGTGAAATATAATAAATCTTCGATAAAGTTTATTGATATTCTAGTTTAAAATCTATCCTTTTCAATTCTACATTATTAATTCTAATGTTTGTATCAACAGTTAAACATTGATAACATCTATAATTGATCGTGATCAATTTATTATTGATAATATCTATTTAAATGTATTGTATTAAAGTTTCCTCTAATTTCTTTAGTTATAGGGTCCATTAATGTGTAAACATTTGCAAATGGAATCGCACTAACTACATAAGGTCCTTCATACAGCAATTGAAACTTTTTTATAAGTTTCTTTTGAGCCTCTGACTTATTTACCTTACGAATCTTTACATAATCTCCAATCTGAAATTCAATTAAACGATGGGACCTATTAAATTTAGTTTGTCGTTTAATACTGTTATCTTTTAAATTTTTCCTAACTTGAATTCTAATTTGATTAATATCTCTAGACTTATTTAATTGAGGCAAACAACTATCAAATGACATATCATTACTCAATCCATATAATATTTCATTAGGAGTAAATCCCGTACTTTCATGAAATGTGTTGTTATATAATGTTTCGATTTTATTTAATATCGTTACCCAACTTTTATGATTTTTATGGCAATATGTTCGAAATAAACGTCCTAGTTCTCTGTTAACCCTCTCTGTCGTATTAGGTCGAGGATTTCTTACAGTTGTAAATATAGGTTTTATACCCATATCTTTTAAAGTTTGTTTCCAACTTTCAGATGAAAATTGACTACCATTATCAGTCATAATTACTTTAGGCTTAATTATTTTAACAAATTGTTTTAATTTTGTAATAACTGAACGAGAAGTGGCTTTAGACAAATCATATAATTTAACAAATTTACTAAATGAATCCTGAATTACAACTATATAAGCAGAACCAAACCGTCCTTTCGGCAATGGTCCATATAAGTCTGCCATAACTAAGTCACCTATTTCTTCTGTCACAATAGATTTACATTTGCCTACATATTTTATATTATCACTTTTAGAAACTTGACAGAGATGACAAGTCTTTAATAATACTTTAACTGTTCTATGCATATTAGGAAAATAGAATCTATCCTTAAGATATTTGAGTACCTTAAAAACCCCTTGATGTCCCATTTCTTTATGAATTTGAGAAATTACTTCCTCTCGTAACTGAGAGGGTAAATAAATTACATGTTTATCTGAATCAATTTTAAAATATAACACTCCTTTCTTGATATAACAACGCTTAGCAATATTATTTATTCTACCACTATGATTATTACTAATGTTATTTATAATATCCATTATCAACTGTACTTCATTATCGTTAGATTGAAAACTAGATATATTTTTTAAGTTTGTTATTAATGTTTTATTTTTATTAATTTCCATATAATGTATTTCTGGACAATAGATTCTATCTTCTTGTATCATTGATGAATCAGGTGGGAACCTAGATAACACATCAACAGCGACATTATCTCTACCTTTTATATGTTCGATACTATAATCGAATTGTTCAAGAAACAATATCCACCTAATTATTCGACTATTATACAATTTCCATGTCCTAACAAACGTCAATGCTTTGTGATCAGTTCTAATTATAAGCTTTGCGCCCCTCAAATAGGTTTCAAACTTCCTTAAACAATAGATTATAGCCCAAAACTCTTGTTCAGTAACAGTCCATCTTAATTCGGCGCCCCTAAGAGATCTGCTACAATAGCCTAATATTTTCATTTCCCTTTGTTCATCGTACTGAAATAAAACCCCCGCAAGACCTACTCCCGAACTATCTGTTTGTAAATAAAAAGGTTTAGACATATCCGGATGATGCAACATTATTGTCTTTAAAAAACTGTTTTTCAATTTTTCAAAGGCTACTTGTGCTTCTGAAGTCCATGTCCATCCTTTACTCTTTTTTAATAATTGGCATAAAGGTTGAATTATACTATTATAATCAGGAATGAACCGCCTATAATAATTACAGAGTCCTAAAAATGCTCTTAAATGTTTTATTTTCTTGGGAACTGGGAAATTCTTAATTGACTCTATTTTTTCTGGATCAGTTTTAATTCCCTCGGTAGAAATAATATGTCCTAACATTTTAACTTCTTTACATATGAATTTACATTTTTCAAGATTACATGTTAACCCCGCTGACTTTAATTTGTTTAGTATTATATCAATATGTTCTAAATGTTCATTTAACGTTCCTTGAGTTAAGATAGCAAGGTCATCTAAATAATTCACGCAAAAATGTCTAACCTCAGGCCCTAATATTAAGTCCATAGCTCTACTGAAACTACCTACTGAAGTCTTAAGTCCTTGTGGTAAAACATTGTACATATAAGATTTTCCATTAAATGTGAACCCGGTATACTTTTTACTATCCTCAGAAATGGCAATTTGAAAATATGCATTATTCAAGTCTATTATACTAATATAATTAACCCCATGAAATGAATTTAAAACATCTATTTGCATTGGAGGTGCTTCCGACTCAGCTATCATGTATTTATTGATTTCACGTGCATCTAGTAAAACTCTAATTGAACCATCAGTTTTTAAAGTGTAAGTTAACGGACTACAATACGGTGTTGAACCTCTAGATATTATTCCCATATCGACCATTTCGGCTAATTTTTCTTCCATTTTTTGTCTATATGCGTACGGAACGGGATAAGACCGTTTAATTATTGGACTATGGTCCATCATTTTGATAATATGTTGATAACAATTAGCTCTACCTAACCTTTTAACAAATACTTCGCTATATTTAATTAGAATCTGTTTTAATTTATTTAATTGAGTTCCTTTAAGAGGTGTACCCGTCTTTATTTCTTGTAAATATTTATTGAAATCAAAACTATTATCTACCTTTGTAATATCACAAATTCTCCTTTCCTCAAAATTATATTTAATAAACGGAATTAATACTCGTTGATCTCTATGTTCGATAACTAACCCTATGGATGGCTCTTGTAATTTAATATTAACATTATTTGCCATAAGCCAGTCAAATCCTAATATCATTGAATGAACTAATTTTGGTACTATAAAAAATCTAATCTCTAAATCAATTACCCCAAATCTTACAGGCAATAAAACCATTTGTTGTATTTTAGCACTCTTTTGTCCTACTGCTCCACGTATCTGAATCGGCTTAACAGGTAACATGTCTAATTTGTTCCCAGTTAATGATTTTAAAGATTCCCAAAATGATTCTGAAATGCAGGTTATGTCACTCCCTGTATCGACTAAACATATGACTCGTTTACCAGATACTATCACTTCAATCTCAGATTTAATTATTTCTAATTTATCCGCGGTAATATTATCTTTCTCGTCAAATAATGAAAAGACTGCTTCGGTTTGCACTAACGACTCATTATCTATTTCCGATTGATTTTTTAATGTTTGTATGATTTTATACTTGAAATCTGTTGAATTAATTTTATTTAATCCTGAGCCTAACCCTGATTTACAATATTGTCCCTTAGCTATGATTGGTTTACGTATACCATTATTATGTCTACCTAATGTCTGTCCAGGTTCCCACCCGAGTTTAAGCATAATTCTTAAAGCTACTGATGTACTGTTCGCCCCTACTAACGTTGATGTACCGGGGTCTGTCACATCAACACTTATTAGTTTAAATTCTCTGTTGATACAGAGTTTTCTATAGAATCATTGTTATCATTATCTACTCTATTTGTACCATTAATGCTATTCTTCTTGTTTGGTATCACCTTACTCATTGATCTAGTGTTCATAATTCGCTTCCGGTTGAAACTGCCTCTGCCATTCTGCTGTTGAGCTGCCATCTCAGGTCTTTGAACGCTGCTAGAATGGGCATTAATGCCACTACTGAAGTTATTTTGCTTATTAATGTTATCTAACTTTCGTAGAAACTCCGTAGCTTGAAGAATCGATGTGTAATTACTTGTTGACCAAGCAAATTGAACATCTTTAGGAAAATGATTCATAATGTCGTTTATTAATTGTCTCTCTTGAATAGGATACGTCAACATCTTCGCTTGTCCACATAAAGTAATGAAATGGCTTAACATAGACTGGACTCCGTCCCACGAATTCTGACTGATTCGCCTTCTTAATTCATTCTGCTCAGCCTCGCCCCAATATGTGTCTAAAAAATCCCTTTTGAAGTCTTCAAACACTGTCCATCTATTTCTATAAATACGCGCCCAATTTCGCGATTCATTTTCAAGACAATCTATGACAATGTCTATTATATCTCTCGCCTCTGGTGCAGACCTTCTTAAATAAGCAGTCAGGTCTTCGATGAACGTCACAGGATGTTTTCCCTTAAATGGAAACTTAGGTCTTTCCGTAGGCATCTGCGCCACTGGATAGTATACCGTTGATGTTCCCGGCTGTATGATAGGTTGAATAAAATTTTCTCTCAGCATAACATTGTCCGATGATCCACTAGGAGTAGACATTCTATTTTCCAACTCCGAGATTCTATTATTGATGTTATTCATTGCCTTTTCCACCATTCGAGATATGTATCGTAAAGAATTAATCTTCCTTACTTTAGTAGCAGGTCTAACTGCAGACACTCGCTTGTTATTAGAATTGGTTGTCTTGGTTCCAACAGGACTAGCTTTAGGTTGACGCCTAGGCATTGTTATAGATTTAATTTGCTTCAAATGTAACACTGATAATGTTTATCTAAATTTTAATTAATTTATTCTAATTCAAAAAAAGATTCACTGCACTCTTATTTAATTTGAGTTTAATTTAAATAAACTTTCCAAATGTTCACACAAAAACTATCTCTTTCTAATCACCTTTTAACACGTTCACTGTCCAATGACTCCAAAGGAGTCACATTTGTACCAAACTCATATGTCCATGACTCTAGTTGGAGTCATAATCTATAAGTAAATTTAATGTTTTTTATTTGACTGGACGTATGAATAAGAGGAAAAAATTTCTCATGGACGTATGGTTAGATAACAAAGCTACCGAAAATTTAAAAGAGCCGCCGTAAAATGTTTGCCAGTTTCCCATATATGAAGAGGGTAAAATAAAACTTTTTTTTTTTGGAGGCAATGTTGTTTATTTATTTAAATCAATGTAATGTAGGTATTATAACATGGACGGCAGAGTATTTCTGCTAATTTACATAAAAGTATACTAAATTATATACATAAACCTTCCTCAAGAATCACCCTAGCTATTAAAAAAAACGCATCAAAATCCGTTGCGTAGTTTTAAAGATTTAGGCGTACAAAGGGACATAGGGACAGAGAAAGCGACTTTGTTTTATACTATGTAGAGATTCATACAATGATGACATTTCACAGCTGATATTGACATTTCATACCACAGAACATATAAAAATATATATGATTGACTACTATTATTAAGTTAACACGTCCATGACTCCATAGAGAGTCACACAATTTTTAGTTCACACGTTCATGACTCCTTAGGGAGTCATATTTTTTTACAGTATTTTCCTGAAAAAAAAAATTTTTTTTTAGGCCGTATTAGTATAAATGTAATCTCTTATAATGATTATTGTCAAGTTAGGGCAAAATTGTAGGTGGACGTACGAATACATTTTATAACTTTGTACTAGGACAGGGAACGTGTTAAACTTCTAATATTTTATTGAAATTTTATCAAGTCGACCGGATTCTGCAAATGTTAAAACTTAATTTTAATTTTAAAATATTAAATGTTTACAAGTTTAATTAAAATTCAACTATCATACTTCAAATGAAATATGACAACTTCATTTCTTCTCTAGTATTCATTGATAACATTCTTAACAACATCAATTCCATTCCATTCACACCAAACAATACATCCATCAACAAAAGAATAATAAAACTATCACTGTGAAATCATAATAATTAGAAAAATTTCAAATCCTCATAAATGTTAACTGCCAAATTCATACTATCCCTAATTGTCCCTTTTTATAATAAATACTACAGTATATATTTTTAAATTGAAATTCAATTTACTCGGATTGAACTTTCCACCTTGCATATGACATTCAATACCCTTATCCACTGAACCATTGTATACAATTTATAAGATCACAACCACGCCATCTTTGTTTCACAATAAACACTTCCATATCTACACTCGATACTACGCTATTTCTACTTCAAAGCCTACCTTTCAATACCACTCACTCTCAACAGATGGCGTTACTGATATGAAACATTTTGAAATTCTTTCAGCGCCATCTACGAACACATAGCACAACCATCCATAACTTCCGTAAGCAACTCGATATTAATTCACGTTTGTCCACCAGATGTCGCTACCAACCCTACTACAATTTTACTGTCGCTATTAATTCACGCTTGTTCAATACATTTAAAACCACACATCCTCTGATATAAATACTAATAATTAACAAGGTTAATATAAAATTCTATTCAATTCAAATTTGAAATAAAAGTTTCCTCCCTTTGACAATTGACAGTTCAAAATTCGAGGAAAGCTAACAAAAAAATAATAATAAATTAAAATAAATAAAATGTAATAATAATGTTCATAAAAAAAAAATGTTCTAAATTTTTTTTCAGTAATGTCTTATTAATATTTAAAGCAAGAACTTTTTCAAAAGATTTTATTGTAGTTGTTTTTAGAACGCAATTTCTAATGTCACATAAGAAATTATCCTGTTTTTTTTTTTTTTTTTTTTTTTTTTTTTTTTTTTTTTTTTTTTTTTTTTTTTTTTTTTTTTTTTTTTTTGCTATAAGTAACAACTTAAATATTTGAATCGATATAAATTTATATCGAAACAGCACGTAAAATATATATAATTTAATTAAATGTGTGAATTGGATCATTTTTCCGTGGTTGGTATTTTAAACTTGTTTGTTGTCAAGAATTGAAAAAAATATACAAATTCAGACTAGGCTGTATGGATTATAGACTTTTGCCTTTTCCTATTGGGGATTAATTTTAAAACAACAACATTGTTTGTTGTCAAATCAAGCCAAAATAAAATAAACAATTAGACATTTTAAAATTTAAACTTGTTTGTATTTTAACTTATGAGTGCTAAGTCATTCGGTAAGCTATACTCTTTTTTACAAATAAAATTATCTTAAACAGTTGCAGTCAATTCCTAAAATTCAAGGTCAAAATAACCCTGTTACCTTCATAACCTAATTCAACTTTATTTAACCAGTACATTCTCGCACTCATGACTAAAATGCACTGAATTTTCTATACTTTAAAATCTGTTATTTAAACTAAGTATAATTTGCTATGATGGCAATGACTACACTTAATTATTTCTAAAATCTAACATTAAAATGAATAAATATACCAAAATACATAGTTTTTCCTGTACAGTCTTTGTAAATAAATGAATAAAAGTTAATTCCACAGTTAGTTAATATTATAATTAATTTCCTACTACTAACTATAATATTATCCTATCTTCACATTATGTTTGCATATTTTTAATACCATTAAATACTATTATTTCAGTCCGACTTCCACGTACATCTAACCAGCCCCTGAGGATTTTCAACGCATAACTATTGGGACCAATTTCAACAAAGAAGGAAATTACTTCAGCGTCAGTGACCAAATGTGACAAAATAAGTTTAAATTGTACATAACCTAGAATAATTTGTATCTGTAAGTAATATTAAAATTTACTGCAGGCTTTTATTTAAAAATTCCCTAACTATATTTAATTAATACAATCTAAATTTTATTAACTATCCTAACAATGTCTATTGATTGACGATAATATAATAATAATCAGATAATAATTAGATGTGCTTGAGACTCACTTCAATATACTACTAGTCAATTTTAGTAATGTTGTGTAGGTAGATACTTTCATGTAATTTCATGAATAAATAATTATTTAAATATGTAACTATCCATCATTAGTAATAATACATGAGACAGTAGGCTGCTATGGTCTGACCATTTAAATCTTATTACTGAGAAACTTAATGCAACTTTTAAGTATTAAACATCTCTTCAATATTACTCTTAAAACAGATTTATTTAGATTTATGTACCTAACTGTAATTCTAACTGCGCCAAGATGCTATATACCTATAGATCCATTTTTAGATTGTCTAAAACAAGTTAATGTGCTTACATAATATAAATTTAATAGGTTTATCTTATTTTGTGTAAAATGAACTTTAAAGAATTGTTAACTAATATGCTTTGTGTCTTCTATTAGTACAATCGTGCAACTATTATCATTTAATCACTGGCATTACATTTATTCACTGTAAATGCTTTGAAAAGTTACTTTAAAGCTTCTAAGATACTCGCTTACTCCGGCATTTGTGCAACCATAAATATCCTGGTCACGGCACCAAATTGAAACTATATACCCTATGGCATGGTGACTAATCATCAAGTTTATGATAATCCTGGTCACGTGGACCAATTTGTAACACTATCATGGTAGTGGCGTTACAAGCTAATATTAAGCTTAAGAGGACATTAAATGTCTTTGGCCTTATAATTGTGATCGTCTAGTATAAAGGAAGGACTCTACGTTGTGTTTGATTTTTGTTTCAGAGTAACTTCGGTTCTTTTTATGGTATGCCGAAGGAAAGACATAGTATATGTTATTAGAAGCCTTGATTTCTATATAAACTCTAACTAACATCCTACCTAGCCACTAATTTAAAATAACATCCCTGCACAATGACATTAAATTACTGAATTTAATTTATCCTAAGATTTAATTGAAAGATATTTACACTTACCAGTGATATAAATACTATAGATAACTAACTTCTGGAATACTATTAAAAGGAAAGAAAGATATAACTCCTTATAATTAACTTATTTAGAATTAATAAGACTTAGTAAATTACACTTACCAGTGATTTAAATACTAAAGATAGCTAACTTCTGGAATGCTGTTAAAAGGAAAGAAAGATATAACACCTTATAATTAACTTATTTAGAATTAATAAGATTTAGTATCCTAAAATTTAATTATAAAGATATTTACACTTTCCAGTGGTATAAACACTATAGATAACTAGCTTCAGGAAAATTATTATGAAAAGGAAAGGAAGATATTAAACTTTATAACACCTTATTAGTAAATTATTTAGGTATTAATGAAAATTTAGTAAATTAGAACCGTTAAGAATAAATAGTAATAGACTTATTTATTTAGAAATAGCTATCACCTATTGTTTAACTAAATATCTGACGTCTCCTTAAGAATGTGTAAACTATAATTGCTAATATTTTTAGTAAATCTAGATAGCTAAAATAGAAATAAAGTTAAATAATTATATATAGGATATTCTATAATGACATTGATTAATTGAATAGTGTCTAAGTTTCTTTTACATGTATTTTTAGCTCAAACCTGATATAATAGATAGATTCTAATAACTCTAACCAAATGAAATAAATAAAAATATATAAGTAAATGAAATAATGATTAAATACATATTATATAGTTATTAATTATCTTGAAATAATTTATTCAGTTAATAAATTATCTCAGATAATTGTGAGAAATAATGTGTAGTGTTTGTTTGTATGTGTTAATCTGTTAGGATAGGATTTATAGGTATTAAGGAATTAAAAGGCCGGGTTCAACTGAACCCGGGGGGTCGCTTCCACCAAGCCCCTCCGACCCCAACCGATCCACACCGTGCTGAAGGCTCTAAATTAAATTAGGCACAACGTTGGTGCTATCAAATCAAAAAGAAAGGTAGCAGGTAGGAAATGAGAGGTCCCAATTTTCTACAGTAAGTTAGACGGAAATATATCCTGTCTAACAAATGCTTGTTTCATACCGCTGCAGCAAAATCATGCATTGACTGTATTTGAGTAATCCCTTGGGACGTCATACAGGGTGTATTTGGAACGCACTGAAAGATTTAAACCACGTAATATACTATTTACATACTATATAATGCATATAACCATTTATCCCAGAAACGTTTTTTTAAGAACATTTTAGGACTTATGTATTATGTGAGGCAGCAATGTATCATACACATTGTGAACTACTCGTTGACCGCGAGCCGCGCGGGGCGTGGGAGGCGGCGGAACGAAAATTACAGAAACACTAACCACTTACCTTTTTACATTCTTCGGGTTCGAATGAGAAAGGGTTCGAATTGTGCTCCATTTCTATCGATGCAAATCTGGGCTCGTCTATGGGTCTCTTGGTGAAGTCGGGGCAATAATGACGGATCATCTACACAATCTTCTCGCAACTTGGCAAAAACACTGCAAATCCGATCACGCATTTCGATGGCGGTATTACATTCCCGATCAAACACCCTATCCTTTACGTAACCCCACAAAAAAAAATCTAATGGGGTTAGATCAGGTGAACGAGGCGGCCAGGCATGAGGCCCTAGTCTGCCAATCCAACGATCGCCAAACAACTCCGTTAGACGCTCTCTAACTGATCTGACGACGTGTGGCGGTGCACCATCATGCTGGAACCACGTTATCCGATACTCTGACAGTGGAATATTCTCTAAAAATGTTTCGATGTGATCATTTAAAAACTCGCGATAACGTTGTCCATTTAATCGCTCCGGCAAGAACACTGGTCCCAGTACCTGGTTGTTAAATATTCCAGCCCACACGTTCACAGACCATCTGGTTTGATGCCCTGTTACCTGATAGGCGTGTGGATTTTCATCTGACCACAAATGAAGGTTGCGCCTATTCCACAGGCCATTTCGCGTGAAGGTGGATTCATCGGTCCAGATTACATGTTGGATGAAAGTATTGTCTGTTTGGCCCTGTTTGTTAATAAGCCATTGGCAAAAATCTCTGCGCCGATCTAGATCACCAGGTACAAGTGCTTGCACACTGTGGATTTTGTACGGGCGCATTCTGTGCCGTCTAAGCACTTTATGCACAAAACTATGAGATGGCATATGCGAGCCTCTGCGCCGTAACAGTTTCGCAATGCTTCGTGTGCCTAAACGAGGGTTGCGATGAACGACATCTAAAATGTTCGCTTCTGTTTGCACTTCTGTTTCTCGTCCACCACCCGCTGCCACAGGAGCTATCGGGCGATTTTCCAACACTCGTTGAAATGCCGCCGTTATCATACTAGAGCTAGAAGGATGACGGCGATTTGGAAACTTCTCTCTATAAATACGTAAAGCACGTAATGCGTTTCCTTCAGCCTGTCCCAAACACATGACCATGTCACCGTATTCACGAGCACTATAAATGTACGCGTTAGGCATTGTTATCCAATTAAAATGAACAAAAAAAAACACAACAGCACAAAAAGTTCTTCACACTTTCAAAAGTACAAATAAAATAATAATAACAAATACGAAACAATAATACGAAAATCAAAAGTACAAATAAAATAATACTAACAAATACGAAAGAATAATACGAAAATCAAAAGTACAAATAAAATAATAATAACAAATACGAAACAATATTGCGAGAATTAAAATTTTACTGAAAACCGCGTCCGGAAGTCAAAGTAACTGCGAAGCGACTGCGCCTTAGAAGATACGCGATTTACGGCGATTTCGGTGCGTGAGTCGTGTAATTCATAGAATCGTGTAAGGCCCTACGCGCACTAGTGACATTTGTCACCGTGTCAAAAAATTCTTTGTCACTGTCACGTCACAGTCACTTTCGTGACTGCGCGCATTTGCAGTGACAGTTTCTTGCATTCGATAAGATGGATCTCGAAGAGACGGTTGTCTGTGAACTCGTTTTTAGAAATAGAAAAAAATACAATAATAAAAATTATTGGGTTCACCCGCTTTGGAGTGATAGGCTGATAAGTGGAAAGTTCTACACCATGTTTGCCAACCAACGTACATACCAAATGCGCGCACCTTCATTAGGGATGATGGACGCGGTGACAGTGACAAAAAGTCACGGTGACAAAAAGTCACTAGTGCGCGCCTAGCCTAAGTCGGCATTCGAAAAAGACTGCTGTCTTTCAAAAGCCGCGCGGTCGCGCGTCATAGGTAAACTTGTTATTATTATCAGTATGTACCCATAGATCTAGTAAAAAAAATCGGCCAAGTGCGAGTCGGACTCGCGCACGAAGGGTTCCGTACCATTGACTAGGTAAACAACAGTAAGTACATTGATTTTAATATCGGGCAAAAAGCGGCTAAAAATTACTTTTGTTGTATGAGAGCAAAAATAGGCAAAAATGACGTTTTTTGTATGGGAGCCCCCCTTAAATATCAATTTTATTTTATTTTGTTTTTAGTATTTGTTGTTATAGCGGCAACAGAAATACATAATTTGTGAAAATTTCAACTGTCTAGCTATAGCCGTTCTTGAGATACAGCCTGGTGACAGACGGACGGACGGACGGACGGACGGACGGACGGACGGACGGACGTACGGACGGACGTACGGACGGGCGGACAGCGAAGTCTTAGTAATAGGGTCCCGTTTTTACCCTTTGGGTACGGAACCCTAAAAAAGGTAGATAACGCACGTAGAACTAAAAACTGAAGCCACTTTTTTAAGCGTTTTTAAGTATGTGTGAGTGATTGAAGTGTTGACACCTGTTAAAAAAAACTCCCTGAAAATTTTATTAATCGGGATTAAACACTATTAATTTAATATGGGTAAAATGGGTATGCGAAAATAAATCTGTTCATGGTTTTAAATAAATTTATTTATTAAAAATAAAATATAAAATCGTATGAATAATAAAAAAAACTCTTTTCAGTTTGGAGTTGGGTTTTTTTAAACTGTTTTTATTAAACCTAAAATCCCTTAAGTTGTATGATTTTCTTAAATTTTTGTCCCTTAGAACTCAGTCATCGTAGTCATCGTAGTAGTCTTATAGCAGCTACCCATTCATATCTTATTAAAATATTCGTTGGAAACCTAAAACCATGATATTTGATAGTAAAATATGAGCAGTTAACTCAAAAAATTTAATAGAAAAAAAAAGCGAGTTAAAAATTCACATTTAACGTGACTTTAATTTATGTAACATAAAATCACACGATAAAAAAACAATAATGATGTCTACTTTGTACTTAATTATTTTTCTATGATTGCCTACAATTTACTTACCCACATTTTGTGGTATTAGAAATATGAAATTACTGGCAACACTCCCCCAGTACGTCCTTTCGTGACATTGAAATTATAAAATTCGAATAACCTCATAATTATTTTGGAATAACAATAAATTTAAAGTTTTGTGTGTGAAACGATATTCCTTCAGACTTTTTATTCACTTTGGTATTGTTTTTGCACCATTTAATTACACAAGACGGCATTTTCAACCGACTTCCAAAAAAGGAGGAGGTTCTCAATTCGACACGTATGTTTTTTTTTTTTTTTTATGTATGTTAGCTCAGAACTTTTGACTGGGTGGACCGATTTCGATGATTCTTACTTTAATCGAAAGCTAATACTTGTCTTGTAGTCTTGTTTAAATTAGATCGAAAACTGATTACAACTTTTTGAGTAATCTTTAATAGCGCGTATTTACTTGACTATTTTTTCGTCTTATTACGTTGTATTACTTGTCGATGTAATTGAAGTCGGTTTTTTTCGTTTGCGAGCAAACACAATTATGTAGGCAAAATTACTGTACGAAGCACCGTTAGATACTAACGAAAATGAGCGTAGTTTGATGCATATGTGTGCGTGAGCGCGTGTATTTACTTGAAGGAGCCGAGTTTTGTGGCTTCACTAACAACAAAGGCCGCGCATTATCTACTTTTTTTTACTAGATCTATGTATGTACCAAGTAAAATTCGTAAAAGTTGTTTCATTATAATGAGTGAAATTCGCGTAAATTAGAAAACAATGTTTTTATTTATTTATTCTTTTTGTAGAACTACGTACAGATATTTTTATGAATGTTTAATAAAGTTTGTATGAGAATGTATAAGTGTTTATTGTTCAGCGTGCCGTTTGTATGTTTGTTGAGCGTACTCAAACACGAAAAATGCTTATTGAGATACACTCATAACAAATAAGAATAATTACAAAAAATAGGAAGGTTGTTATTGAATTTATTCGTAAAAACTAAAACGATGAACGACTAAAGAGAGAAATAGCTCCCGGTGAGTGGTGACGCGGGCCGCGGGCGCGCGGCGCGGGGGCGAGTACTTCGTGCCGGTGACCTCTGTCAGCTGATGGCGCGCTTGAACATTATTGTACTATGTATTTCATTGCGTGTTTTCCAAAACACGATTATTTTAAAGCATTATCTTCAAATTTCTGTTTTATTATTTTTCTCAAACCGGACTATACCAAAAAAGTGATGAAAACAGGCAAAAAAAAAAAAATTCTTTTCGCGTTTTTTTCACTTGTATCATGTCAGGTTAAGCCAACACTATCATACCTCTTCGTTTTTCAATGCGTTCCAAATACACCCGGTATAGACATAACCAGTGAATTACTAGAGTTGATGTAATTACCAAGCTGTAATCAGACATGGTATTAAGATGTGTTCCACGTGAACAAAAGGAGATCGTGTCTACTGATCTTTTCATTGTGTGCTTACTAGCCCATACGGGAACTTCGGTCACACAACTACTTTGAAATTCGATCACGAAACCTACTACTTTTGCCACAATTGGATTGTGTAGTGTAATTTCCCATAGGAAAGACCTACTGAGTTACGGGTCTATAGTCAGCTATATTGTCAAGCCTCGCCACCATTGTGAGATGGGTCGTCGGCGACTAGCGACTGGCGACAGCGCAACCTTTCGAGTGTCCTATAAGGAAAATAAGAATAATTAAAGGTATAAGACCAACGTGTAGAGTAGGTGTATTGTGTAGGTTTGTCCTTGCATGACTCACAGCATTCAATGAAACAGCATTTATTAACCAGAATAGGTTGTTCAATTGAAACATTGAACCAGTAATTAAGTTGTTAAACATTTGATTATATCAGGCTCTCTTAGGAACTGAATGGATTTATCAAAGGACATGGTAGTGTCGAGAGACAAATAAAACAATTAAAATATAACATATTCATTTACTCAATCAGAATTTCTGAGAGTATCTCACTTTCACAATGAAAAGAGAATGTATATTTAATAGGTTTTATGATCCATCAATGTTTGTATGTTTGAAAAACACAAGAGGACTTGATTAAGGCTTGGCTTAAATCTCAGTAAATCCGCCTTGGGACTTAACAGAGACTGTCCACAAAAATTAGCAATAAATTAATTGGAAAAGTGAATATGTTTCTCTATTAGTATAAATAGAACTACATACCACTGACCAAATATAAATCACTAACTCTTGTTGCAGTTCAAACAACTACCATACACTAAGTGTATGATGAAGCTTGTCCATGTCTCTCATCAAAGATGAGGAATTCTTATCAAAGATAAGTAAACGTACGTATAGTATTTACCAAGAACATAGTTCAGTTAGGCAAACACAAACGCAGAGGTTGGTAGGAAGTACTCGCAACTTTCTTTACTAGATAGACCTAGATTAGGAACTACCTAGCATCGATGACGCGAAGAACTGTGGCTTAGACAGGCCTTGCCTTATAGGGGAAACCTATAATAAAACACTGGCGAATACAAACATTTATGGATTCACCTTAACATAGTTTATATAGTTCAATGAAAGTCATCGTGAAATTGAGACACTCCAGTCTACCAGATACCTCGTTTTGACACTTATTTAAGAACATAAGTTCTTAGATCAATGTTCAAAACTACAATAGTTGTGTAATGTCACAGATCAGTGTATAATTACCTCATCTTAGAATGTATTCAAGAGCTAAAAGTATCCTTGAACTCATTCAAGACTACAACCACTTTGTTACCTCGTTCCAACATATATTTAACAACTACAAGTCCTTAAATTAATGTTTGAACTACAAAAGTTTGTGTAATGTCAAAATGAAGCCAAATATACATATATATATATATATATACATATACATACATACATATACTTTCATTAGAAGTATATTTATATGTAGAGAATATTCACTAAGATACGACAACTAATCATTAGTTTGTTTATAGGTCAAATTATAGAAATATCCACCACTCTATCTACTTCCAAAGTAATGACTTCATTAAACAACAGTAAAATTTCATTTCATTATTCAAATACACCCTACGAAATTCTATTTAACCTTTTAATATCTAATATGATAGTTTTAACCAAGATTCATTCAATTTATATATGTACTTTAAAATCTATCAGATGTAATTTCATTTTATTCTAACAACATCATATTGTGGTTATGTACTTAAGTTAGATTTTATTTTATTAGTTAAATTCAATATAATTATGGTCATAAGGCTTATTTCATAATAATTCTATTCATTAATCAATCAATAATTCATAGTATCAATGTAACCTTTTCATAATAATTTCATTTAGTAATTAATCAATAATTAATAATATCAATGTAAACCTAGATAATAATTCCTTTCAATATTCAATCAATATTTAATAGTATCAATGTAAACCTTTTCATAATTATTTTATTCAATAATCAATCAATAATTAATAGTTTCGATGTAAACCTAACTAATAATTCATTAGATATCTTTTATTAAAAATCTCCGTAAATGTTATAAAAATCAGTAAAAGGAACACAACATGCAGAAACCCAAACATGCAAATAAATAAAAAATTAATGCATTCGAACCAATCAGGAGCGCTTCTTCACAGGTCTTTCACTGAATTTATATAGCGGATTACAAATTAAGATTCTATAATAAAGAATTGCACCTAATATTAATCAGTAAAATTAAATTAAAACTATTTCGCGGACTAAACTGAAGCTACATAGCCACACTCAGCCGGCTTAAGCTAATGAAATCTCTGAATCAGATCTAAAAAATACTTTTTAGGTATTTCTATCTTTAATCTAAGTCAGAGTTCCAAAGCTTCGCCGGCCAAGAGGCCGCGGCGGCCGCGGAGGCCTACCGCTTCGAACTCCGAATTCAAATTTTAATGTCAAACTGACTCCACAGAAATTGACTGCCTCAGAAATTGACTGCCCATCGTATATATTGAAATCTCGCGTCTGTTTTTCCCCCACCCTAACACATCCACCAATGCGCTCTGCAGTGATACCATACACTCAGCAATTCCCGTCTCACAAGGAAATTTGGATATCTTCGGTTCATTGCCGTGTTCAAAGATACGGCATTCCAATGTATAATTGTTTCTTCCTAATAATTTAATCGATAGTTTATAAGTCATTATAATGCAACACAAAACCAAGGAATAAAATTATTACACAAAAAAAACAAGGAATAAAATTATTACTTCCTCAATAAATTGAGCTTTACTGGCTGTAAGCACTTTTATCCGATCCGAAGGAAATTGCGTAAATCAATTAAACAAAAACACAATAAAAGATAAACAATAAAAGGGAAAAAACAAATACACATTGAATAAAGCTGAAGAAAAAAATTGTTAGTTACGATAAATTTGTATGACGGTCGTGAAGAATAATATATTATTCAACCGATTTCAAAAAGGAAATTATTTAACCGATTATTGTCATTTTTAACCTTACGTGTTAATGTAAAGTAAATACACGGCAATTTTGTAGTTTTTATTTCAAAACAAGGTAACTTAAAACTTTGTGTTGGCAACTCTGGCCGGTTTTTTGTTTGTTGTGACTTCCACAAAAAACTGTCCCATGGCTAGTTTTGAACCCTTAGGGCCGAGTTCCACTGTTTAATAAAGCTATGCTTTGCTTAATCGAATTTATAATTCGATTCTAATCTTGGCTTTCGTTTAATTATTATTACGAATCATTTGTATGAGAACATAGCAAAGTGCTGTTTTAAGACTTTTTCAGGCAATCCCTTTAAAATTCCTCTCCGTAACAAACATCCTCATACTTCAAGGAACACAAAAAAGAATTAGTGCAATCGGTTCAGCCGTTATTCTCTAACTGCGTTTAGTTTATGTTAGTGAAATGCAATTTCCAGCTCTAAACTTTGTTAAATGCGTAAACCGACTTTACGTCGAACTAATCGCGATTATATCAATCAGTGGAAACTGGCCCCTAGAACATTCCACCGCATCTGTCAACATCACAAATTCAAGCTTGTCTCGAATATAAAACTTATCACCCAATATTTTAAAACGATAAGTAAACTGTTCTGAGTTCCCAGCAATAAATTCCTATTCTTAAGTACAACTTAAAATTTGAGTCCCTTAATGGATTAGGGCAATTTTTGTATATTAACTTGACTGTTTTATTTTTACGTGTCAACTCACATTTCAATTTATGCGTTTGTTATCTTAAAATTTATGGCACTAATAAATTAGAACTGAATTGCGTTTATTTGTTACGTTACACCAGGCATTGAAACCGTACTAAACGAATATACCTGCAGTTCTCGACGCAGAGCTATAAGCACACCTCCACCAAGATGATCCCCCCGTGTTACATAATCTCTGTCATATCTATAAACTGTGTAACGCGAGTCGAAAATTTCCTGATCATAAATACCCGATAAAAGCCATGTTTCAGTTAGACAGACAATGTCATAGTCGACATGCATTATATTCCGAAAAAAAATATTTGTTTTGGTCCGCAAACCACGGACATTCTGATAATACACTGATAGGTTTTTAGTTGCCATCTTTAATAAAAAAAAAAATAAAAGTATAATTATAACACATATATGAAATTATTCCCAAATGAAAATTATAAAACAACTCAAGACGAAATTCCACAACTAGTAAAAACAGTATAATAAAATTTACATTCATAACATTTACAAAAGAGAAATATGTGGCGCAATAGAGAAAACTGTTAAATTGAGAGTAGCGAGAACACCTGGACGAGTCACGATACACAAAGTAGATAATATAAAAAGTCAATTTAATTAAACAATACAAACGACTACTTACAACCAGAACAAAAAACAAACCATTTAATAACATAATAAAATTGGCCCTTACTTGATCTTGTTTAAATCAGATACCCTAGATATATGTATCACAGGTGACGTATCAGAGCGGCGAACATTTATAGTACAGTTTTTGACCCATACATATTTATATGCTTTATCTTTACAAATAGACTTAACACGCTGCAATAGGGCTTTATTGGCACGAGTTAAATGATCGTTAAAGTGAATAAAAGAGTCACCAGAAATATTTATGTCAGAACATTTAAGCCTTAATTTTTTAGTAGACGACAAAAATTCATCCTTTTTCCAGCGTGCTAAGAAACGAACAACAATTGGTTTTATTTTTTTACAATCACTATTCTTAGGGGCTACACGAGTAACAAAATCAATGTCTTGGGATGGATCTAGTGA
Source organism: Melitaea athalia (assembly GCA_905220545.2). NCBI lineage: Eukaryota > Metazoa > Arthropoda > Insecta > Lepidoptera > Nymphalidae > Melitaea > Melitaea athalia. The sequence goes on from HG992180.1 coordinate 22,392,797, forward strand.
AAATTCTGCTTTGTTAGCAACGTCCTTTAGAATCTGCATTAAGTTCTCTCCTTTCCTCTCCGGAATACCAAAAATCTCTACATTAGACCGCCGAACCCACTGCTCCCGCTTATCATTATCCACCTCAATGTGGTCAATGTGGTCTTTAATGGAACCAACTTCAGATTTTATATTTAAGCACGATTTCATATTTTTCTCAAGATCGTCTACACGCTTTACAAAGGTTTCATATTGGCTATTAATAAAATTCATGGATTCCCTGATTAGAGCGATCTCATCTCTAATTGGCTTAAGTTCTATTGAAATAGCCTCGGTAACGGCTTCTCGTAGTTCAGACCTAAACATTGCCATCTCGGAGGCTATTATGCCTCTGAGAGTATCCAATATCGCAGGGCTTATCTCATTATAAGCAGACGGTGGAGGAGAATCAGCGCAGAAGCCACCTCTGCGAGCATTCACATTTTCTGTGCCGGTCCTGATAGGGGTGTTATCATTTTTCACCATCCTGGGTTGATTAAGCGAACAACCAGGGCAAAGCCAAGACTGCTTAAACTCGGCACTAAAAGTCTTCTTTTTATCCGAAGGATATAGGCACGCCACATGATAATTCAATTTACATTTAGTACATAGTAAAGATCCAGTCGCACCCTCAGTCGTAGATTTACAACAAGCGAATTTCATGTTGACGGAATTAGTATATAAGGATTTATTTGCCAGTTGTAATTTACAGTCAAATATTTATTTATTAAACTAATTTAAGTAAGATTCTTATGGATGTCACAGAGTTCAAAGTCGAGTTCTTTGTCAATTATAATTTTATACGTTACACTACCTTACACTATAATCACTCAATTAATGATTTCACACTAACAGTTATAAATATTACGGTTTGCGTTTCACAACTTTAAAATACGTAGAACATAAGTTTCCATTCATAACCAAGGACTACGATCGGCTCTGTACATATCCACTGTAAGCATGTCGACATTACATCAGTCCTCGAAAACAAAGCTCTAGGATTATGAGTTTTAAATGATTTGGAACAAGACGAAACGACTCAAAACGGTATTTTCGAGTCGCACAGACTATGTCCTGTGGAGGCATTGTTTGTATGCCCCAGCATTTTCCTGCCCTTTTAAAGTTATCTTTAGTTTTCATGTACAAAACACGTCAAAAACAGAATCTTATTTTTGAATGTTTATTTTTAATATTCATTTTATTATTTGAATGTTACAATACCGTAGACGAAATATTATTCTGCTTGTCTTCACATGGCAATTTTTTCTATTGTTAGACTTTGATATGGTGGTAAACAATACACTATTACTCCTACAAGATCATCAATGTCTAATTACCGCACATTCTAATAAACACGATACCCGTACTATACGGATTTGTCATTCGCTCTTTCTCTCGCAATTTTTTTTTTACTGATTTTTAATTTTTTTTTTTCTTTACAAAGGAACGATCTAGAAAGTCTTTACCACGCATGTTTAACAAATTTACACGATAATTTTGTACAAAATCACGTAATATATTGATTAAGTGCTAAACGGGCCATTATATAGAGTAACAAAATAATATTTTTCATTACATAAAAATATCATTCATTTACATAGACACCCCATAATAAAAAATATTTATTTATTTAGTGAAAAACATTTCTTAACGTTAAATTAAAGAAAAAATCATTAGTAACATAATATCAGTAAATTAGCCAAAATCAAATACAGCTAGAACATTTTTCAAACTCCTTAAATATCAAAGACAATTTTATGAAAACAAGAAAGTATTTGAAGAAACTTAAGCATCGCATGCCTCGAATGCCTTTTTAATTTGATTTTCAAGTAATAAAAGCATTCCGGCTAAATGCTAACTTATCAAAGAAGACAGTAGGCACTGACAACATGCGATTCCAGTAACCCAAGCAAGTGATTAACTCTCAAGAATTCCCGAGAATTGGAAGAACGCCAATCGCGATTCGCTGTTGACTATTTAATGTTCCATCGCTGTACCGGTTACTTACTTTTGATAGTTCAGTTTATTCTTACTTTTAAACTTTTAAGAACTTACTTTTTAGCCGTGATTTCATTCATCTATTTATACAAATAAATAAAATTGGAGTGTCTGTTTGTAATATTAAAAAAACCGTTTTTTACCAAATGCATATGGATGTATAAGCGGTAGATAAATATACCAAAATGACATTTTTTACAATTTTTGTCTGTCTGCCCGTCTGTCTGTCTGTTTGTTCCGGCTAATCTCTGAAACGGCTGCACTGATTTTCCGAGACTTACACTGGCAGATAGCAATAATAGTAGTAAGGAGTACCTTAGGCTACTTTTATTATAGAAATGTATCTATTTTATGACTCTGCGAACTGAACAATAACTTCTTCGTTAAATTTCACTCGGACGAAGTCGCGGGCACAGCTAGTAATTATTAGAATAAAATGACCTTCACTATATTACAAGAAAACTTTAAAAAGCATGAGATACCTTGTGTTAAATCGACCTGTGCTCTGTGCAGACGTTAATTATTTAAGACAGGAACATGCAGAAAACATGCTGTCTTTTGGATTAACAAATCCTTATAATATTTTATAGTAGGTATGCATATAATACTTTATATTATTATACGTCTGGTCTTAAAAGAACAGTGTTGTGTATTAGGCATTAGAACTTATTCTCTCTAGGAATAAAAGTATTTTTAGAGCTTGGAGATCTCTTCAGACATTACAAAACAAAATAATTTCTATTCTTACTACAAACAAAACTTAAAATCATTTGTCATTCGCTTTTATATAATCAAGTCGATGGCTACTCAGAAACTTTTAGAATTATTTACTTTTTCACGAACGCTCTTTGTTGTCGCTAATAAACCACTAACGTATCCTTAATAAATCCACTAACATAAGTCGTATTTCAAGTATATTTATTAAAAAGGTTCTCTGAATAACGTAATCCATTATATACTTAGCATTATTAATTCTATGTCCCTCGAACGATACTGTCCTTTGAAGTTGAGAAACATAAAAATACAGTCCGGAAAAAACCTCATAAAAATCTCCGATGGTTAAATTGATAACGCGTCTTTTGAAGAAAGATTGGCCTAAACAAGACTCTAACAAAGCCTTTTCGAAGAACCGATAGATGGCTTAGACGTGAACCCTTTCAGTTAGAAGAGAGATCAATGAGAGGTGAACGGAGTCAAGGTATAAGTTGAAGCGATTTGAATGTTAATGAATACTTAGATAAATTCAGTAGATAAAATAATCTACATTGGATTCGTTGAAACGGGCGAATGTTTTCTCGTATTAAAATTTTCAATCGAAAGCTTATATCAAAAAGCCGCGATCATAATCTCGAGATGATACGCATTTTATACTATTAGGACATGATTAGACATGTTTGAGTACAAATAAGTGACCTCAATGGAACTTTGTAACAATCGAAAATGGCCCGTACTTGAGCATTTTGCAGCGTTTAATGTCGGTGAAAACAAGCAGTATTAGTCTAGTAGATCAGGAGCTGCTAAGATCGGACGCCTTATAATAAAGTCAAAATATTTTGTCTTCGACATACTACATAAAGCAGCGTCATTTTGTTTATTTGTTTATTTTGGTTCCATAAGTCCCGTGTCTCTATATTATCAGGGTGTAGGGTTAAGACAGTAGAAAACTAGTATTCGATTTTCGATCGATAACATTATTTTACGATTAATCACATTTCAATAAAAAGTGTGTGTGTACGCACGTAAGAAGTTATACTTCATTGGCCAGCTAACTTCACGTTTCTAACTTCTTCTTCGTTAACTAGCTTACTTCAGGGTGTCGGTTTGTTGTGACGGTGTGCGCTCACATCGTAAAAAGAAGTATAACGTCTAAAGTACACATGTCAGAAGTGAAACTTCTTTAGCAAACTAATTTAAAAAAAAAACAAATTCAAAAAAAATCATTAAAAAACCTAATTAAAAAAAACTAATTTAAAATACAAAAAAAAGTAATTGAAAAAAAAAAAAACAAAAAACCAACGTCATGCGGTGTTACCAGGCGGTTAGCGGTTAGGCGTTAGCGGTCGCTCAAAATTTACCCCTAATGCACATAAAGAAGTTTCACTACAAAAAAAATCCACAATACGTAATAGAAGTTAATATAAATCTCCATTCACTTACAACCGATTCGCTCAGACATCAGATACAGTCGGGACTCGCGAATAAAATCCTTACAAAGTGAAAAGCTGACGGAGCTCAACCACGACCGCGTCCAACTTTTAATGTTGTGCGGTTTACATTTCGCGCCGAAACAGCCTGATTTATAACTTTGATTTATTGCCACGCCATAAGCGCTTTTGTTTGCCACGTTTTGATATCTGTTAGCAATTTAGATTTCCAGTACAAATGGGAAGGGTCTTTAACCGCGACAAATAACAAATCCCTTTTCTGATAATTTTTGATATTTTTAAAAGATTACAATATACATTTGTTACGTGTAGGTTTAATTTATTGCTTTATATAGGACTCCCCAAGTTCGCTCCAAACATCGCTGTTTTCCGCAATCCTCATCCAACCTCCTCCGGCAATCTTACGTAGATCGTATTATTATATTGAAAAACTGCTGTGTCGATTTGGACAATACACCAAAAGCCTAAAAATGCGGTCTGACTTAGTACATTTGAAATATGAAAACCAGTAAAAGTAAATGTTTAATACAAAAAAAAAAAAAAAAAATCGACAAACATATACAAAATCCCAATCGTATTAAATGGATAAAGCGATCTCGATTACAGGGAAAAATACAGCAAAAATATTAACGATTCGCTTTTTTTAAGCCGACCATTTGATTTTGTTCCGGCATCCGTAAATTTGGATTGAATCACAATAAATATGTCCTGTACTGTAACAGGCTGTAAATGTACCATAAATGTTGACGATCTTATTCTGTTAAGACTAATTACATGCCCTAATAATTATACAGTCCATGACGCTAGTTTCAAAATTTCTTACAAATCACACAGATATTAGATATAATTTATCGCAGAGACGAAAAATTTTTTAAAGAAATTTAACAATAAAAAACTCTACATTGCGTTCCGAATATAAAATAGTTCGCTGCCGATTAAATTGTTTTATTTTTTCAGTTGAATTTCTCAAATTTACATATTATATTTCATATTTTACAAGTAAATTTTTTTTTGCAACTGCACAAATAAACGGAAAACTCAACGTCAGAACTCAGTAAGCACGTAAATTTGTGGTGACTACTGAGTTATACTGCTATACTGTAAAACCTTCTCAACGCTTTGTTGCACATTACACATATTATATTATTTATTTATTTATTTAGACATGTATTATAATTACATTCACTCATTCATTCAAATTAAACTCTATAGACACCTGTAATCCAGACGAGTACTGTATTATAACACAGATGCGGGTAGTTGCATTTTTCTGTGTTGGTATAGTAACGCGCTTGCGGTTCTTGTTGTGTTACACTAGTTCATAACCTATATGATATGATGAAACGTATGAAGATGTGCAACGTTTTGATGAAACGGCAACGTTTTTGTCAAACAATAGATTCACCTAGCGTGTAGGTACTATAGAAACTAGAAAGGTTGTACATTAATATCTATAGTATTACATTGCAAACTAGATGGCGCTGGAACGGAAATCTAAAGTTTTAGATTTGTATAAATATAAACGACTCTTAAAAATTAATTTGCCAAAGAAGTTTCACTTCTGACATGTGTACTTTGTAGGAACGCACTTTTTTATTTAATTGCGTATCGCACTCACGCAATACAACTTCCACGACGCTTTAGTAAATAATTTAAAATACTCCAATAATCCACTTCCACATTTATAACAATAGGTACAGTTCAATATATCCCGTTTTTTAAACTCGTTTGACAAATCGCTCGTGTCCGTCCATCGCTCAGTCAATATTGACGACGACTTTATGACACATAAAACTTTTACGTCCTGTCGCTATTGTCGAGCGCGGAATGAATTATCGATATACAGGCATTTTTGTCAATTTTATATCTAACAGACGATATTAGAATAACACTAGATTTGTGGTCTTAAAACCAAAATAATTACATTGAAACCATATTTTTGTTTGACGTTAAAATATTGGCCTTGCGTTGCTGATGTTAAACATTTCAAAAATGAGCGAAAAATGTTTACTTTGAGTAAGGTTAGATAAATATCAACGTACCTACGTACCACTACGTACGTACAACAACGTACATAATTATTTTTCGTATTGTCAATAAAATCATGTATTTCTAAAGTAAATGTAGTATTAAATCTTTACCACTTCAGTATACATCGACAAGTACTGTTTATTATTCAAGTGGAACCAAGTGGTAAGGCACAAGTTTTCAAATAAAAAAAAAGAATCTTTAGTCTTTACATCCAGTAAAAAGCTATGAGGTAACAAACATGAAAAATACATTCGTATTCATCAGTCAAAATCATCTTAAACTCCAAAATTTAACATAAATACAACCATTAAATACCGTTGCAATAAATTTTCAATTACCGTGGCATACACGCTTCATACAACTGAATACCTATAAATTAAAATCGATAGTTGATATGTGTTCAATCAGCTACGAAATCTTAGACTAATACCAAATTAATTTTGATTCTTATGACAACAAAGGCAAATTAGTTCGGCATCGAGTCTAAATTGAGTCTGAAATAGCAGTTCGTTAATAATGAGGTTTGATCAGCTGCTTGATAGGCGTTGAGCTTACAGGCTGTTATTTTATGAATAATTTAATATTTTATCTATAAATAGCTATTAATCTGTATGGATATATTATACTTGTATGTTTATGTATTGTTGTGTAACATACATTCATTTATTATATTATTATCTTTATTTATGTCACTTTTTACAGCTATCCAATTTTTTCTCTTATATATCTTGAAGATGTTTGGCGGATAAAGCTCTATCGCTTAAAGTCTGCATAAATCTTGCGTAATAAAGTTTGAATAAAGAAATTCGCGTTACCGTTACCGTTACGTAAAAGTTTCAAACGCTTATCGAATACGACAATTTAATTTGCACGGATTATAATATCCGGATTGTTTCATATTTTAGGAGCAACTTTACATAAAGTTCTCCCGAAAGGGTCACATTCGTTTACACGCTCCGCTGGCCCGATATCCCGGTAGATTTAAACAAAAATAACATTCCTTACTAGGATCAGAAGTTTTATTGCCTACAGTAGTACAGTACGTATAGGCGTGAGGTGACGTTTTTTTTTTTTTTTGAAGTGAAACTTCTTTTGGCGCATGAGGGGTAAAATTTGAGCAACCGGTAACGCGGCAGCGTCATGACGATCAGGACTTGGATGGGTGACCGCCTGGGAACACCGCGTGACGTTGGCTTTTTGGGGTTTTTTTAATTAGTTTTTTTTTTGTACTTTAAATTCGTATTTTTATTCGTTTTTAAACGGTTTTATTTAGCTCACCCCGTTTGTTTTATTATTTATTATTTATTCTTGGGTCAAATTTAGTAATTCAAATTTCACCCTCTTCCTGTCAACCGATTAATCTGAAATTTTGTATACACTTTGGATTTTGGTGACAATACAATTATATTTATTCATTATCATTATAAATTCAAGATGGCCGCCGCTACAAAATGGCGGATAATTTATGTTTTATTAATCCCATCAATATGGGTATCAAATGAAAGGGCTCAACAAGCAGAATACAATATACTATAAAAAATTGAAATCCAAGATGGCGGCCGCTACAAAATGGCGGATAACGTAGGTTTTATCAATCCCATCAATATGGGTATCAAATGGAAGGGCTCAACAAGCAGAATACAATATACTATAAAAAATTGAAATCCAAGATGGCGGCCGCTACAAAATGGCGGATAACGTAGGTTTTATCAATCCCATCAATATGGGTATCAAATGAAAGTGCTCAACCAGTAGAATACAATGTACTATATAAAATTAAAATCCAAGATGGCGGCCTCTACAAAATGGCGGATAACTTAGGTTTTATCAATCCCATCAATATGGGTATCAAATGAAAGGTCTCAACAAGTAGAATACAATTTACTATGCAAAATTGAAATCTAAGATGGCCGCCGCTACCAAATGGCTGATAACAATTTTTTATCAATCCCACCAAGGGTATCAAAGAATGCGAAATAAAAACTAAAAACTAGAAAATAAAAATAGGTAAAAAAACTTTTTAAGTTAAACGGTTTTATGTTAAACATACATTGCAATGTTTAAGATAAATGTACTAAAAACCAAAAAATAATAAAATAGATACAGTCGTGGGAATTATAAACATATGCATAGACTAGACTAAAATAAAACCGTGGGGCACGTCAATTGTCTACAAATTATCGACTTAATGTGCGATAGAAGAATCGTTTAATTCGTCGTTAGGCAGTTGGCCCGCAGACGGTGAGGAAATTACTTACTATTTTCTTGCTCATGGAAATTCCAATAGTTATACACTCCATGTAAATAAAAGATATGTTATAGTGTAACATTACAAAACAAACATTTTAATCAACGATTGTAGACAATTGACGTGCCCCACGGTTTTATTTTAGTCTAGTCTATGCATATGTTTATAATTCCCACGACTGTATCTATTTTATTATTTTTTGGTTTTTAGTACATTTATCTTAAACATTGCAATGTATGTTTAACATAAAACCGTTTAACTTAAAAAGTTTTTTTACCTATTTTTATTTTTTAATTTGTTTTGTTTAGTCTGTAATTTGTAATTTAAATTGTAAGGATATCTCTAATCACCTCTGATTAGAGATACCCTTACACTCCTAAAAAAACTTTCGTAAATACATTCTAGAATATTCTCGAAAAGTACTAAAACAAAAATATAGAAAGACACAAACACAATACAGACACACAATAACAATTTTCTCAAATATTAAAAATGTAACAAGCCATACAATATAGACACAGCCGTTAAGTAATATAAAACACAAGGAGACACTTCCATTTGTATGCAAATGCATTTGTCGACATCCGGCTACGTGTCTTCGTAGCGTCATTACTAATATCTGTGACAGTTAATTTTTGAGGACATATTTAAATGTCTCGGGTTGAGCTCACTCTGCGCCGTTTTCCTTGAACTGAGCTCATTTAACTACACTGATATATCGTTCCAGAAACGATTCTTGTAAATGTAATTTCTAAAGAAGAGTGTGCTTTGTTTTATTAAGAACAAAAATATGTAGAGACTTATTGTTTTTTTTTCAATGCTTTGTTTACAATGATTTTAATAGAAAGTTAAATATGTTAATAGACTAGAGCTAAGATAAGAAGAAAAATATGTTGCACCTATGGGAATATGACATAAGGTCGGCAACGCGCTTCCGATGTTTCTAGTGTTACAGACGTCTATAAGCTACGGTAATCGCTTATCACTCTCGGCTCACCTGAGCCGCACGCTAGTTTGCCGACCAAGTTGTATAAAAGAAAAATTTTGATAGTTACTTATTTCAAATCTAGATTAGAACTATTGTCTTGAATGGCTATATTTAATATGGAAATCTCGTGCACTCTAGAATCTGCATGTTTCAGAAGATTTAATTTTAATAAATATTTATTTAAATAGACGTGTACAAAATAAATCGTCACACACTTAATTATATAAATTATGCTGAATAATAACACTTATTTTAATTTACCAAAAGAAATAATTAGTTAAGTATGTGTTTAACTTGACGTGGGTATAAACTACTGCAAAAACGATCATTATAATATAGCCATAATTTAGTTCTTCTGTTCCATAAATATGCGTAACTTTATCACCGTTCTAGTACCTAGACGCAGTAGCACTAGTGGAGTGTGTAGTAGAACACATTAAGTCACCTGTTTATGTAGTGTAGAGAGTTACAACTATGATATTATTACTTTGCCGTTTTACAATATAAATTGTTTGTTATTAACCTTGACTAAAAAGTTAAATTCTCCGGTATAATCTTAGAACAGTAGTAGTATCTAGTAGTTTTTTTTAAAAGTACTTAGTGGTAATTAATTACTGATGTACTTTGTAAATCAAAATATAATGAAATTAATGTTAACCACTTAAAAGTCTGTATAATGCAACATCGATATCACATTACTTTATTTAACAGAAGTTTTACTATTATTTTTATTATCTTTATTTTAATAATTGTGTTTGCTAGCAAACGAAAAAAAACCGACTTCAATTGCATCGGCAAGTAATAAATAATTAATAAATTAACAAACGCACTAGTCGTCACTACGATTTTCGAGGGTTTCCCTCGATTTCACTGGGATCCCATCATCAGATCCTGGTTACCTTATCATGGTACCTAAGTTGAGATATCCCCTTTCCAACAAAAAAAGAATTATCAAAATCGGTTCATAAACGACGAAGTTATCCCCGAACATACATATAAAAAAAACATATATGACGGGGAAGCGTCTATAGTCGTAGGCCTCTTAATAAAGTGACGTCATCAATACTACGTCACTATCTTCAATATTATAATGTTCTTGCGATATGTGGTGATAATAATTTGTTTCACAATAAAACTATTTTTGATATTAACAAACTTTAATTTTATGACACTTTTATCAATAACTTAACGTTACACTTGATAGGTAACAATATTTCACTGAATACAAACTTTAGTACTAAAACAATAGTAATGTTGATAATCTGACAACTTGATTAAGAATAATGCGGGCGCGCCGGCGCGTCGTATTTAAAGCGCCAGTCAGCCGACCGTCCCACACCACGCCCATAATGAGTTTTAATACCATATATGGACGCGCTCTCGCGGGCCTCGCGCTGACGTAATTTAAACGCGTACAGACTCGTATCAACATGTTCAAACATGAATGTAACGTGGCGTTCTAGTACAATAATTAAGTATAAGCTACTCGTAGAAACCGGTTTTTGACATCGAAGAGTGTTTCGCGCCGACACGGCCATTCTGACAGGCGGTGCGCGCTCTGCACCTGCCTGGTCTTGTACACGGTGGGCAGACCCACAGGTATGCGAAGGTTCTCGGAGAGTCTCGGAGGGTCTCGGAGGTCCTCGTAGATTTCTCGTAGGTTCTCGGAGAAATGAGGTGTGTGTGTGTGTGTGTGTGAGAGAGAGAGAGAGAGAGAGAGAGTATTCAATGGTTCTCGGAGTCCCGGAGGGTCTCGTAGATTTCTCGTAGGTTCTCGGAGAAATGAAGTGTGTGTGTGTGTGTGTGTGTGTGTGTGTGTGTGTGTGTGTTTGTGTGAGACTGAGAGAGAGAGAGCGTATTGAAAGGTTCTCGAAGAGTCTCGGAGGGTCTCGGAGGTTCTCGTAGATTTCTCGTAGGTTCTCGGAGAAATGAATTGTGTGTATGTGTGTGTGTGTGTGTGAGAGAGAGAGAGGTTATGTGTGTGATTAGTAATATGATGTATGGGCGAATGACATGTTTTGATGATAATGATTAACGATTGCATCATATGTCTGTGATAACAACCTTAACTGTTTTAACGTGCTCTACGAGGCACGGTGGGGAAACCCCACAGATATTCGAAGGTTCTCGTAGATTCTCGGAGGTTCTCGGAGGGTCTCGAAGGGTCTCGGAGGTTCTTGGAGGTTCTCGTAGGTTCTCGGAGGGTCTCGGAGGGTCTCGGAGGTTCTCGTAGGTTCTCGGAGAAATGTATGTATGTATGTATGTATGTGTGTATGTATGTGTCTGTGTGTGTGTTCTGCGCCTGCCTGCGTTGTGCAATTCGAAACCTGAAAATAAAATTATTTATTTGAAGCAGGTATCTGTAAATTCTGTAAGCAACACGTGTTGCCATTTCAAATAGTGTTATAAAATCATTACACAAAGAAATCTCTCATGCACTTGTCTTGTAAATAAATATGGGTAAATTTTATGAGTACTGCGCACATAACTGAGTTAGCTTAAATTATTTTGTTAATAATTACTTCGTTAAAAAGTAGTGTAATTAATTTTTGCTAAATCATTTTTAAAAGTATTGCTATTGATTTTAGTTGCTGTTTTGATATTAATCGATTATTATAAAAGCCATGATACCACCACAGTGGGGGCACTTCTCGTTTGGATTTTGAGACGAGTACAGCTCGACTAATTGACTGATTAGTTACAGTAATTGTAATCACACGATTGTAATTGGACACAAATAAACAAATATCAGTACCGGCTGTTTTATTGAAGGAAGATCATAATTTCTAGGTTATTTATTAATGTTAAAGGTTCTCGTAGATCTGTGGTGTAAACGTGTCTACCTCAGTTCCACAAGGCTTCCCAACGGTATCTCATGGTTCTCATGTGGATACATCAAGGACTCGTAGTTAGCGCAAGGGTAACACGTGGTTAGCTCAGAGGTATCACTCTCCAAATCACATCTGTGGTGTATACGTGTCTACCACGGCTGCACACGGCCTCCACACGGTATCTCATGGTTCTCATGTGGATACATCAAGGACCCGTGGTTAGCACGAGGTCAACACGTGGTTAGCTCAGAGGTATCACTCTCCAGAGTAGATCTGTGGTGTATACATGTCTACCACGGCTCCACAAGGCGTTCCTACGGTCTCATGGTTCTCACGTGGATACATCAAAGACCCGTGGTTAGCACAAGGGTAACACATAACTAGCTCGGAGGTAAGGTACCACTTTCGTAGATATTAAGAGGTAATGTAAGTACATTTTTACTTAGCTTTTAATGTGATGACGAGTGCTCGTCGTTGTAGATAACTCGGACTGGCTGACCAGCTCGAGATGTGGATTGCACTGGATCGGAAGCAGTTGTGGCAGCACTGAGGAATCTCATCATCTTCTTCCGCCGACACGGCACCCTGGTCACCCGGCTCGATACGCCGACACGGTGCATGACATAATTGGTTATGTGCCACATCGCGCAGCCTATCTCTGCCATGGCCTCCCTTTTACAGTTACAGATATCTGAAAATTTAATATGAATTACTAACTGAAGTAAAATAAATTTTAATTAGATTATTTGTATCAAAACATAGTCGCCTTTTGTGAAGTGCTGTATCTCGACTCTGTGATCTGCGTGGCTCGGTTATTCAATTCATCCTTCTTGTAATGCTAGTTGCTTGTTAGCTCGGCCTATTCCTTATTCCACAGGCCTGACTCTGACTTCTGGTCTAAAGTATGACATACGTTTCATAGTAGATAATTTGCTGGTACACAAGTTTTAGTCCTATTGGTGCAATCATTATGGCTGTACTAGCATTATGGCAGGCAAGCAATATGTTTATAAACATTTTAACTTCGAGTAAGACGTTGAATTCCAGTTCATTGCAGATGCCATTGAAGATGCATACAACTGTTTCTTTTATTAGCGAAAATAATTTGATTTTTGTTTTTAAATAAAGTTACAGCAATAAACGCTCGCATTTCGCGGGCTTTGTTCTATTGTTGAATACGTGTGGTTGTTGAAGATATTTCTATGGTAGTTGAAGATAATTTTGTTCCTGTGATGAAGTTCTATTGTGGTTTCAATGCACTGTACCTACGTATGTTCGACTAAGGACTAGGACATGTATCTTCTTTCTCAGCATATAATTTTCGAGTTTATAGTCTTCTACAGGTCTAATATTTAACTGACTGTCCAGCAAGAAACAATCCGATTTTCTCTTTATTGTTTTTAATTTTGTTTCGATGTTACCTTTGTGATGTTTATCAAAAAATCTTCATGCTCGAAACGATTATTATTTTAACAGTATTCCGGCCATGTACGATGAATTCGTCGGAAGAATATCCTCTTCACATTTGACAGTATTTCAATAAGCCACCGTCTTGTATAATTGTAGATTTGCTTACATAGAGGCTCTGACAGTTAACACTACATAAAATATTTCTTTGTCTCTAATTTGTATGAGTTATAACAACATCTTTCTTTATTCATGATTTTTGTATCCGTAAAAACAATTGCACGTTATCAGCCTTAAATTATTTTAACTCACTATAAAGTTATATTGGAGCACCTTGTTAAAAATAGCAAGCAACATTATCTTAGAGTTATAACATTGCACTCAGTGCCACTCACTCTATTTCCATTTTCCACTTGTTGAGTTAATTCATAAAAATAATATAAAGTGAGAGAAGGCTTTTTTTTTTTGTTATATCCTCACTAGCAAGGTGTAGGGGAATGCCTATGGAGTCTAAGATAATATGTGGCAATGTCTCAAAATCTAGTACTACAAAGATTTTATAAGCAGTGGCTATTGTCTCCCACCTGCTAAACTCTCCCGGACTCCCCCTACTTGTTAATTATTAAAAAATTTATTCCAGGTTAAAAACAGGCTTGCTGTTTTATTTTAATATTGCTCTTATAATCAAAGTAAGTGACGAAAGTAAATATTTTCGAATTCAAATTCAAAAGTTATTACGTAGTTCTGTTTATGACGACGCGGCAACCATCTAGACATCGATTATCAATTTAATATTTTAATTTCACATTTTAACAGTCTGTAAACAAATAGGTAAAAGCGATGTGAACCAGGGTCACTAGGTGTCATCGTCACTAAGCGTTAGCGTCACTGAATGATAGCGTTAATTGTTTGTGAAACAATCATTATTATTAAACTTCTCATATTTTTATGTAACACTGGCCTTATGTCGTTTCTTAAGGAATAAACTCCAATAATCAGTATTTTTCAATTAGGTACCTTGTCTGTATTTTAACATAATTTTATCACTACGACGTTGATGTGTGGATAAAAATATTGTAAACTCACTTTTGTTTTTTTTTTTTTTTTTTTTTTTTAACTCACAGATCTAGTAAATCTATTTATTATCTGCACAAGCGTTATAACACTTCCATAATTTCTTCAACCTCGATCATGATAAATTTCTGTATCTTTTATTCCAACGACATCGGCGCGTTAGAGGGCAGGATATAGCACAGGCGCCATTTATCATCTAGTTTTAATAAACAACATCAGGAAAACTTCGAGCTGATGAGGAGGTGGTTTAAATCGGAATAGTGTCCGATTTATCATCCCGCTTCTGATGACGGGGAAGCGTCTATAGTCGTAGGCCTCTTAATAAAGTGACGTCATCAATACTACGTCACTATCTTCAATATTATAATGTTCTTGCGATATGTGGTGATAATAATTTGTTTCACAATAAAACTATTTTTGATATTAACAAACTTTAATTTTATGACACTTTTATCAATAACTTAACGTTACACTTGATAGGTAACAATATTTCACTGAATACAAACTTTAGTACTAAAACAATAGTAATGTTGATAATCTGACAACTTGATTAAGAATAATGCGGGCGCGCCGGCGCGTCGTATTTAAAGCGCCAGTCAGCCGACCGTCCCACACCACGCCCATAATGAGTTTTAATACCATATATGGACGCGCTCTCGCGGGCCTCGCGCTGACGTAATTTAAACGCGTACAGACTCGTATCAACATGTTCAAACATGAATGTAACGTGGCGTTCTAGTACAATAATTAAGTATAAGCTACTCGTAGAAACCGGTTTTTGACATCGAAGAGTGTTTCGCGCCGACATATACATATACGGTCGAATTGAGTAACCTCCTCCTTTTTTGAAGTCGGTTAAAAATAGAAACCATCTCAACATAACACACAACAACAAAGGGTGTGACGCAAATAAAATGGCCGCTCGCCTTGAGCTTCAGGTGTTATGTATCTACTTATTTATGGGCAGGTTTAAATGAAATAAATTATGTATTTTAAAGTCTCATCCAACCTTTCTCTGTCGTAAAAGGCTCACTTTATACCTTGCATACTTAAATCATACATTTTTTAGCGATATTTCATGTCAACGAAAATGTTAAATTGCTTTTTAGGGTTCCGTACCTTTTACCACATTCTAAATAACTCTTTCATACTGTCGTCTAAAATACATGACTGTTTGGACACGAATACAGGTGATAGCTTCAGGGCGGAAGGTGACAAGTTGCTCTATGCTTGCTTGGGTACTACAATTAGTAAGTATATAGTATTTCAATATTATATTATCCTCTTCAAAGAAAACAAGTTGTAATATAATAAATTAATTATAAATAAATTATATTCCCCGTCTCGTTTTTAGTATTCAAAAATGGATTTAGGAAAATAATGTATTTCCTATAGATAGGCAATACTCGTATAAGCAATTTTAGAAAAGGGCAGGAAAATAAAAACAAATGTTATAAGCCCAGCGGTAGTAACATAATGCGGCATTTCTTTAGATTTTAGAGATGACGCTGTAACACTGGGATTTTACTGCGATTCAACTATTATTAGGTAGGGATCCCTAGTACATATTTTTCACCTGATTAGTATCAAGCTAATTTTCCGGGAGTATCTTCATTTTGATGACACGAACAAAAAGTTCCTCTTCGAAAACTCTCGATTGTGGTAGATAATAGAGTTAGCAGGAGATAGAGCAGCTGTGAGCGTAGGACAGGTATATATAGCCTCTCCTCCTTCTCCTACATGGAGAAGAGGTCTATGCCCAACAGTGGGATATTACAGGCTGAATCGTGAGCGTAGGACCGGGATAACGTACCACGCAATTTGTAGGACAATATTACCATCAAATTATATAAATATTAACTAACTAAAAGAAAAAAAATCAGAAAAAAAATCAATTTTTGATGACCTTACGAGGTCATTAACTTGATGACCTCGTAAGGTCATCAAAAATTATTACTAACCAGCTGATTTGTTATCCCGGTCCTACGCTCACTGCTGCTCTATCTCCTGTTACTCTACTATATACCACAATCGAGAGTTTTCAAAGAGGAACTTTTTGTTCGTGTCATCAAAATGAAGCTACTCCCGGAAAATTAGCTTGATACTAATCAGGTCAAAAATATGTACTAGGGATCCCGTAGGTACTATATTTTATCATAGAGTCAGATTTAATAGGAAGGTCTGTAAAACCTCAGCAACTGCCTATAATTGTTTACTACTATTTGTAAAATTTCGATAATTTCGACCTGGCTGTAAAAATGGTTCCTGTTATTCATAAAATAATTATGACCCTTCGGTCTTTGCTTGTCCTCGGGCTTCTATAATCGAAATCCAAACCTGGTTCATTGTTTTTAAACAAACTTACCTCTATATTTATAAATATTAGTAGGGATGTTTTATATAACGGTAACAAGTGTACCTAAATACCACGACAAATGCATCCATCCATCCATGTTTCCGAATACCTTTCCCAGTCTACAGTTACCAAGAAATTCGCCTGACAGTCATGACTATTTCGTAGCGACCGTGGACCAAGTAAAATGGCATGAAAACGCAAACGCACTCATGCTATCCTTCAATAAAGTACGCCTGAAAACCTCGAGCAACATGATAAAAAAACCGTTAGAATTACGCTTAAGCAAACAATATTGTAAAAGTAATTATCGTAGCAATAAATAACGACGGAGATAATACCAAAAAGGGGCGTCCGGTGATAATTATAAGAACAATACAACAAATTAAAATTTAATTGATAAAATTCCATCAGCGAGTTTAAATCTTCTTGAATTTATTAAAATATAAAGTCCCTGCACTCTAAGCGAGTGTATTCAATGAGGGCCTCCGGGAGTAAACAAGAATTGATCGCGTCATTTATAACGCGCGATTCAGATAGCCCGCCGACGCGCCTCCATTACTCACCGCCGCCGGGCCCCGCGTCAAACGTCTTAATGGAGCTTCAGACTAACTAAGGTGCGGTTTTTAAACTTTGTCAATATTTCTTAAATTAATAAAGCTTTTTTTAAGTGTAATTATAACTTTCTTGTATGTATCTAATCACTGTAAACGCCTTAAACGTAAAAGCTCCCAGTAGGGTTGGAATTCAGTATCTGGAAACATAATCAATACTATCAGACCGGACCAGACCAGATACAGAATTCGACAAACATGTATACCTACACAACAGAATTGAATACCTGTATGAGATATTAGCGTATATTTACGCATAAAAGTTTTCTCTGAAAATGATGAGGTAATGACACATAATGATAAAAGTACTACGTGTATTTGATAAATCATGTATTTTTGTTGCTATCACTAATCTTCAAATTTTGATTGTGCTTGTAATAAAATAATACATTGACTACAATGTAACTAGTGAGGTAAAATTAAAATTCAAAAATTACATTTCCTCTACACTGCAATCTTCATGCAAAACAAAGCCAAACAACTCTACAAACTACACGCTAGACATCTGCCAGGCGGTTAAAACGCTTGCAATGTGAATACACTCTTAGATAGCCCCTTTCTCCTGACACGGGCTATCAAATATTTTTCCCTTTATTGTTTTTTTATGCTCCTTGGGAATCAGTCCTCGTTCGTACCTCTTTCTTGTGCGTTATGTTCGCGATTATTGAGCGTACTTCTAGCTTGTTTTTTACCTTGGACTCTGGAAAAAATATTGATGGACTGTCTTATCATATCTACGTGTATTCGATAAAGAATAAATTGGATGGAAATTAAGGGTAGCATTTAAAAAATGGAACTTATGTAAAGTATTTCATATAAATTGTTCACTACCAATAAGTTGCAATGCTTGTAGCAAATTAAAAATCAACTTTTCGAACCCATTGCATAGACAGCTTAGCAATGAAAAATGTAATCCTTATCAATGTAAAAGATTTTCTTAAATTTGATAATATTAATTTTTATTTTTTAACGGTTCACAGGAAAGTGGACATAAGGTGCCAATCAAACCACCAATTGCATGAATTTGCATTTAAAAAATACTTATAATAAATGGACACAACGATAAATAATTAATTTTTATATTTTAATACCTGTGCCAGTAAATTTCGCATAGTAAAATAATCACAGAGAACAAGGCCACTTGGGCAAGGACTATGAAAGCGGGCGCCGCTTGCCCCAGCGCTAGGGCGCGTGGAGTCCGCCCCGAGCACGTGGGCCTGTAGCCGCTGACTCTAGCTCGGACTGCTGATGTATGGCCGCGCTCAAGAAGACGCATTAGACTGTAAATAATATAAATAAAATTGTGTGCGTACAAAGTACACGTGTCAGAAGTGAAACTTCTTTGGCAAACCAATTCAAAAAAAAATTAAAAGAAAGTAATTTAAAAATAACGAATTGAAAAAGAAAACAAAAAGACAACGTCACGCGGTGTTTCCAGGTCACCCATCCAGGTACTGACCGCACCCGATGTTGCTTAACTTCGGTGATCGGACGAGACCCGGTAAATTCAACGTGCTATGGACGCTTAAAATTCTAGATAGCCGTGACGCGTTTGATCCGTAAAAAATTTACCCCTCATGTGCCTAAAGAAGTTTCACTTCAAAAAGTAAAGTGTAATAAATATAAAGTAAGTTTTATAACTTTTAACAAAAGAAAATTATTACTATCGATAAACAGACCTCCAGACGAAAAACTGCTTATAGGGACTCCGTTTTTGTGCCATTATGTAGACATGAGCGGGTGACATCATCTGCAACGACCCTAGCTCACATAACTCCTTATCTTCAAACGTCTTAGATAGGACCTGATAAGCCGTATAGGGTTCAGTGTGATACGCATAGTCTGTAAATAACGGTAACACGCTCCCGTGAATACGTTTAGTAAAATGGTTTAAGAAAATATAACGCTTAAATATGTATTTATATAACATTTTGTTAGCCCTTTTGTATCTTATCTTAAATTGAACAGACTATGGCAATCTTTCTGGTGTAAGTAGTTGCTTAACGCCAGTAATTACAGGTTCGATTCCCGATAGGCCTCTTTCCTCATGTAGGAGAAGAATCACAGCTTAATCCACCACGCCGTTCCAATGCAGGGTGGCGGATATATTCCCTACTACGAGGAACGATCGCTATCAGCTGTAAATCTATATGATAACAACCAGGACCAACAGCTTATCGTGCTCTCCGAAGCACGGTGGGGAGGCCCACAAGATATCCAAAGCGGAAACAAACATTTGTACAAACACAAACATCCATCCGAAACGGCGATCAAATACGCAAAACACCGGTGTTTAGGTGTCTAAACGATATACTCACCGCTACACAAGAGCGATTGTTACAAATATTCACTTTGGATGAAAGTTAAACCTACAAACTTCGATGTAGAATTTTATTTAGCGCGTAAAAAATAATTATTTAATCGTCAATTAGTAAATAAAATAATTAGTAATCTTACCACCAGTTCTAATTAAGTTTATCCCGGCGGCTGCCGTCTGTAAGAGCGGTGTCGTCCGCTTCGCCATTGTCACCTTCCTCATTCTCAAATAATCTTCCTTCGGATTTTTATAGCCGCTGTAGTAATAAAATCCGGGATTCTAAAGGTAATAAAAACAAGCAGTAAAATGTTATCAATAAATAATTCCACATAAAAGTGAACTCTTAAATCTTTTTGTTATAAGCATATCTGAAATTCTTACATAATTCAAAGTATAAACATTGAGGATATGCACTGTTTTCGGTTTTCAACCCAACATAATCACGAGGTTCAGCTTAAAAGACTCAGCTACGAATAAGACGCATTTTAGTAGTACATTTTTAGATGTGTCTCAATGTTCTTAATATTCGGTGAATACAAGGTTGATTGCAAGGAAAATTTTTGTCTTTGAAAAGCCCAGGTTTCTGCTCGTCATTATGTAGTGCCAGTAAATAACGACAAACATAACATCCTTGATTGGTTTATGGATATAGAACGTACTTATTGACAATTCTCTAATGAATAATCTTTTACTGCTTTGATAACATAATTAGTTGAAGGGAACCGCGTCAAAGGGAGGACACCAGCAAGATGGTCTGATGTCATCAAGAATGCAGTCGGAGGCAGCTTGCATCGTGCAACACAATACATGCTGCTTACAATCGCCTTCAATGCAGACATATCATTTGTGGTCGCGATCCTCATCATTGAGGGAACGAGGAAGAATAGAAGAGAACATAATTAGCTACAAACATACGATTTCTTTGTTGCTTACATCAAGCCATCCTCTGGTGTAGCCGATATCTTCAAACACGAGCTCCAAGTCACTGTTGATCAAGGCATCCATGTCGGCGAGCGTGGGAGCTGCGGCATTGAGCAGCCAGGAGACCACGCTGCTGGTGTAGTAGTTGTACAGGAGCATGCTCATCAGACCAACTACTAGCAGAATTAAACGACGACCTGCAAAATGGTTCATATAATATAGTGGTGCGAGTAGTTGCCTAAAACACCGACGGTTTGTGGGTTCGATTTCTGCTCGGGATGGATGTTTGCATATGTACAAATATTTGTTTTCAGTTTGGATGTCTGTGTGGGTCTCCCCACCGTGCCTCGGAGAGCACGTTAAACCGTCGATCCAGGTTGTCATCATAAATACACCTAATAGCAATCCTTTCTCATAATAGAGAACATATACGCCAACCCGCAGTGAAGCATATTTCTTATCTATTTCCTTCCGGCCTGGATGTCTGTCACCGTGGGTCTATCCACCATGTCTCTAAGAGCACGTTCATTCGTCGGTCCTGTCTGTTATCATAAACATCTGATAGCGATAGTTACTCATAGTAACGAATATCTTCGCAAACTCGCAGTAAAGCCACTTCGTGGATTAGGCTCCAATCCTTTTCCTAAGTGGAGAAAGAAGCCTATGACCAGCAGTGGGATGTGACAGGCTGAATCGTAATATAATACTGCTGGAGCTCTTAGGGAAGTATGGATAGAGTCGGCAACGCACTTTCAATGCTTCTAGTATTTCAGGTGTCTATACTGTAAAATTGTACCATTGAGGGGCCTTACACTTGTTTGGCACCCTAATTGTAATAAAAAAATCTTACCTTGACTCGAAGTAGCTTCCTCAAATAGCTGAACGCCATCTTCATAAGCTGCAACCATACAAAAGTATAATAAGCAAAATCAAATTAAAATTAAAGTGCATAATAAGTCGAAAATGAATCTCAAAATGATCGCGGTAACACCCGTGTGAGTGAAAACGTTGATAGCGATCGAGAAATCTTAAATCTTACCTTGTTGACAAATAACAGCATAAACACTAAATGCCGCATACACTCCTGGTTCCTCTCTTGCTTCTAAGTATGCACTGATGGCCAGTATTATGGTGCAAGCTACACAAGCTATGATGGTACACCACCAGACACCCGGTGATAATGGTGTCAGGAATCGATTCTCATAGCCTCCTACACCTTTATCTATGATTAGGTAATAGAATTTTGTCCTAAAAATATTCATGTGACCGTAACTTTTATAACGTTTATCATAAAATAATTTTAGTAAAATAAAGCTGTGATGAAATACATAATTTTGCCTGTACGTATTTAAAAAAATCTGCTCTGCAATTCATAACTTTTTCTGTATAACTAGGTCGGTAAAGCGCGCGGCTCACCTGATGGTAAGCGATTTCCGTAGCTTATAGACGTCTGCAACACCAGAAGCGTCGCAAGCGCGTCGCTGACCCTATCCCCGGTCGCCCCAGGAGCTTTGGTCACCTTATTCACCAACAGGAACACAAAACTGCTTGAAAACAGTAATATTTAGCTGTGATCTTCTGTAAGTACTCCATATTTTGAGCAGGATATTTCCCGCTGAGCCCTACCTCAGTTAACCTCTCTGAGTTTTTATTTAATTTTTATTATAAAATATAAACTTTATTTTCTATCATTGTTCAAATGTTCCGGTTTATCGTTCAATTTAAAACAAAGAAATTAAAGTTTAAACAGTAATTTTCAGAAAAATAAATATTAATGTTTTACTCAAGCTTGGTCGAAGACGGAAAGAATACATCGACCCAATCCAGCCACTGAGTGAATATACGCGCGCAAGTGCATGAAATGTCTTGCTCGCCCCAGTACAGGGAATTGGTGACCGCCTGCGAAATAAAATTGAATTTTATACCGCTATATGACGTGCATTCTCAGCGCTTCTACATACTGAGAAAATTACGTAATGAATATTTAAAAATGAAAATATTTAACATACCAAAGTTGAATTCCTTGCAGGGGAACCAATCCATCGTCCCGCGATGGTGTAGTTAAACCTAATTAAAAAGACAGAAAAAACACTTAGATTTTGAACAATTTTTTTTTATATACTCATAGTATTAGAACATTGATACACTTTAGTTCTGATAAATAAGAATATTATGATGCAAATATTTGTCAACTTTATTCATTTATTACAAAACACAAAAGTATAATATTTAACGACTGTGTGGAACTAGTTGTCTGCGTTGTGGGTGCTCGCTTCTAAAGGTTAATATTTAAACTCAATATTAAACAGTAATACAATTTATTGCGTAGGTAAACATAAGATACATCTAGACTTGTTTGTACAATCGTCACTAGTAATGCAGAGTAGTGGGCCGATGCAGCGGGCTAATAGCTCGAATCGAAATGTGTGTGGAACACACTTGCAAGGCGTTAACAACGACAAACATGGTTTCATACATAACAGCTACTTCTAAGTTATATACAAAACAATAGATTTGTAATTACAGAACTTACAGAAGATCACAGCTAAATAATACTGTTTTCAAGCATTATAGTGTTCCTGTGCTGAGTAAGGGGACCAGAGCTCCTGGGGGGAATGGGGATAGGGTCCGCAACGTGCTTGGGATGCTTGTAGTGTTGTAGGCGTCTATAGGTTACGGTAATCGCTTCCCATCAGCCGAGCCGTACGCTTGTTTTCCGACCTACATGTATAAAAAAAAGTTGACGTAAATGTCTGACGATCATCTAAAACCCTAAAATTAAAAACCGTTCCGTGTTTTTTTTTTGTAGAAGGCTTATTTGTGGAATTTTATGTATGTAGTATATGTTGTATGTAGTAGATGTCTCACGTTTCGATAACCCTGTACATTATTAGATATAATTATATCAATATATAATAAAACAAATCGGTACTTACCTAAAATTATGCATTTCTTTCAGCACCCATAGTTGCTGAGTTACGATTTTCGTCATCACCGACACGCCGGCTGTGTAGCCGAGGTCTGATAACATTTCTGGCTTGAACACTTTAGGACGATCGAGAATCTGGAAAAAGTGATGTAAAGTAACATGGAGACTATTCCACGCTCATTTATTATAGAACCATATTTTTATTCATTTATTTAGCAAAGTAATCTTTTCGGAGAATATTTTTTTTTAATCTATCTTTTTTTGTTTTTAAGATAAATTTTAATGCGTTTCAAGAGTTCGTAAAATTAAGGAGTGTTGGTTTTTTTCATTGAAACAAAAATGTCCCGAAGCCTATTTAATTTTTTTTTTCATTACCATGACATTTAATTAAATAAAATATATTATTAACCAATTTAACACAAATAAAAAAATCATAATAAATAAAAAATTTGGTAGTCTGAAAATTGTACATTAAAGTTGTTTTTCATTAATACTAAAATAATTCAACAGTGTGTGTGTTTTTTTACAAATGTTCATAAATATTTTTAAATCATATCAAATTTTTTCGATCCAGTGGGGTTTGAACCCGCACCTCCGACAGACCGTGTCCGCTAGATCGAATTCATGAAATGATGATTTAAATCGGTTTTAGGTAAAACCTTGGCGCCGTCTATAGCTATATTGATATGATTTAAAAATATTTAGAACACAAAAAAAATAAAAATAGTACGAAATGATCATAATATTAACTACCATTCAATTAACATCTATCATTCAACGAAATATTTTGAAAACAACATAAAATAAATTTCACAACAAAACACAGATATTCCTTACTTCGAGGTATTTATAGAATATTATAAAATACTAGCCGACCCGTGCCGTGCCCACTTCGTTGCGCATTATTTATTTTTAATAATTACTTCTAACGACGATATCTCAAAAAATATTCATCTGATTGATATAGTGTAAAGGGCAATTTTAATCTGCATTAAATGCCTAAGCTAAATAACATATTCATTTGGATAAGGATTAATACTGAACTAAAGAAAATAGCTTTGAAAATTACGTAATGTTTTTAATAAAAAAATTGAACATAAAAGTGGTTATTGTAAGTCGACCGTTAGAGATAGAGATATGCTATCGCGGACTTTTTTGTAGCATTTTAATAGATTTTGAATTCGCTAGTACATTACTTAACTATATCTTTGCTAGTTTACGCGGCGTTCGCGTGGAAAGCTCCCAGTTGGCGAGATTTTTTGCGACCTTTTCAACATTTATCGCTGTATTTCAGCTAATTTACATAAAAGCATAATAAATTATATACCTAAACCTTCCTCAAGAATCACTCTTTCTATTGTTGAAAACCGTATAAAAATCCGTTTGGTAGTTTTCGAGTTTATCGCGTTTAGACAGACAGACAGGAGGACAGAAAGACGCGGCCGGGGGACTTATTTTTATAATAAGTATAGATAACTAAAGCAGGAGAATGTCGTAACATTATTCAACGCACCACGGATACGGCTCGCAGCGTCAAATTGTGGAAATCCCAGCGATCATAATATTTGAATCCGCTCAACGTAACGTTCAGACCTGAAATTGTGTAACGCGAATCAGCGCGAAATTTCGAGGCTTTGAATATTTTATTCCGGTATTATTCACCTTTCCCGGGACGCCACGTTCCTATGTGTTTCTTCTCCAGATCATTGCCCTGGATCTTGCCGAAGTTAAATACGTCAATTAGGTCATATTGTACCCCTGAGAGGAGAATTTGTATTGATTCCGTGCACATTTACTATTTACGCTAAGATTAGCTATATTAGATTGAGAGTTGAGACTGAATTGTTTAAGTATTGAAAGAACATTATCAGAAGTTACCTATGATATAATATATTTAATTTCAATTAAAATGCTACTCAAAAATGCTTTTAAATCTGAAATATCGTCTTCTCCTAAGGAGAGACATTCGTCTAATAACATGCCGTTCATAGACTTTTGTAGTGTGCTGGCAAAATACTTCTGAATATCGATGTCTTTATTTATAACTTGTTTAATAGATTATTTATGTGCATAAAAAAGCAGTAAATAATTTATTCGATTAACAAAATTTCACTACGATTATCCACATAATTTTATGTAGGTACCCTACAGAATCTTGGTAATTAAAATCAATAGCTAAATTATTAGCTAAAGTAGCTAAATTTGCAACATTACCCTTATTAATAGCCACTACAACATCAGCATCGACACTGAGTTTCATTCGTCGTAAAACATCAAAGGAAGTCGATACACTCGCTTCACTCAATATTTCGTTCTCCAAGATAAGCCACATGTGCACTGAATCAAACAGCGATGCTCTCGACGCCTGGAGATAGGGCAAATACATATTGTATTATATATAATACACGCACAATGATATATGTACCCACTGAATAAATAAACATGATACAATTTGCAAAAGATTTATAAAATGGACGGGAATGTTTGATTGATGGGATTAATCTTTAAATCTAGATATCAATCTTTAGGAATCATTTTTGCGATGATAATTCTTTTTAACCAACTTCAAAAAAGGAGGAGGTTAGAACTTTGACTGACAGTTTTATAAACTAACTAGCGGTGCCCGCGACTTCGTCCGCGTGGAATTTAACAAATAAGTTATAGTTCAGTTCACAGAGTTATAAAATAAATAAATTTCTAAAATAAAAGTAGCCTAAGTTACTCCTTACAATATCAGCTATCTGTCCGTGAAAGTTCCGTCAAAATCGGTCTAGCTGTTTCAGAGATTAGCCGGAACAAACACAGACAGATCTATCTGTGTGTATTTTTTACAATTTTTGTCTGTCTGTCTGTCTGTCTATAGTAAAAGTTGTAAAAAGTTGTAAAAAATGTTATTTTGGTATACCTATGCACTGTGTATACATGCACAGCTATTTAGTGAAAAGAGTTTATTTTAATATTACAAACAGACACTATAATTTAATTTATTTGTATAGATATAGAGTTCCGGAACTCTACGTCACCGATTCTAGGACGTTCTGGCTTCCATCACAACCCCACTCCAGCAATACCCCGACAGGAACGAGCCACTGTTGCAAGTTTTTCTTGATATCAGCGTCATTTGTATCAATTATCTGCATTGAAACTCTTATACCGTTCCGTATCAAATCATAAACTTGGTTTTTGTTACCTGAAAAACGATTTTAATTTAGCAACATAATTTTAAGCTATAAATTTTGCTTCCTATACCAAGTTTATTTCTGTACCTTCTGGTTTTTAAAACTCTTATTAGAAGAAAGGTATAATTAAAGGAATAGCATAAAGTATAATCAAATCTATGATTGTTCTTAATCAGCGAAATCAATAACTCCATGTGGTAACAAGGAAATGAAAAATTAAAGCAGAAAAAAAAATTAACCTCAAATATATCTAAAAAAATCTAAACATTAAATTAAAAAAAAAAGAGTGTGATTTAGACCACACGACTGTAGTAAAACTTTTTAGTTACCCCTACAGTAATATACGAAACGTCTCTCTCTCTTTCTATCTTCACTAACTTGCATCTCCCTTTCAACTTCCGTTCGCCTGGCCCTATCAAACTTTTCATAACGCTCTCGTCACGAATTCGCAGCTTACTCCCCAAGTCAAGCGTGCGTAAAGAAGTTTTACTTCAAAAATTACTAAAAAAATATTTGAAATCACAAATTCTTACAAATTACGCCAATGAAATCTATATATAAAATACGTGAAGCAAAAACTTACGAATATTGCGCGGACGGAGGAGTATGAAATTTCGTACACTTATAGTTTATATTATATAGAAGGAGAGTAGAATGCTAATATATATTTTAATTATGCATAAAAAATCATTAAATCAATAAAAAACATTACACACACAACCATGTTTTTGACACACTCTCATATATACTCTTTTGTTTATTATTACAGACTAGCGACCCGCCCCGGCTTCGCACGGTTGCAGTGCTGAAACTAAATACTATCTACAATAAAAGATACGTTAGAAACCTCTAAAACTATCACTGTTCCTCTACTATGATATGCATGTATTATACATAAAAACCTTCTTCTTCACTCTATCTACTAAAGAAAACCGCATCAAAATCCGTTGCGTAGTTTTCAAAATTTAAGCATATATACAGACAGACAGACAGACAGCGGGAAGCGACTTTGTTTTATAATATATAGTGAAGTATAGTCTTTGAGAACAGAACCTTAATAATTTTCAAAGCAAACTTATAATTTAAATTAACCACTAGTACATATAAATTATCATTACAAACAAACTCACTCATCTTAGATCCGCAGGTCAAGTAGCTCACATATGGAACACGCTTGCTGCTAAAGTAGTCAACTGCGACACTTGTCATCGCAGCCCACACACACATTAACATAACTAGGAACATTAATAATAAGCGTCCCGTCATCTCTTGGACGAACCTTTATCAACGTGTTCAGCAATATTACCCTGAAAACGTTTATAATTAACTCTTAATATAGACAATACTTGTAATTGTTCGCAAACGAAAAAAAAAACGACTTCGATATACATCGACAAGCAATTTAATTAAGATCGTTGAATTATTATGGGTAAGTCAAAAAATGACTCATCAGAATTCGATCAAATTTAAATGGACCACACGAAAAGCACAGACTTACAATTTAAAAAAAATTATCAAAATCCGTGAAGCCAGTAAAAAGTACAAACATAAAAGAAACAAAGTCTGATAAGTAAAGAGCTCCTCCTTTTTTCGAAGCTGGTTAAAAATTATTCGGAACAAATCCATAATTAATTATTAATTTATTCATTACTTTAATTTAAACATTACAAAACCGATAACATTAAATAAAGACAAATCATTTACTCTCCGCGCTCACATAACTTTGACAACTTCAGCACACGAAAATCATAATAATTATGTTTATGTTGTAACAAAGTACACATACAATAGCCACAAAAATTTCATTAATTAAGATATTTGATACATCAAACTTTTTTCGTACTTACTTTTGTGCAATATTAAAAACCGATATTAATTTTTAAGCTCTCATGGCCACTTTCAAGACTTCAACTAAACAATACTGCTTTCAAGCTGTGTTGTGTTCTTGTGGTCAAGAAAGTTACTAGATCTTCTGGTGTTGAATGTATCTATTACCTACGGGAATCGCTTACCATCAGGTGAGCCGTACGCTTGTTTGCCGACATAGTTACAGAAAAAAAACTAATATTTTTTTTTCAAACGGGACAATTTAATTTAAAATTTTAATTAAATGAGTATGAGGCGTCTATTTTTTACAAAAGTTTAAATAATAAAGCTGTAGTACAAATTAAATTAACTTTATTCAATAAATAATAAATTATTTAACGAATAGTTTACCTCCAAAGTAACAACTCCTACCCAATTCGTATAAAATAGTAGAAATTATAATAACATAAGTGGCCTGTAAAGGCAGGCGATCAACAAATGACTGCAAATTTTCCGTCCGCTCAGTCATATAATCGCGGCGCTTAACTTGTCGCTCAATGGCCCATGAAACAAACATTAGAATAAATAAAGCCTAACGAGTGCATACATATATTGTATTTGTATATAAAGCTACATATAAAAAACAGCTATACATTTTTTAAATTCTTTTACCATTGTTTATTAAATCTGATAAACATACCTATCTTCATCTCGATCGAGTCATTCGGAATATAGTGAATAATGCATTTGCTTGTTATCATTAACAAAAACAACTAAAAATAACTGTAATAGCTAACTGTATCATATTTTAAAAAAACTTTCTAGGCATGCAAAATAGGAATGATTGATTTATTTTAAATGAATTGATAAATTGATTGAATCTGCCTATAACATCCTCAGTCAGTTCATTTATTTTTTATTTCAGTATATAGTTCACTGCTGGACATAGGCCTCTCCAAGATCGCACCAGACATCCCGGTTTGCCACAATCCTCATCCAGCCTACACCGGAAAACTTACGTAGATCGTCGGTCCAGCTAGCCGGAGGACGTCTAAAGGAAAGAAGTGTGAGAGCTTCATTCACACTTCAAGACACACTCATGAGTCGGTGTCAAACTTACATATGTGCTTAAAGATGCATGTATAAATTAACACACACATAAGCGAGCAAAACACACAACTACAAAAAAAACGTTTCAATGTTGTCAGGGCATATAATTCCTTATAATTTTAAGTAAAAAGCTCAATTTTATAAATGGCGACACGGCGAAGGCGGACCAAATATTCTATTATTTCACCAAATAATCTTTTGTTAAGGTATTTAAATACGCCGTTTCTACTAGAGAACAAAGCGACGTTTATATTTTTATAAGATTGTTACTTACCAATATGTGTTTTAAAACACAGATTCTAAATATTTGCTCTTTGCGAACGAAATATTTTTTATAACTACGAGTATAGATTACAATTGCCTTACTTTCTGTACGTAAATTAAGATATTTTTTTTTTTGTAAAATTCTGTCATTTACAAAAATATTATAAACGATTTATCTATATCTTATATTTTTCCTTCCGATCTGGATGTCTGTCCCTATGGTCTATCCGCCGTGCCTCGGAGAGCACGTTGAGTTGTCAGTTCCGGCTGTTATCATAAAGACCCGATACCGACAGTTAAATTACTCATAGTAGGTATGGAATACGTCCGCAAATCCGCAGTAAAGCAGCGTGGTGGATTAAACTTCTCCTACATGGAAATATATGCCCAGCAGTGGGATGTTACGGGCAGAATCAATCGATCAATCAATTATAACTGAATAAAAATACAAAAAAAAAATCATAAAATATTACATTACATAAACGTTTGAATATTCTTAAATCGATTACACAATTATTTAAATATCAATAAAAAAAACCTAATTAAGTATCGTAACATGGATATTTTCGAAAATTACAACAAATGTTTAATTAAAAAGCAAATTAACATTTTAATATATTTAAATTGTGTTTTATAATGAATATTGTTCGTTTTATAGCTCGTTCTGCGAAGAAATTAAACAACACTCGGACAATGGATCCCTCGGCGAAAATTTAAACTTTCAATAGCATTCATTTATAAACTTAAGCCTTTTGTGTAGACAACAGCGAATTATAACACTCTCTCTGTTCAACGGGGACGATTAAAGTTACGTACAGATGACTGAATGTATGGTACTCTGAGGTACTAATGCTGAAGTGGGGCACAGTAGGAAATATCCTGCTCAGAATTTGGAGCAGTCCGACTGGGGCAGGAGCCTCAACCTTACAGAAGCTACACACACGGCTAAATAATACTCCTTTCAAACAGTGTTGTGTTGCTGTGGTAAGGTGACCAGAGCCCTTGGGGGGATTGGGGGATGGGGGATATGTTCGGAAACGTGTTTGGCATGCTTCTGATTTTGAAGACGTCTATAATCTACAGTAATCGCTTACTATCTGGCGGGCCGTACGCCTGTATGCTGACCTAGCTGTATAAAAAAGTCTAGATGTTATCTTTAGGTACAATTACAGATACTTAATATATCTCACTGGTGCATAGTATTTATTATAAAAATGAAAAAAATAATGATTATTACAAATACAAATAAATTTACAAAAGTTTTTAGTGAAACGCCAATGTGCTAAATTAATCTATAGTTCTGGACTTACTCCAAATTTTCCACATATTTTAATGTTAATATAACTGAAATTTAAATATTAAATTACTTTATATCTCGAAATTTTCTTGAGATAAAACCGTCACATATACATGCCATAATCATCTATACTAATATAATAAAGCTGAAGAGTTTGTTTGTTTGTTTGTTTGAACGCGCTAATCTCAGGATCTACTGGTCCGATTTGAAAAATTATTTCAGCGTTAGATAGCCCATTTATCGAGGAAGGCTATAGGCTATATATCATCACGCTAAGACCAATAGGAGTGGAGTCCACGCCGACGAAGTCGCGCGCAGAAGCTAGTCGTATGATAAAGCTTTGTAACTCTAAATACAATAAAGTCACATTTTTTACATGGTTAACGAAATGTTTCTGTTGCACAAACTTATCCGATGTTCGCATACTTGATGAAACAAACACTGTTGCAAATAAGGCGGAAAATAACAAAGAATACAAACTAAGCTCCATTTTACTACGTGTCAGGATTATGCACCTGACTAAATTAGCATAGAAGAATGCAGTAACCACTACGTAGTCAGTGTGAAATTTTTATCCTGTTGTTTTGTAATGTATGAAAATATCTCTGCTCATATATAACGGTCACAGCACTCGTTTGTGGCTGTTGCGCTGGCGGTTGCGGGTTCGATCACCACATATGACAAACATTTGTATTGGCCATAGGGATGTTTGCCGTGGTCTGGGTGTTTGTGCAGTCCTCGTGGGTCTCCCCATCGTGCCTCGAAGAGCACGTAAAGACGTCGGTCCCGGTTGTTATCATGTACACCTGCTAGCGATCGTTATTCATAGTAGGGAATATATCCGCCAACCCGCATTGGAGCAGCGTGGTGGATTAAGCTCTGATCCTTCTTCTACATGGGGAAAGATGCATATGCCCAAATGGGATATTACAGGCTGAAGCGGGTGACTGTAAGCGACCGTAGCCTATGGACGCCTGCAACACAAGAAGCATTGCATGCGCGTTGTCAACCCTCCTCCCCATCCTCAAAAGAAGCTTATTTTCACAAAAAAGTTATGTTTTATAATATATAAAGATAAAAAATAATAAAGATTAATATGTACAATATATCTTTAAAATATCACTTTCCATGACGGAAGTACAGATGAATGGACAAATGATATCACAGATAAAATTAACCATCCGTAGCTCGCGCACGCATTAAACTCCGATAAAGCGTCCCACGGCATTGGTAATGCTTGATGAAATATAATGTTCCGATAGCTTACTGGAAAGTGAAACAAAAATATCCGATTATAGTAACATTTAAGACTTAAATAAAAAGCTAATGACCTTGACATTGCGTTCAGCTTAGTAAATAAGTATGTTTGTGTTCCTGTGGTAAGTAACGTAGCCAGAATTCCTTGGTATGTGTTGTGTTGACCGTGGTTGTAGCGGTCCTTGGTCTGCAGTGACCACATACCCTTAGAAATACCTTACATTCGAACACCGTCTAGTGGCTGTTGCAGGCTATAAGTTTAGTGGAGTCACTGACCGACAGTCGGGGGACTTCGGCCAGCTAGACGACACGACCCCACACGTCTGAAGAGTGGCCTTGTTGTGAGCAAGGCCACCCCACTTTTATGCCGGGGCCTGTAGGTTTTGTCCGGGCCTACCGCCGGGGCGATGTGGCGAATGCTAGCGTGACACCATCTCGCCCCGCCCAGACGGATGACTGCTCACACGTGGTGGTTTTTGGTCTGACATATCCTCTCCTGTGGCGCGCTGGAGGGGTATCCTAGAGGATTTTCCCCACGTTATAAAAAAGGTAGGTATCTATAACTTACGGAAATCGCTTGCCGTAAGGTGGACCTTACAATTAAGTTAACAATCTTACTTGTACAAAAAGGTGTGTGTGTGTGTGTGTGTGTGTGTGTGTGTGTGTGTAATTCACACATGTTAGAAGTGAGACTTCTGAAAAGTCCTAAGAACGTAGGCCGTTGCAATTTGTTTTATCGGCGATGATCACGGTCTCGTGAAAAAGGGTCATAAGCGTCATGCAAAACGCGTTGCTGACGCGTTTTGAACAGTTACCTATATTGTATTCTATCTCATTCACTCCTATACATTTATGTGTTTTTCCTTGTATGCATTTGCGTTTGATCAAGCTTCAAATCATCACAATAATTCTAAAGAAGTTTGATTAAAAAAGTTTGGTTGTCTGTAAAGTTGGTTTACGGACGATAGTTTAACAAGACAACGTCATAATAAAACATCTCCTCGGATGCATAGGCCAATCGAGTGGAAGAGAGATAGATGCGGCGCAAACGTACAATGAGCGTAACGAGACATTGAGCGTGACGCTACAATGAGCGTAACGCTACAATGACTCATCCTTTTTCGTGCATGCAGCCGACGTTTATCGATTTATTAGACGTTGTCACGTCAAAAGATGAGCAACAAAGTAGCGTACACAGAATGTACACACATAGATACGACAAACTCAGATTAAACATAATAGCCATGTTTTACTTGTCAATCAGTGTTTCGTCCGATCGTAGCTGAAAACTATTTGCATACATTTGACACGATCGCGAATCGGTTCCATTGAAAAATATTGGCAATGGATTTAAGTCGAGTATTCCTTTCGTTTTTTCGAAACGGTGATGTAATTGTCGATGAA